>CM057450.1:226122500-226712500 GCA_016271365.2 Neoceratodus forsteri | reverse complement strand
CTGTTGGCTGTCTTCCCTCCAAATTTCAGGAAAAAAGACCAAACCGTTATTTTGCAGCAGGGTGCCAAAGGATTCCTGTAATACGTCGGGCGCCGTAATGTTATCCTATGGGAAAAACCATCAACTTTGGAGTGCCATAACTTTGCCGCCATGTAATATTTTTTCAACACAATACTGAAAGGCACATCTGTGAGATGTCGGCTGTGTTCCCTCCAAATTTCAGCCCAAAACTCCCAACCATTCTTTTGCAGCGCAGTGCCAAAGAATTGCTGTCATTTTCCCACAGACTAGAAAACTAATGTCGCAATTTGAGAAAGCTTTCACAAAAATTTGCGACATTTTCGTAAGCATGAAAGTAATTTTCACAGAAATTTGAAAATCATATTTCTGGGGTGTTTTACCCCAAAATAAAGACATGGCTAGCATCCTCAGGGTCCGACTAGGTGAATACAAAATGAATTAGGTTGCTAGAGGGTCCCAAATTTAAATGGCAAGCATTTTTCTGATCACTAACTGAAAACAAAATGGCGGATTTGTGAAAGTAACAGGGCCATTTGTGAAAGTAAAAATGCATTTGCGAAAGTGTTGAACTTTTTGTTAACTTTTACCATTGCCTTATAATGGGAAATTGTTTTTTGAATAACTTTTGAACCGTTTAATATTTTTTCACCAAATCTTTGAAAGGCACATCGGGGACCCTGGCCACACATATTCTGAAGATTTCAGGCTGGTCGCACAAACCATGCGACCTGTAGGCGCGACCGTAGAATTCCAGAAAAAGTGTAAACGCCGCGGCACAGATTGATTAATAACTCATGACGTATACGACTCGGCACAAAACTTGGCAGATCCCAAGGCCTATGGATCTTGATCATGTATTCCAAATTTCAGGCAAATCTGTCAAACGGTTGCAAAGTTATTAAGGTGCAAAATTTTAGGTTTAACATAGAAATGGCTCCTCAACCCTCACTATTGTAGCACTACCGTGCTACCATAATATATATATATACATGTATATATATGCACACTTGTACATATACAAAAAAACCTGGGAGTAGTGGTGGGGCTCCTTTCAAAGGAGGTCACCAAGGTCCATGTGGATCAACTCCCTAGAACATTAGGGTTGAGATCAAGATGAGAGTCCACCTCCATAAGAAGCACTTGGAATAGACAGTACTGGAGAAAGTAGTGTTCAGCACATATAGTGTTTGTAATCTATTGAGTATGTAAAAGAGAGGTGCCTGGCATGAGTCGGTGTCAGTTTAAAGTCCATTTGAGGCTGGGCTGGATGATGGAGCGTGCTGCTGAGAAAAGGGCATTAGGATCTGGTAAGGGAGATACAGAAAGGCGTAGGTGGCTGAACCGACTGGTGCAAAAGTTAAAGAAACCATGAGCAGGTTCTAAAAATGCTTTAGTGTCAACACCTGGCACAAATGCTATGCACAGGCATGTACTTAATCCCGGGTGAAAAGCGGGACTGACAAACATCTGGTTAGAGCTTATAAAAGCTCTAAGATTCATGACATGCTACTGAATCTCCCACTGCTGCTCTCCTCCTCTGATGTCACCTCCATGGAATTCTGGGACTTGTAATTAAAAAAATGTCAGCTTGCAAATTAGCAGAATCAGTCTGATACAAGATTCTATACTGCAGTAAACAATAAGTAAAAAAATGTTTTTGCACAAAAAGTGCAAATTGGGACCAGCCCCACACTTGGGACCGTTCTTCTTTAAAGCACTGCTGTTACTAATATTTGTTTTGCTCATTCTGCCTTAAAGATCAATGGCAATGATTCAATATGTCTAAGTATAAATCAATCCATTTCTGAGTTTGTTATAAAGTCTTTACCATACCACCCTATATTGTCTTTTGTGTTTATTTTCTTCACAACTCACTGAACAAGCAATTGTCAGTGACATATGGGTCACTGAAAAAGTCATTTTTTTCTCCAATCTCAGATGAGTGCTGTTTGCCATTGACATCGTTCAAAGACTGACGTCAATGGCAGTGGAGCAAGAGACCTCATTTAAGATCAACTGAACTGTTGTTTCAAGACTATCATTCACTTTTTGCCCCGGAAGAAAATAAATAAGTCATGACTATGTCATTTCACTTACTTTTTCTATTTTGCAAAGCCCACACACAGTTATAAAATAAACTTCACAATGCAGCATTCTGTCAGTTGCATGTCTCCACACTGATGTAGACAGTTCAGTGTTTTCTGAAACTTGTTTTAACTAATAGCTCACAGTTACTGTTGCAGAGAACTGTAACTTTGGAAACTGGTTGTATTTTTAATTCTCATTTACAAACTGGTCAGCATGCTCTTTTTATTAAGGTGGTCTTTCATTTAGTGCAAGAACACTCAGAATTTGATTCCCATTTATCTAAAGTTTGGCAAGTGAGTGGAGCACAAACACTATTGATAACAGGCTGAGCAATTTTGGCACTGAGTACCCTCTGAGCATAAGCAGACATCTTGCTATACAGGCAATTCATTTTTCCTAAGTGCGCAAGTTACTGGATGCATCTGAATGTATATTGATTTAGTTTTTGTTGACCAGGAAAGGATAACTAGACAATTCTGCCTAATTTCAGCCTCATCCTGGGGGAGAGGGATACAGATGGATGCCAACTGATATTGAACCAGATTAAACTGTTGGTGGTATTTTTTCATGAATGGAGGGCATTTGGCCAAGGCACCAGGGAAATTCCCCTACTCTTTCAGTAGGGGGCACTGTGTCGCATCCCGGGAGAATGGAGAAGCACAGTTGTGTGCTGGACAGCGAGGAAAGAAGAGGTGGAGGAGGAGGAGATGTTCCGAATAGGCCGACATTTGGACAACCGTCCATTGTCCAGGATATCGATACCAAGGAGGAACGTATGATAACCCCAAACAAATCAGGGGAAGAATCGAGATGGATGGGGAAGATGCTATGGCAGATGTTGCACTGCACCAGTAAGTCAAGGAAAAGAAGAAATTACTGCTCCAGCAGGTGTCAGAAGTTGAGGACAATTACAGAAAAGCAAAAATGAAGTTAGCAGAATAAAAATTCCCGTAAAACAGGATTTCAGCACTCACCAGGCATGTCCAAAGAAGCACCAATCAATCAATCAAGTCTTTATTTAACCAGGCGTTCATCATTAAGCAGAAGCTCATTTGCAAGATGGACCTAGGTGGAGCATGAACAATTGTATATACAGGTCAACACAGGTAGCTACAAGGCAATACAGATAATACTGTTTACAGAGAGGAAGAAAAGGAAGTTCATATGTATATAGAATTATGCAGATATTGTACAGATTACAGGGTATTTACGTACATAGACGTGTCTATAGGAAGATAAGCAGGTTATCTAAGGTTGCAGGAGGAAGTAACAGAAGAAAAAAAAAATGTACACCAGGTAGAGGCGAAGGTAGGGGAGGAAGGAAGGGAGATAGGGGGAGAAAGGCTAGGAGGGCACGGTGCACAGAGTGGAGTTGGTAAAACAGGATGTAGAGAAGGTGGATGGAGAAAAGGAGTATATGTGAGCCCCAGGATTGAATGCTATAAAGTACGGGGCACGGTAGGATGTCACAACCCAGGGGTAGTGAGCTCCTATCCGAGGTTGGGAAAGGAAGGATAAGGGGATGGTTGGGCCTAGTGTTAATAAGACAGGGGGATAAGAGAGAGAACAATTAGGCTTGTGTGGAGCAAGCTGGGGGTCAGTACTTAAAATTGGATCTAGGCGTGGCTATATACCAGTGCAGACGCCGGTACTGGGTCTGAGTGGGTGAAGCAGTTACATACTTCTCTGATTGTATGGAAATAAAGCACCTTGAAGGCATTTATACCGATTAGAGTGCTTAATTTGAGGTTTTTTTGTAGATCGTTCCATAAGGTAGGTAGCACGAAGCTTATGGCTGCCCTGCCGAAGTGGGATTTTGCCTTGGGTACTTTAAGTGTAATAGCTGAGTAACTTCTTAATGTGTATTTCCCAATTATACTCAGAGGAAGACAGCAGGAGATATAGTAAGGCAGCTTATTAGAGATGGCTCTATAGGTCCAGAAAGCGGCGTTTCTGTGGCGCCTGAACTTTAGTGATGTCCACCCCCTGCCGCATATAGGGTGCAGTGATGTGTGTCAAATGGAAGTCCCGTTATAAACATCAGGCTCGATGGTAGAGTGTGTCCAGTTTAGCCATGTAAGAGTTGGGGCATTGGCTGTAGAGGAAATCAGTGTAACCAACCAATGATAGGAAAATGGATTGGATCAGTTGTTTCTTGGCATCTCTGGTGAGAAATTGGTTAATTCTAAAAAACTGGCCAAGCCTTTGCCGAAGTCGTTTTAGCAAGTCCTCGATATGTTCAATGAAGGAGAGTCTTTGGTCTATCCAAACTCCCAGATACTTGAATTTTGTAACACATTCTAGTTTTTCACCTAGAACTGTGGTAATTTGGGGAACTGTTCCACTGGACACAGGGTTAGCTGTACGGATGAAAGGGGAGAGGACCATCGCTTTAGTTTTTTTTGGCATTAAGGAGTAGCTTTGCAAAAGGTTGAATTCTGACTGTAGATCATTGCAGACAGCTTCAGGTGTTGGGCGACTCACGTAGAGAACTGTATCATCTGCAAACAGATGGATGTTGGCTTCTTTTATACAGTATACAACCAGCTAAGGTTTTTTTTTTGGAGCCAATACCAAGGATTTGGAGAGAAGATGAATACAGATGGACTGACAGGAAGTGCCCCTGCAGACAGACTAGTGGACTCCCTAAAATGCGTTGCAAGCTGCAAGATGGAAACAGAATGAAACAGGGACCTGTATCCCCGATGACTTGGTACCCATCTCAGGCATGGTTAACAACGTTTCTGTAAGTACATCAGGTGCAGAACTAAGGGAGTCTCAAAATGGTGGGATGGGGGAGCAAATGCATGATTCTGACCTAGGCATAGAACATGATGATGGGCCTGAAGGTACTCAGGGGGATTCAGGACTAATTTCTTACTCCCCTCATGGGAACCAGGCTGAAGTTTTTTACGATGCAACAGTAGGGGAGGCTGGGACTTATGAAAACAAGAGACTTTCCCAGTCTACTGTAATGAATCAAATGGATGGGGAGAATGAAGGTGTTTCATCTGAGACTGCTGAGGGGGAATGCAAATAAGGCAACATTTGCTAGCTTATTCCACAAGCCTGTGGAGCTAGCCAAACATCATGCATTTACTCTATTTGTGGGGTATAGAGGGTCCCCCAGACCATTACTATGTGGGGAAAGAACTGATAAAAAAATATTTGGGGTTCACACTAGGAGAGAGCACTTTTGACATTAGCTTTCAATCCCCAGAATTACTTCAACAATCTTGGACAAAGTATATGAATTTAAAAACTAATACAATCTGGATTTCCTTTCATGCAATCCCATTGACCAAGAGGCCCACAAAGTTTATGACTGTTCTTTTTCAGAATGAGGGAGTTAACATTACGGACATCGTGTATTGATTAGAGAAAAAGTGCAGAGTAGAGGGATTCCCTGAACCTATCGAAGGCTTTTGGAATGCAGGTGGAGGTTAAAAGTCACACTGCACAAAACAGATACAGGACTAACACATTTGCTGAATTGTTTTTTCCTGAGCAGAGACAAGGGGCTCATTTTTTATCATGGTCAACCCAGGTAATGTTATAAATGTGGGTCTCCTAGACACTTGAGTAACCAATGTGAGGTTATAAAGTGTGGACAGTGTAGGCAAATAGGTCATACAGTTGTTTTTTTTTTTGCAGGCAATATACTAAATGTAATTTGTGTGAGGATGAGAAAACATTCCTTTACAGGCTGTCCATGGGCATCACACAATACAGAGAAACAGTATTATGTTGTGCAGGACTTTTATATCAATAAATCTGCACAAGCAGCAAACAGGCCTCCCACACAAACTCCTGCGAGAGAGAGGAGTATGCCTCTCCCCACCCCATGGCAAAGGAATCAGGTGATTCCAGAACCTCAGCTACCCAATAGGAGAGATTGTGAGGCACCTCCGGATCCTCTGGCAAGTGACCAACAAGATACAGAGGAAATGCCTCTGCTCAAGGTACAAGAGGTGGTAGTGTTACAAACAGTTAAAAAAAATTCTGCTATGGTTAAAAAGGTGGCTGATCCTATAAGTGAGGTGGTGGAGCAACCATCAAATGGTCCAGAGCTTCCTACTGAGAGTATTTGCACCCAGAACAAGTAGACGATTTTGCAATGGGGAGACATGGAAATGAGTGAGGAATCTGACTCTGCGTCAGTGATATCCTCACAAAGAGATATGGGGTCAGTACCAGATAACCCACCTCCAGAACACAAGGGCCAAAAAAAAGAAATATAAACCTGCAAAACGCAGAATGGGCTTAAGAGCCTGCAGGAAAAAAAATAACTTGATATTACCATTCATCTTAACCCAGTACAGGGACTGCCCTGTACCTCCTTAAATACCAATAGTATTTTGTCTGAAAAAAGAGGCTTATGATGTGTTTCACATTTTCTGAGAATATGTATGAAATAGTACTTTTCCAAGACACTAGGTTACGAAATACTCATGATATACAGCTTGCTAGTGAGGCCTGGATTTGAGGTCAGTCCTTCTGGTCTTTAGGGGGAGGAAAACTATAGTGGGGTGGGTATTTGTATTAATGTGGATACTTATAAAGTAATTCATACAGCAAAAATCAGGCCTGGGTGGGCTTTATTGATTGATATTGATATTGATAACTGTGGGTTTCGATTGGTAAATGTATGTGCCCCCCCCCCCCCCAAACTAAGGCTTCCCAAATAGAATTATTTCACAAGATTCAGCCATTTCTATTTACTGCTAGAAACATTTTGCTAGGGGGAGATTTTAATATTAGTTGCTGTTCTGAAGACGGGTTCTAAAACTGGAAAAACATTTTGTGATGTGATGTGTTTGAACCAACTATTGTCGCAAACAGATTTAAATGCCATTTTTTTCACAACCAGGGAAAGCTGCATCACATACCTTTTTTAAAGGGAAACTATCCACTCAGATAGACTACTGGTTCTTATCAGGCTCCTTACCATTACCAGTCAGCAGTGCAGAAATTGTCCCTGTAGCCTCTACTGACCATGATTTGTGATGGGTACAGGTTGCAGGAATATCAGAAAGAACTAGCGGTCAAGGGTATTGGAAATTGAATTTAAGTTTGCTACAGGATTCAGAGATTGCAATAGGATTTAAGTATATATTGGACACCAGGCAGTCGGTTTTCTTTCTATATGACTCCAAGAGGGAATGGTGGGAACAGACTAAAGAGGGCATAAGTGCTCTTTTTTTAAGTGGGAAGAATGAAAGGAAAGTTTAAGACAGACAGGTGTGTTGAAATTAGAGCACAGTTCCACAAACTAGTGTCTATTCAAAATGGGGAAGGGATTATAGACCAAGAGGCCTTCCATAAATTAAAATATGATATGGGGAATATACAGTATGACAGGATGAAGTTCCTAGAATTAGAACAAAGGTTTTGGGTGCAAGGATCTCAGGCATGCTTCAACCCCTTTGATAATTGTGCCAAGAGTAGGAGGACAAAAGTTATAGGTGAGTTAGAGTCAGAGGAGGGGACAGCTAAAACCACACAAAGGGAGATTATGAGAGAGGTGTAAAATTTTGCTGCTGGTCTATTTAGGACACCTTGTCCCTCTAACTACAGAAATAGACGAGCGGTTAGATAAATGTTAGGGCCAAAAATTTCCTGGATATATTCAAAATGAACTGATTCGACCTATTACTAAACAGGAAGTGACTATTGTTATTTCAAGCTTAAAAAAAGGACATCTCCTGGAAGTGATAGTCTTCCATATGAGGTCTATGATAATATATTAGCACACTTAAAATTTGTATTGACAAAGATGTATAATGAATGTCTGGATGAGGAAAATCTTCTGGATAGTATGTACCAAGGGTTGATGATTTTATTACTTAAAACAGGAAATAGATGTGTGCTGAGTAATTGGAGACCTATTACACTGCTTAATGCAGATTTAAAAATGTTGACCAAAATCATAAGTATTAGATTGGCAGAGGCTATGGGAGAAATTGTGCACCCTTCTCAGTCTTGTTCCCTTCCAGGAAGGAAAATAGATGACTCACTAACTTTAATCATAGAAATCTTGGAAAAAGGGAAGAATGGGGAGCTGTCTGGTTTCTTAGTAAGGCTGAACCAGGCCAAAGCATTTGGCAGAGTGTCACAAGTTTTTCTGGAAATGCCTAGCCAGTTATGGCTTTCCAAGTGTTTTTCTGTCTTGGATTGCAACATGCTACAAGAGAGCAAAGTGCATACCGTATGTGAATGGATGGCTTGGGAATGTGTGTGGTATCTACAGGGGAGTGCATCAGGGGTGCCCCCTGAGTCCCCCATTTATATGTTTTGTCCCTAGACCCACTGTTGCAAGCATTACATGCATCAGCTAGAGTGACAGGCCTCGGGGTGTCCAGTGAGAATTTAGAAATAAAAACAGTGGCTTACACAGATGATCTCTGTTTAATTTTAGCAGATAAGGAGTCAACTGTGCATGCAGGGAATATTATTCAAGATTTTAGTAGAATAATAGGGGCAAAAATCAATCTTGCTAAAAGTAACCGTGTACTGATAGGAGACCTTCAGGTGGAAGACCAAGAAGTGATGGGACTAAAATTGGTTCAGGGAGGGTGTAAAATTCTATGAACTATGTTTGGTCTAGAAGAGTCAGCATTTCATAATTGGAATCAAGCAATAAAAATTGCATAACAAAGCGTTAGAGTTTGGAATAAATGGCATATATCCAAATTAAAGAGAGTACAGCTAATAAAAACATTCTTAGTAGCCACATTTTTACATTTGGCCGTGGTATTTCCACCTCCGCAGCAACTTGGGGTTGCATTATACAGTTGCTTCTTCTCCTGTCTTTGGGGCAGTCATCTTAATCCAATAAAAAAAGGTATACTATTCATTTATTTATTTGTTTGCTTTTGTTAACTCGGTAAGTGCACTAGACAGAACTGCCTATTTTCAGGCATGACCCGGGAGAGTACAAATCAAGGAACAGGTAAAAACAAATACAAATACGGTGTTGTACGATAGGAGATTCCAAACAGTTATACAGAGGTGCAAGTTACATAGCACACAGAGGAGGTACATTATATCACACATTATAATAGGAACAAAACAGACAAAAGGCACAATTTATGGTTAATAATATACAAAACATGACAGTGCTGTTGGTAAGTCAACAAGGAGACAATTCCCAGGCAGAGACAGGGAACAAATTCCGAAGCTGCAGCTGAAGAAGAAGTATGGGGATGGGAGGAATCGAGGCCACAGAGAACTTTAAGTGTAGGACAATGGTAGATTTGCATGACTTGTGAAGCTAGGGACATTTGCAAATGTCAAGGGAGCTGAGGTAATTGGAGAGGCCTTTCTTGAAAGTGGGGTGGGATTTGGAGTGCCTAAAATCAAGTGAGAGAGGGTTCCAAAATTTGGGGGCATAGAAGGAGAAGGTAAGTTCACTCATCCCATTATATTTGGATAAAAAGCAAAGAGGGGTGGCAATGATTAACCCGGTGCTCTTTTTTCCCCTCCATGTTTATATATTTCAACATTAAACCACTGCTGATAGGAACATCAGCTATATGGTCACCATTGATACTAGACAGTATAGGAGCATGGATTGAAGCCTGGCCTAAAGAGGCTAATATAGCCAGACAGAAATCGATAGAGGGGTTACCCCCTTTTTTCAAGATTCTTGGGGTAAACTAAAATTATGGAAAGATACGAAACAACAGGTGATTTCCCTAAATAGAAAAGTATTTTACAAATCGGTGTTGGAGGAATATTTTATTCAACTTCCCCAATACTCCGAGAGGTCAGTACAAGAACAACAGCATATAGGAAAGATGTTGACAAATAACAGAAATCCAGTCACAACATGGGATGTATTGTGGCTCAGTACACATGGCAAATTGAATGCCAGAAACAATCTTAAACACAAAGGGGTAGAAGACAGGGTTTGTTCAAGAGAATCCTATGTTAATACACTGGAAACTATGGACCATTTGTACCTTCAGTGCACATTTGTGGTCCAGTTCTGGGAGGTCCTGTGTTATCACTAGAAACAATTCCCAGGTAATACATTAACTCTGGAGGTGTTCTTTTTAGGGTTACTACCACTTTCATGGCAAAGGATGCATTACCAGACAGTACAAGTAATATTTCTGTGTATTAAGTACCATATTTGTATTACTAGAGTAAAACTGACATTACAACAAATAGAGATTACACCAGGACAATTGTTTTGTACCATAAAGACCTCAATTCTGGCAATAAAACAAAAGGAACAGAATATGGTGAATCCCAAACTGTTTAAAGATTGGTGGGGTAAACTGCAATGGGTCACTTAGGCATCAAACTACAGTATGGTAGAGACTATGGATATAATGATAAGTATCAGCATGGCGGGATTTGATTTAAGAAATTAATGGTATGGTTATTTACTGTCTCCCAGAAAAAGCTAGCATCCTGAACCACTGAAATCTTGAGAGTAGGAAAGGAGATTCCTCAAGTAAAGTGTGGAGTGCAGCCAGAAGACATGATACACAGGATGGTAAAGGTAACCATAAAGTTATAGAAATTATTGAAAGGAGGGGATGAGAATGTTTAATGAAGAATGTACTGAATGTTTATATAGGTTTGGCTGTCATACTAACATCATATGGCTTTTCTGTCTAGGGGAAAGGATGTAGTTACATGTATTTATTTAATATTTGATTTAAATTTAGGTTGCTGTTACATCAAAAGGAGTTTGTGCAGTTGGGATATTACATTTACAAAAAAATTTACAAAATGGAGAGGTATGAGGAAATACTGTACTTACTTTCTTGAGATCTTCATTTGCATATGTTTTTGTTTCTTCTGTAGCTTTAAACATATATTGCAATCTTTTTGGTGTCAGAATATCTGGCTACCCCCTTCACAGGGGAAGGGGGGAGGACGTCAAAACATGATAATCCATAAGATGTTTAGTGTTCTTTACGTAGGTGTTATGATTTCATTTTTAGTATTTGATGGACAGGGTAGTATGCAGTAATTCTTATTTCTTTTTCAGGGTCTTTGCGCTCTACAGGATTTGCTTTCTTTATGTTTTTCAGTACAAGTATGAATGCATGAAGTAATACTTATGTTTATGATTTGTTTCGGTGCAATATTTTCATGTGCCTAATAACATGCTTGCAAAGATTTATTTTGAAGTTACAATAAAAATTCCCCTTGCTCTGCAGTAGGGGAGAGCTGTCGGTCCAAGATGGAGGATGATTGTGCGGGTGGTGAGGCTGCTGGTGTACCTGCAGGGATGATGATCTCCCACCCTGCAGGTCCAGATGAGGAGATCAAGTCTTCAACTTCACAACATGTATCGCTTTTGGATGAGGCTACTGAACATAGTGCTCAAGAAACTAATATTTCAGAAGTGATGTTACAAGATAAATCTGAGGAGGAATGGCTAAAAGAACTATTACTACAGAAACAGCAACTGGTGATATCATTAATGTCTACAGGAACTGCTTTGCAAACTGATTGTGATTGTACTGAGCAAATGACAGAGGAAATAACAAGCATTTCAGAAACTGTTGAAACAGGCTCTGCTGACACACAGAGCACTCACCAGACTATCAGTCCTGCTCCCTGAGTTTCTGATGATGCAGGGGCATCAAAGGATTCACTGAATAGCCATCAGGAAAAAAACTGACAGTATCAGCTGAAGGCTCCGTGACCCCACCCGATGCCACAACACCTGTGAAGACTATACAAACTGGAGAAGCCGAACAAGCAGAAGCTCATAGCAGCAGCTCCCTACAACCCAGGGAACAGGAGAGAACAACTGAAATACCTACAACTGCAGAACATAAAACTGTAAGTGACTTTTCCTTTGTGGCCAAACCTTCCTTTGCTGCATGCCTGTTCTTGAGAAAAGGGTGCTGCATTGCGACTGGTAAGACTCAAACTGTGGGGGTGAAAAGGGCCGCATGGTCCATTGAAAATTCACTAAAGAGTACAGGGTGGAAGAAAGTCTCAAAAGGACGGTGGGTTCCTGACCCTAATGTTTAACCCATACCTGGCGTGTTTCCTAAGGCCCCAGATACAGACAGCATGGAAACAAGCCAGGAATAGGAAGTAGAAATGGAGCAGCAAAGTAATACTAGCAATAAACAGCAATTTGTAACTGATTTTGATTTAGACTTGCATCCGGAAGATGTTGTTACTAAGGTACATAACTTTGCAGACCAGACACAAGACACGTCCCAATCATGGGGGGACCAAATGGGTAATGAGCAACCTATAAATGAGGCAATACAGTCTACTGCTGACAAAGCTAAAACTACATGGGCTAATTTTAGGAAAAAGGATAATTTCTCTGCTCACTCTATTCCAGCCCAGAGGAGAAATGCCATCCGACTACAATACCTAGGAGGCCTGGACACCCCACTGGACCGAGTCTATGTAGGCTGAACACTAATAAAAGAATCTATATTTTTTTTCTCAAATTAACTGTATGCTCTCATACATATTTCTGGTGATACTATCTTCGATATTAGTTTTAAAATGCCACAAGGCCTTGATAGGTTTTGGGCAAAGTATGACAAACTGCATTTTTCAGAATTATGGTTGCCCTTTCAAGCTGTTCCCTTACAAAACCAGCTTTCAAAACAATAACTATTCTTTTCTGAAATGAAGGTGTCTCTGTACATGATATAACTCACTGGTTTTCTCAGAGATGTGACATTATGGGAACTCCACAGCCCATTTTTGAAGTTGAACATATTTGGACGGGGGAATGGCAATATAAAGTAAAATTGAAAATGTCAAATACGGGACCTCAACACCTTCCAAGTGGTAATTATTTGGGTTCTGACAGAGGGCATTGTATTTATCCGGGACAATTAAAAACCTGCTTTAAGTACAGTTCCTTTCAACATCTCAGTTCTGCCTGCGATAGGCTTAGATGTAATTTATATCTGGGATTTGGGCATAGAGGTGCAGACTAAAGAAATTAAATGCAATCTCTATGAAGAGGAGGGTCATTCTTATAGATCATGTTTATGGGCCACACATAACAGGGATGACAGACTTGACCATGATGTTATGCTAACTGATGTGCAAAAATCTGTTATAGAGCAACATAGGCAACCAAAACAAGCACAAACACAGCCTGCAGGAAATTACTCTACAATACAAGTTCCAACCCCCCCCCCAGGATAGAACGAACCCAGTATAGCTACTGATGAACCTAAACAAACATCTAATCAGGGACAAATAAGGGTTGAAGTGCATGAAACATGCCAGAAACTTCATGAAACTTCAGCAAGAAAGTTGGGCAGGCTCTACAACAAAAAGTACCGAGACTGTGCCTCCTCCTGAAAAGCTGGTAACAACTAAAAAAAGGCCTTGAAAGTAGTGAATCCTAAAACTTAAATTCCCAAACCATCTAAGACAGCACCTCTACCTTTATCAAAAAAAATTTTCAGTACTTCAGAATGACATCATTGAATCTGACATGGGAGAGGAATCAGAAACATCTTCTTTATCTTCTCAGCATTCATTTACCTCAGATTCAGAAGTGGACTTGCCTGAACAACATTTTTTTGCCCTTAGCAAAGGAAAGAAATTGGGGGTGCAACCTAGAAAAAGTTACAGGAAAAACATGTTACCTAATCATTCTTTTTTTCTTAAATGTCCAGTTCCACAACTTTAAGGGTGGCCTCCCTGAATGCGAACAGTTTAAAAGCAGCCAAAAGAAGGCTGGTAACCTTTTCCATCTTAAAGAAGGGCAATTTTGATATATGTCTACTACAGGACACCAGGCTGAACTCCAAATCTTTGATATGTATTGCACAAAAACTGTGGTGTTGGGGCCCTTCTTTCTTTTCTTTTGGAACTGAGAGGTGTGATGGAATAGGGGTTCTTTTTAGAGGAACTTATTATAGTATATCCAGGGTAATAGATATTCATGTGGGTAGGGCTATTTTAATTGATTTTTGTTATGAAAATTCTTCCTGGAGGTTCATAAATTTGTATGCCCGACAGAAAAAGAAAGATAGAGTGGAGTTGTATCTACCAGCTGGCTACACCATACTACTCAGAGATTGACCTGGATAAAAAGGGTGGTGGCGCTGCTATCCTTGTCAGTGACTCCCTCATGGCCTCCACTGCCCCCTGCACAGAAACTGACTCACCCAGTGACTGGCTTATTGCAGGAATCACCCTGGGCTCCATAAAGAAGCTTTACCTGGGTTGCTGTTACAACCCCTCCACAGGCAGCAGAGACGTTCTACAGAACCTGCTCTCAGGCCTAGGATCTCTCTCCCCTTTGAGGGAATCTATCCTTTTCAGGAATTTCAACCTGAACTGGATGGGCCCCAAGAACCCAACTTTGTAAAGCTCAAGTCACTCAACCTCGAACAATTCCTCACCCTCCTTACCTGGCTAAACCCTCGGACCTGTACTCACTCCCTAATCAATTGGGTGATAACCACTCACAAGGATCACATCCTCTACACAGGTACTTTATCAGAATTGTTAAGCGACCACTTCCCTACTTCTGCCATTTGGTCTTGCAAAGCTTCCCACCCCAACCCCAAACATACAGTATCAACTTCCACAATTTCAACCTCCCCGACCCCACCGCTCTGTTAAATGATGCCAGGGATGTAAACTGGCAGAGCCTTTACACACACTCTCTGACGTTACCTCTGCTGTCACCCACCTCACTGGCCTCCTCTTGAACTTTCAGGTACGACACTTCCCAGGAAAAAAACAGTAGAGTTTGTGGTGGGTGCACTCGCTGGATCACCAAGGAACTCTTCTCCCTCATGAAAGAGAGGGACCATATGTGGATCACGCATAAACTGACCCCTCTCCCCCACTCTGTGGAATGAATATTGGTGCCATAGAAATCGATGTAAACACTTGACCCATACCCTTAAGAGAAACTACTACTCCAAACAGCAGAGAGAAAGTTTTGGTAATCCCAGGAAGTTCTGGGACTCCATCAACTCTCTACTCCCCCCTCACACAAACAATCCCAATGTAAATTTAAGCTACCTGGCTGGTCTCCTGACTGACCCAACCGAGGTTGCCAATGCATTTAATCTAAAATTAACAGATCTGTCTGCCATCCTCAGCAAACTGCCAAATAGGAATACCTCCAACTCATGATCTGGCACCCACACCCATCTCCCCTCTGCAGTGCCCCCAGCCCACAGCGTCACCAGTCCCTCCTCCCACTAAGTGCTTTCCCCTCCCACCATGACACTTGCCTCCTCACCAGATGCTACACCCACCTGCCCCCCCTTTTATTTCAAGGTCATCTCCCCTAAGGAGACACTCAAACTCCTCCAGGGCTTTCCAAATCAAGTTAGCCCAGGATCAGATGGCCTCTCCCCTCTGTTCCACAAAACTGTGTCACCAGCAATAGCTAAACCCCTCACCTATGTTTTCAACCTTGCCCTGATAACCTCCTCCATGCCCCTGTCATGGAAAATTGCCAAGGTAATTCCCATCTTTAAGACCAGCGACCCCCTCTCAGCAGACAATTACCGGCCAATATCCATTCTCCCCCACCTGAGTAAACTACCTGAGAAAGTGGTCCATCAGCAGCTATCAGAGTACCTCACCAAATAAGATATGCTTTGTAGCCAGCAACATGGTTTCCACAGGCAACATAGCACGGCCATTGCTCTAGCCCTATTTACCAACTATATATACATCAACATGGATCAGGGGCGTGCCACTGGTGCCGTATTTGCTGACCTATCAAAGATGTTTGACCTGGTCAACCACTCCCTTCTCCTCTCCAAACTAAACTCAAAAGGATCATCCCCCAAAACCACTCACTAGTTCCAGAGTTACCCAACCGACCGGTCTCAGTTTGTCAGTATTGGCCCATCCACCTTTCCCACCCTATCTGTCACCACCGGAGTTCCCCAGGGCTCAATACTGGGCCCTCTGCTTTTCACTATATTTGTCAACACCCTTGCTTTGGATTGCCTCTCCTGTGAATCCCTCCTCTATGCTGACAATCTGGTCATATACCACAGTGATAAATCCCTTCCTCACATATCTACTATCCTCACCCAGAACTATAGTGCTGCCCACAACTGGTTCACCAAAAATCTGATGCTGGTTAACATAAAAAAAGCAAAGGCAATGCTGTTTGGATCAAAACCATACTTGGCCAAATCACTTAAATTGAATTCTTCACTCCAGGTCCACTCATCCAATGGTCCTGCCATAGACATGCACTCCTTCAAGTATCTAGGGGTCACACTGGACCCCACCCTTTCATTCACTGACCATGTGAATTCAGTAGTTTGTAGAGTAAACCAAAAACTTTGTGCGGCAAACCACATTAAATCCTACCTCACCATAGATGCTTGCCTGGCAATAAACCTTCTCCCCATCCTGGACTACTTTTCTCCTGTTTACACTCACATCTCCTCTTCCCTTTGGTCCAGACTTGAGGTCGTATAAAATAGCATCTGCCAGTTTGCCCTATCAGACCCTTACTCCACATATCACTGTGACCTCTACCCCCCTGGAATTGGCTCTCCCTACAAGGTCACTTTTACTTTACTATTGGCCGCCTCTTCGATACCTGTATCAGGAGTGGTCCTGCCTCCCCCATCCACCTTCTTCTAGCCACTTATTCTACCAAGGCCCCCTCTGTTCCTCCCTTGTCCCCAACTGGAAACTCTGCATACCACCACAAATATGGGTAGCATAGCCCTATCAGTCATGGCCTCCATCCTATGGAAAGGACTACCTGGCCCTCTTAGATCTACTAAGAAACCTCAAGCCTTCAAGTAAGACTATAAAGCCCGGCTCCTCACTAGAGACACCTGCACCTGAATGAGCAAGTGATTGCCCACCCCCCCAGACTTCTATTGCCATGACCCGCAAACCTCCTCCCCAATTTCTTGCTCTGGCCCTAGGCAGCCAGGACTTGTCATGAGTGGGTATGACTAGCTTTGTAACCCTTACTACCTTTTCTACTGCTTAATCTGCACATGTTCTCACACTTGCTTCCACATCTGTGTTCTCTCATACCTCAGCCCGGATCCCTACTGCACTGCTGCAACTATTGCCATCTCACCTGCTATTCATTACTATGTCTTCCATACTTACATACCTACCTGTTACATGTTATCTCACTTGCCGTTTGTTTGCTCTGCTATAGCCTTCCTGGCCAGGAACTGTTGGCTGTATTGTAGATGCCTAATTTTAGCATATGGAATGCACATAGCTGTAACCAATTTGTATTATCTACTATTTATAACTATTATATGTGTATCATCTACTATTGTAGCTGTTTAGCTTGCCTGTGCCTTTTGGCCCAGGTCGTGCCTGAAAATGGTCCGTTGGACCAGTGCACCCTACCCAGTTAACAAAGTCATCAATAAATAAATTGATTAATTAAACCCTATATTATGACAACCTGGCATGTAATATGGGAAGGGGGAATTTTAACTGTCCCCTTCAAAAGAGAGATAGAGGTTCCAATACTGATAATGATTATTGTGACACTAACTGCTTAAAACAAATTCTATCTACTACAGGTCTCATATTTGCTTATTGGTCACTCCATGATACAGGGGGGTATACTTTTAGAAAGGGTACTTTACATACGTGCATAGATTATCTCTTTACTTCAAAACATATTAGAATACAGAAGGCAGTAGTAACACCAATAGAAACTTCAGACCACTCTGTACTAGCAATAACTGTTGGACTACAAGATAAGCAACCCTATGGGAAGGGGTATTGGAAATTAAACAGTAGTTTAATGGAAAATTCAGACATTAATAGTACTATCATAGAAACATTACAGGCCAGGAAAACCCTAGCCTGCATGGAAGAAAATATTAGTAAATGGTGGGCAGACACCAAGGAAAAAATAACATGTCATTTTTTTATAGCAAGCTTCTCAGATAAATACAGTACAATATAAACAATATTTAACTTTAAGGTCACAATTAGCTACAGTACTTTCTCACAGTAATGAAGGAAAAGGGGATTATACATTTCAGATTAAAAGCATAAGGAAAGAAATGGAGGATATACAATACTCTAGAGCTGTATCCCTTCTCTAGGAACATAGGGTATGCACTCCTGGAAAGGGAACATATGGGGACAGTTGTAAAGTTGTAAAGAAAGAGTTTCTTCTAGGGTAATGGAATCACTAAAAACTGAAGATGGGGGAGAAGTGTATACTCCGAAGCAAATGTTAATAGTGATTGACAAACATTTAATAAAATTATATACAGACATCTCTAGAGATGAGGAATTAAACAACAATTTTTTTTGGGAAACATAAATCTGCCCGTAGTGGAGCCTGTACCACTTAAGCTTCTTCTTTGTTCCATCCAAAAAGAGGAAACTGAATTAGCAATAAAGTCTCTTAAAATAATACTGCGCTGGGCTTAGATGGCTTAACATCTAAATTTTACCAAAAAAATATACTTCTGCTATAACTGAAATATTAGTAGTTGTATTCAACATGATTTTGTTACGTAGGGCAATAGATCTCAGATTGGGTACAGCAATCCAGATTTTTATCTACAAAAAAATGATCATAAGGATATAAATAATTGGAGGCCTCTGAGTCTGCTAAATACTGATATAAAAATTCTAATGAAAATGTTAACAGTTATATTAGCCACATTATCCCCTGCCCTTATCTCTCCATCCTAAATATGTTCAGTCAAAAACAGACCCATTTCTAACACACTACTTTGACTCAGAGAAATGTTTGAATTAGGTAGCCAAGAGTTGTTACATGGTTACATTCAGGGCCCCTGGTGTTCTGCGGCAGCATTTTCTGATTTCTGCTGCATGATTTATTCATTTCTCTGGCAGAATGCAGTCCTGTCATTGGCTAAATATGATGTGATGTCATCGATGACATCATATGCTGAGCATAGAGGAGGTGCTTCAGAATAAACAAGGTAGGAAAGAAAGCCTGACACTATGGAAAAACAGCATATTTATATGAAAATTCACCAAAAGCAATGAATTCTGCGGCACTATATATATTCTGCTGCATGATGCAAATTCTGCAGCAAATTCTGCATTTGATAAAATCTCTCATGCCTTTATGTGCCACACTTTACTCTCCTATGGGGTACCATTGATTTTCGTATCTTGGATTAAGTGCATTTATAATGCATCCAATGTAGTGCCTTGGTAAATTGGTATTTTGGTAAGTCTGTACATATTAATAGGGTAGTAAAACAGGGTGTCCACTGAGCCCTTTACTTTATATTTTTTGTTTGGACCCCCTTTTGCATGCTATAGAGCAGGGTGCTGGTATAAAGAGACTGCAGCTAGTAAATATGACACTAGAAGTTAAAACTACTGCATATACAGATAATATGTGCTTATTACTAGCGGATAGTGATTCTAGTGTACAGGCTTTTGCTAAAAATGAGCCGTATTCCAAAATCTCTGAAGCAGGAATAAATAAAGGAAAAGTTAGGGGGCTATCTATTAAGTAATTCAACATCAGTTAAATAATATGAAGGGAATCCTGATTAGTGATGTACCTATAAACATTTTGGGAATTACTTTTAGGTGGGTGGGGATATGGGTCTGCAAAATTGGGAAGCTAAATTAGAAACAGGGAAACAAAAAGTGACTAAATGGAAAAACTAGCAACAAACAAAAAAAAAGGTATCACTGGTGAAAACTTTTCTGCTACCTATCTTCACCTTTTTAAGTAGGATATACCCAATTCTGCTCCAGCAAGAATATATACTATTAGGCCTAGTTTTCCAAATCATCTCAAGGAGCCATTTAAACCCCATTAATAGAGACATATTGTACTTACCTATAAGAGAAGGTGGTTTGAATCTAATCAATCCTATTGTATATTAGCACAGATTCTTCCTTTCACATACTATTTTTAGGATAGGTTTGCCTATGACGGTGTTATGGCCCCTTTTTGCTAATTATTGGACAGAGCCTTTTATGCAGTTGTAGCAAAACTAAAGGGTCTTACCTCCAACATATAGGAAAGCTTCACAGTTTTTTGAAGCCTGCAATTGTAAAATTATAAAAATGGAAACTGAAGCCTGACCAAATTTTATAGAAAAAAAGAGCAGAAATTTACCAACATATTCAAGCTACAACATTTTCGGTTACCCCGATTTTTGAAGGGATACAAGCTACGAACACTACTAAAATTATAACACTTCTCACAGATAATTGCATCACTCCGAGACTGTGGGATGTGCAATGGCTTTACTGCCATGGGAAGTTAGCAGTCAAATTTTTATTTATTTAAATTATGGTAACTGGGTAGGCCCACTGAGACCATGACAGTCCCTTTTTCAGGGGTGACCCAGATTTAGTTACATGTACCTAGCAGGAAGCAAAACATCCAATGCTAAACATGAGAGCCAAAATGAAAGATTTTGTGTTAGACCAATGTGCATACAAAAAGAAGAAACCATGAAACATTTTTTAGTAGATTGCCCTTATGTGCAGGGTTTCTGGACCTTGCTAGCAATTAAATGGAAACATCCACACTGGAAATTGGTTACTTATGAATAAATAATATGTGTTTTCTCTACAGCTTTTTCTACTATTGATGTTGCTACAGTTTGCCTAATATTCTTTTGCATAAAGTTTGCTCTGTGGCAGGCGAGGTGTAAATATGTATTGCAGCAACAGGATACTATGCCTTTAGCTTTCATTTTAAGTATAGAAAAAGAGTTAACTGTATTGTTTGAATATGACAAAAAAACACTTCTCTGACCACATCTAGAAGAGTAGATGGAAAAATGTACCAGGGATTTAGGGGCTCTAATCTACACTACTGTAAGAGCTACATCATGGTATTATAATATGCCTTCTATATATATGCTGTTTACTGTGATGGGAATATGATGATATTGTTTTGTGTTTCTATTCCTTATAAAAAAAATATCCTACTCTTTGGGAACATGTATTGCATTGCTATTTGATTTTTTGAGCTATAATAAAAAATTCCCCTACTCTTTGGGTAGGGGACGCCACAATTTCCTGTCACCATGATGGAGGAGATGTCTATGCAGGAGACGAACAGACAGCAGCAAAATGCTGCTGTTGGTATGATTTCTATTGACCTTTCAAACAATCAAACAGAGCAGACAGAAGTACATGCACCCAATTTGTTTGAACAAACAGAAGAAAATAAAAAGGAAACAGAAATAACAGAAGCAGAATTAATACAAGTTGAAACAGAATTATAGAAAGGTTTGGGACAGCAGAAACGAAACCTTTTACAACAGATGAATGAGGCAGAATTAAATTACACTAAGGAGAAACAAAAGACTGAGGAAGAAAGAAAAAGGAAGAGGATTGTGAATAACTCACCAGACTTACAGGAAAAAAACAGAAGTTTACAAATGTTTTTCACTTCAGGTCTCTCAAGAATACCTCAGATTTGAACCAACTGTTTGCAGCAAAAACCCAGAATGGAGCCACTCCCTTGCAAACAAAATTGACTCCTGAGACTGTATTACAAAGCACAGGTTGGATTCGTACTCCCGCTGGCAATTGGGTTCCAGACCCCGATATCCCCCTTCAAGGATCACCGGAATGGAGACCTGAAAGGGAAAAGGTTCCCACAGTCAACAGTAGTGAACCCCAAAATGTGGTACCTTCACAGATCCGACCAGTTCAACTAAATGAAAAATCATTATAACAACTGCCTGGTCATACGGGTCACAAAAAGGATAGTTCTGAAGATTGGATGAATATCCAGAACAGCTCTACAACACACCAACCAGGAACTACATCAAATGTTACTGAACTAAGACAAGAAACAGCAAGTATACCTGAAATTCAAATTAATGAAAATGCTGATGAAATTTTTTATGAAGCTCAATAAGATGCCATGAATTTAGCTGCAGTAACAGAAACTGTCACAGACGATCAGAATGGGGCCCCAAATGATGCAAATGAAAATCAATTAACCCCCTCCCCACAACAACACCCAGTTACCTATGCTAGTTTGTTGCAAAAAAAAAAACAGTTAAAAATGCCAAAAGATGCTTTGCAGTATGATTTATATATATGGGGGATTAGAAATGCAACCAGATAGATTCTATGTGGAAAAGGATTTAATGAAACAAAAACTGGGGTTCTCACCTTCAGAGGTATATGCACTGATACATGCTCCTGGAGAGAGCACATATGATGTATACTTTTGTTCTGAAATTCTACTGGAAAGATTTTGGCAGATTTATAATCAACAAAAACATAATCCCATATAGACATCATTCCAGATAATTCCCCTAACGAAACCTACCATCAAACTAATTACTATCTTGTTCAGAAATGAGGGTGCCAATATTGCTGATATTTTTTATTGACTGGAAAAGAAATGTAAGATACAAGAAACCCCAGATCCAATTATAGACCAAGAAGGATTTTGGATGGGCGGGGTATAAATTCTGGGTAAAACTAAAACAGACTGAAGAAAGCATACAGCATCTCCCAAATAGTTTTTTTTTTTTTTAGGAAGAGACAAATGTATTTTTTTTACCAAGGTCAGACAAGATCCTGCTATAAATGGGGTTCGACCAGCCACATAAGCACACATTATGAAATCATCAAATGCTCAGTTTGTGGACTTATTAGTCATCCTGGTTATAGTTGCACTGCCACACCAAAATGCAATCTGTGCAAGGAGTCAAGACACCTATTCACCACATGCCTATGGGCTGCTCACAAGAATATTAGTGCAGAATATAGTGAACAGGATTTTTATATAAACAAAACCTCGAGAGCGCAATCAAAGCAACATCCAAAAACCCTGCAACAAAAAATGTCAGTGTCTTATTCAAGTATGGTTTTACAATCCCAGACACAGCAATCTGATCAAAATCTGAACATTAATGAGAGTAGTACAGAACAAAGTCACCCTACACCAGCACCCCAGGTAGCAGAACAAGAGTCACAAGATATCGCTATGCCCCATCCCCCAGCCTGGACCAGAGGAAGAAGGGGCCTACCAAATTGTGAGCAGGACTAAAGGGAAAGGGAAACATTCCAATGTAAAAGCACCTCAAGAACAATCTTTGAATTTACACAACAAATTTGTTACACCTTTGTGGGGAGAAATTGAGATGGAAGATGATGACAATACAACCTCAGTACATTCTTCTCAAAAAGATGGACCTTCGGATGCAGATGAACCAGTATCCAAAATTAAGGCAAAACCTAAAAGAAAAAGATATGGAACCAGATTAGGGGTTAAGAAAGTAACAGGAAACTACACAAAATGAACCTATGAGTAATACTTTTTATGAGCTTACTGTAGCTTCCTTAAATACAAACAGCATCAAATCAGAAAAGAAAAGAAGTACTACTTTTGCTTTTTTTCAACATAACCATTTTGACATAGTGTTTTTTACAGGACACTCAATTACACACAGAAAGGGAATTACAGTCTGCTCAAAAAGTCTGGTTCTGGGGTACGACGCTATGGTCCATGAGAGAAGACACATGCTGTGGACTAGGAATATGTATTAATATCCCAAAAGTGAAAATTGTACATAAAGTTCCTCATCAAAGTTTATTTTTTCAGCATAAAGCCATTACAAAATAGTAATACAATAAATAAATATATGACAAACACATACAGTGTAATAAAAAGCAGTTTCCATTTCAATTAAGCAATTAGTAAAATCTCTACAAGAGGCTTCACATAGCACCATCTTACAACTTTGTAGATTTTGAAAAACGTGCAAGTTTCATCAACACCTGTGCATCATTAGATGTATATAATTCCATGAGTATTTGGTCAGTGGGGAGTCCAAGGTCTCTTAGAATTGGCCCTAACCAAAAAAATATGTGTTTCTGATATACTGGACATATCAAAGTAACATGTTTTAAGTCATCTATCATATTCAAATTACACACACATTTATTATCTTCCACTCCCTTCTTTTTCTGGACAGAATATACATAATGTGAATAATAAAGCTCCATTCTGAATCTAGTTATAGTTCTTCTTAAATCAAGACAAATGGTTCAATAATATGGGTTATTTTCAGATTTTTGTACCACATCAAGTTTTTGTAAGACTGGAGCTGCTCCCGGTCTCTGCTATTAAAAATATTCATGCCTCTTTCCCTCACTTGGAGTTTTATGTCTCCAAAAGGAAGGAAATAGATTTGGTACAACAAATGACCCAGCCTATGTTTGGGGGTCTATAGCCCCTAGATGTATAGTCAATCTCTTCCTCTAGACATATCCTCAGAAACCTGTGGTCAGGACACAAAAACAATTTAAGCAAAAAAATAATCCTCCTTTCTACAATATATGCCTCTATTGGTGGTTGTCCTAATTCAGCTCTTACAATTGGTGTGGGCACAGATGTGGTATTTTAAGAATATGCCTAAGTTATTTATTTAACTGGACTTCTAGCTGTTTAGGAACAGCTAGTGCCCATACGTCTGAAGCATAAAGTAGACTTGAACGTACTTTAGCCTCTACTACCCTCAGAAGACCCTTGACTGATCCATTGCCCATCTTAGCTGAAAATCTTTCGAAAGCATTAAAAGCTATGATTGCTTTATTCTTAACATAATCTTGATGGATATTCCATTGTGTGGATTGTGAGAAATTTACACCTAAATATGAATAAGTTTTAACTGTCTCAATTTTTGTTTTCTTAATAAAAAGTGTTGGCATTCTCCTTTGTTTATTTCCAAAAATCAACATCTGAGTTTTGCTTGTGTTAATAATTAATTTTCACTACCGAGTGCACAAAATAAGGTCACCTTCCATTGTAGGCCCAAGAAAGATGTTGATAAAAGTACCAAGTCATCGGCAAAAGCTAGCAATGGAACTTTTTGGTTTCTAATAGCTGGAGAATGGACATCAGAACACTCCATCTGTGTTATTATAGTGTTAATGTATAAGTTAAATAATAAAGGGGCTAAAAGACAACCATGTCTGTCTCCAAGATTGGTTTTGATATCTGGGGTGAGATCACCACACTGATTAATTTTAACCCTTTGCCAGGTATCTTCATGTAACCTAATCAACGTATTCAACAGTAAGGGATCTATATTGTATGATAGTAACTTTTACCATAACAATGTACGACTAACCGAGTCAAAAGCAGATTTCAGGTCCACAAAACAGCAGAACAAATGGGATTTCTTAACTTTAACATATTTCCAAATAATATATGACAAAACAAAACAGTGTTGGACTGTGGATCTAAAGAGTCTAAAGCCATTTTGGTATTCGCTAATAAAGCCTGATTCCTCAGCCCAAGTCTGAAGTCTGTCTAATAGAATATGACAAAATATTTTTTGTAGTGTATCAATCAGACTTATGGGTCTGTACATTGAAGGATCTGCTGGACTTCCTTTTTTCTTATATATTTGGCATATAATACTACCCTTCCAGCTAGGTGGAATATCAGAACCCTGTATAACCTTGTTAAAAAAAAACATATAACAGAGGAATCCACCAGTCAGTATTATATTTATATAATTCTGCCACTATGTGAGCAGGTCCAGGAGCTTTATTATCCTTTAAATGTACCAAGGCATTGTACATTTCTTCCTTGGTTATATAGATTGGCCTTGGATAGTAAAGGGGCTGCTCGTTCCTCACTTTGTATTTATTTATTTATTAAATTCTCAGATTACAAATACCTTTGAGCAGAAACTGCTCCTTTACAAAGGTTCCACGTCAAAGGATGAGGGTCAACATACATACAGAGGTAGTAAAAGAATGCACAATAAACAACCAGAACAACTAAAAGAAAAAATAAAGATACTCAGTTATAACATACTTTGAGATGATATTCATATAACAAGCAGCTTGAGTAGGCAGCTGGCTGCGGTAACAATAAGAGATAGAGGGCACCATAAGCAGTTAGCATTGCAGGCGTGCGACCAGGAGAGGAAGTTGGCAGGCTAATGGGCCACTGTCCGATGGTGGTGGAAAATGTCTTGTACCAGTGGAGATGCGAAGCAGGAAAGGAGTCACAAGGAAGGCCCAGTGCCAGAGGAATGAGACTGGGAAAGGCGGGCTGTTAGACATGAGTGAGCTGGGAGGTGTTTAGAGAGATCTCTGTTCAGAGAAGCAGTCACATTGAATGGTAGAGGTAAGGTAAAGTTTGAGATTCCTTTTGAAGGGTCCAAGTGTAGTAGAGGAAAGTGCTTCTTTATTGAGGGAATTGAACCATTGAGTGGCTCTATAGATAAAGGACCACTGACCCATGGAGGTACGACATCTAGGAACCTGAAAGGTTAGAGATTGGGCACCACGTGTTTGTTGAGTGCCACTGTAGGTAGTAAGGAGTGAGCAAACACCAGGTGGCATGAGACCGAGGAGAATCTTTTTGGTAAGTAAGCAGGTCTGGTATTGTATTCTGCTGAGTAGGGGTAGCCAGCTGGCCAGTGCATAGAGGTCACAGGTGTGAGTTTGCCAGGCCACACCCATTAGTAGTCTGCAGGCTTTGTTGAGAGAAACTGAGATCCTGCAGATGGCACTTGTTGAGGCAAAGCCATAGATGGCAAGGCCGTAGTCAATGATAGAGGTGACAGAGCTGTATATGGCTAGTTTAAGGGCATCCATGAGCATACAGTGCTTGTGTTTGTGTAGTAGTCAATCCATATATTGGCAGTCTTGGCAACAGTGTCAATATGCCGAGTGTAGAGAGGGTACTATCCAGGGTAATACCAAGGTACTTGAACTCCTTGACATGTTCGAGTGGGTTCCCAGCATGGTTCTTGATGGTGAGTGACAGAAAGTTGTACCTGCTCCGTCGGTTACAGAAGGACATGGCTTTAGTCTTGCTGCGGTTCAGGACAAGTTTATGAGAATTGAACCAGTCTTCGATGCGCTGGAAGTCAAGCTGCAGCTGGGATTCAAGGACCGTAATGTCATGGTGGCTGGAAAACAGGACTGCATCATCTGCATATAGTAATATTTTTTGGTGGCAGGCACTGGGGAGATTGTTGATGAAGAAGGAGAAGAGTAGAGGGCCCAGAATAGACCCTTGGGGGACTCCAGACTCTCATCCGAAGAGATCCCTGCAATCCTTACATGTTGGATCCGATTATCAAGGTAGCTGGTGAACCATGGAAGTGTATCACTGGAGATCCCAATGGAGGACAGTTGCTTGAGCAGTTGGGGTGGTTAACTTCCAAAGTTTCACTAGGTGAATAATATAAGGACTCAAAATAAGTTGCCCATGAATCCGATTTCACATGGGCCTCTATGTTGGTACCCTTGGCTCACTAGGAGCCAACATTTTTTACTATCCCTTTCATAGATAGAGTGTCTTAATTTTTCCCAGTTATGGGTCTGAAATTTGCTTCTTTCAGCCTGTAGTACGTCTTTATATTTTCCTAGCATAATTTAGCTGCTTAACATTACTCCTATTTGGATTTTGCTTAGTTTGGCAAACCAGTTTATTCAGCTGTTTTTTTTGCATTTTTACAAACTTTGTTGTACCAGGTTCCTTGTCTAATGGATCTTTTTATTTGATATAATAAAGGCTTTATGTAATTAAGTATTGTAGTTAAAAGGACATTTTGATCAATCTGATTATCTGCAGTCATAATATCAAGCCTCCAATCTTTAAGTCTATCAGAGTCCAACATCTCTATCAATGTACTTCTTAATCATGGTGACCACTTAATCCGATGAGTATTCCTAATTTCACATCTTGCTGCAAGGGCAGCATCTATACTACAGTTATTTGTCCTTGCCACCATATCATATGCTAGGGATAACAGAAAATATGCTGATTCTGAGCGCCCAAGAATGTTGAACGTTTTAACTTTCTCTATTGCTATTAGATGTACCCAAAGCAAATCTATAGTAGATGATCCCGAGGGGCCAGTATATGTATAGGCACCTTCTTGATCCCCCACAACTCTCCCATTCATAAGACAGAAATTCATATCAGACAGAACCTGAATTAGGTCCCTTCCTTGTTTATTTGATTTTCTGTCGCTTGAGTGTCTTTCCAATCTCAAATTGCTATTTGATATAGCCTTAACCAAAGGCAATAATGGGCATTCACGTGTGTCTATAATCTTGTGGGTCATTCATGCATTAAAATCTCCAACAGCAACAATTGAATACATTATATACCTATTAGTAAGTTCATCCAAGAGGCTCATGAAGCTTCCCCAATCCTGAGAATCTGGGTCCTTTCTGGAATATGGTGGAATATATATATTGAGCAGAAAAATTTTACTGTCCTTTTGTTCAATCAAAATAGGGAGTACAGTTTTCAGTTTGCATGGTATCTGTATAGTTTTAAAATTAAGAGCTGTTTTAACATACACTGCCAATCCAGCCTTATAACATCAACAATTGGCCAGGCGAGAAGCTGGATTAAAATAGCCTATAAACCCTGGAATAAGTGATTTTTTTGGTGCCCACACCATGTCTCTTGGAGGCATAATAAATCATATGTCCCCAGGAATGTCCTACATGCCAGATCAGCAAGCTTGAGTGTCAGTCCCACAATGTTCCAGGAAAGGACCTGAATAGGAGAAATCTCTTCTGAATTTCCTAACTGGGTCTGGGACAATGATTGTCAGTTCTGCATCATATCCTGTAAATATTCAAAACTGTTCCTAGTTTTAATAGCAGGTTCTTGGATTTTCTCCACATGGGTCTCCCTTAAAACATCAGAATGCACCACATATAAGCCCATCATATCAAGAATAGAAATTTTCTCTTGGATTGCCTTTACAAATCTAGGATTTGCAAAAGTAATATCAATTTGTGAAGTATTAGAATCGGAATTATATATTTTGAGCCACTCTACGTTATTCCTGTAAATTGGGAAATCCAATATTTGACTGAAGAAGGTGGCCAGTTCATGCTTGGCTTTACCTATTGGGCCCTTAACTGGCAGCTTCCATCCAAACCAAGTTAGTGTTCGAGTTTCCCAAATTTGCTGCCTTGAACTTTCATAATCTGATATTACCTCCAATACATGATTAATGTTTAATGGGGGAGGGTCAGTTACAGGAAGAACATAAGATGTCTCCTTAGCTAACAGTGGAACTTCATAAGGAGGAAAAATATATATTCCTTTCGTTCTCAAACCAGCATCCTTTTGCCAAAGTGTTTCAGCCAGTTGTAAGCTATCACAATAAATCAAAACACATAGTTGATAATCTAAACTTGGAGCTCTGAAAACTGTAAGTCCTTCCACTGATCTAGACAGATGAAACAGTCTGATTATCCATTCTAATAACTTATCCGGTGTTTCCTGGGGTAATTTCCTGACACCGTAAACCTCCATCAAATATTCAGGTTTGCTACTGTGATCTCCCACTTGGTTCTTAAGGCCCAATTCCATTGGACCTACAGGGACCCTGGACTCCCCACCATTAACCATATTCTGTTCAGACGTTGGAAGGTTATTAAAATAACTATACATAGTGTTGTTCTCTATCGATTCCTCCCCAACTGTCATCACTCTAGTAACTTCCTGTACAATTTGTTCACTGCTTAGTTTAATTTCCTTTCCTTCATCAAAAGTATTACTCTTGACCAACCCACTATAATTACTCCTGTTCTGTTTGTATCCCTCTGGTTCTCCTTGATTATTTTTAGAACTCTCCTTTCCAGAAGGTTTCTTCATTCTTTTTTGTTTGGGCTTAAAAATCTGTCTGTTTTTCAATTTAACCAATAACTGTCTGCCTAATTCTTCCTGCTGTTCAGTAGAGGCTGCTTCTCTTATAAAGGGAGGGGGGAGATTTACCTGGAGGGCCTTGTTTTCTTTAAGTACATCCTCTTTCGGGATTGTATTTAATATAGGACTCATTTCAGAATTATTCTTACAGAATTTGTTCTGTATGCGTCCAAGCAATGTTTTATTGTAGAAAACATCAGCGCTGAGATTTGCTATTTCTTCCTTAATAACCCATAAATTCTCCTATAATATAACATTGTCATAATATGTTTTTTTAATAGTCTCAAGAAGTTGCTTAGAAAGTGTGGAGGAAACAGCAAAATCTCCTGATTTCTCTGGGGGTACTAGAATCTGAATAGTCTCTGTCTCTTGAGGGACATATCACCCATTTTTGGGTGAAGTAATATTGTCCGAAATCTCTGGAGAGAAGACCAGTGATTGTGAACCAAAAGTAGGTGAAAGATAAAATGAGTGGTCATTTAAAGAGGCCTCATTGTTAATAATTTGCTTAATTACCAGGTTCTTAAGACCTTTTATTGTTTCGTTAAGATCTTTAATACCCAAACTTAGGTTGTCCCTACTTGGCGTCGACTGAGACTGATTCTCTTTATTTAAAAAAATCATTCTCTGATTCTAAGGATGATAAAATTGAAATGGTTGCTATATCAGAGTATTTTGAATATTCTGAGTAGTCCAAAGACTCCACAGATACTCCAGATGTTATTAGAGGACTGTTTCATCCCATAGTTTCCATTTCACTGGTTTCAAAGGGGATTAAATTCCTTGTTTGGAATACCAAATTAGGAGACTCTGAGAGTCTGGAATAAAAAAAATCTTCCCCAGCAACCCCTGCCTGCTTCTCTGAAATAGAAGAAGAAAGTGAAGTTGACACAAGGGAGGTTGCTTCAGAAAATCAGTTATTTTCATTTGGTTTCATTTTTTGCTTCCTTTTATTTTGCTATTTGAATTACTTTCCCCTAAACAGATCAGAGAGACTGAATCCTACATTTCATCAGCCAGCAGGTCTTTTAGGTTTGTTTCGTCCTCATTCCCCTGATCCTTCTTATTTTTATCCCTTTTAGCCCCACGTGTTGAGATCAGCTTTGGGGTAATTATCTTACCACTATGTGTGTAGACCATTGTAAAATATCAAGATTTTAGGTAAAAACAAAACAGTTTTCCTTTGTAAACACCTAATTAGTGCAACAAAAATAGCCCAAAATGAGCCCAGCTGGAGCAGTTATAGTTACAATAATTCTAGCATAATTCAAAGCAGCATATAATAGTCAGAGTATAGTTCAAGCTTTACTTTAAAGTGACCTTTTAGTTCTTAAATTAGGGGTAAAGCCCCTACAGTTTGAGACAATCGAATCCAAAAACTACTCTCAGAATAAGAGCCCACAGAAAAGCTTCTGTCTTAGATTCACTGAAAAAAAGTTTGCCAATAGAAATCCTCTCCGGCCCTTTTCCAATATGATGTCCATAATGGGAGCAAAGTCCATTGGTACCACGTCCTCCTAGGAAATTAACAGGACAGTGTGCAGATGTTCTAAAAGTGGATACAGTGCTGGCTTCCACTGAAAATCAGATATAATAAAATGAAACTAAATATTTGCCTGGACTAAGCCACAAAAAACTTCTAGTTTCAACAAATTAAAATATAACCAGTATAATTTGCTTTTAAACTATAATACAATTATAACACCGCAGCTAGACAGCAAAACCAAATAACTTACTTGTATAACTTGTGCAGCGGTTGATGTTTATTTGTTCAGTGAGTACCAATGCTAGAAGATATACACAGGACCCAAATGATGAGCTAACCACCGAATAATAGGCAGAATATAGCGAATGGTCCAAAAACCTTAGGTCGCTAACCATTCATGGCTAGTAATCTGAAATAAAATTAGAATCCTATCCAAACAGATCTATTGTTGTGTGCATATCACTATAGCTTTAGTGCTATTAATGTCAAGTATTTGCAATTCCAGAATCCAACGGTGAATCCAACAAAGTAAATGACCATATATCAGAACACTTAAAGTTCTCTGTTAGTAGTCTATGAGCAGTGGTCCTCAATAGTTTCTTAGAACCCCAGGAATTACAGCCTCCATTGTTCGATATGAGGCATAAAGTTTGCCCTCATCTGTAAGCGTATTTTCCTGCCATCTAACCCAGTCAAGGCTTAAGCCTTTCCGTAGGGCCCCTCAGCTCCCACGTCCAACTGCCACCATCAGTTTTCTTCCTAAAAGAAGCAGAGAATGCCTTAACTGGGGAGACAACTATGCCTTAGCACAATATAATCTGGTAAACTCTCTTTCGTAACATAGATGGCATACCTTTTCCAGGTAGAATTCTAGCTTTGAGAGAGAGCCTGCTCTCCTCGCTCCTCCACAGCATGGTAGCTTTCAGCACAGCATAGCACTGCACAGGGCTGCAATCTATGTAAAGTTGACATTGTTCTAGGAAGAGCATTTCTGCTAGATATTGTGGTAGAAGAGAAAGGGTTTAGATTGCTCAATCTAAAATGGGTAGAATAAACATTTTGAAGCAAATCCACCCTTATTTATATATCTCAAAACTCATTATCTTTGGGGGTGATTTCAGCTGTGGAAGATTTTGGTCAGACACAGTTATCAAAACTATTAAAATATTCTGTGACATCACATTTTTAAATAAACTCATCTTGCAGGTAGGATTAATAGACAGTTTTGCAAAAATGGAGAAAGTTCCAACCCATACATACCATAGAGGCAAATTATCCACTAGAATAGACTATATTTTAGTGTCACAGAATTTACCTATTACACAGGGTAAAGTCCAACCAATAGCAACCTCCGATCACAATTTGCTTTGTATTAAAATAGCAAATTATACAGAAACAGCAGCAGGAAAAGGCTATTGGAGACTAAATATAAAATTACTGGAAGAAGAAGTTTTACAAGGCACCAAGAATATCATAAAAGCCAGAAAAATCAATTTATTTTCTATATGATTCACCCATGGACTGGTGGCTAGACACCAAGCAAGATTTCACAGAATTTGTGAAACTAATGGGGAAATTAAATGGCAAACAAAACAATATAAAATATTTAGACCTAAGAAAAATTTGATATAATTTATTCTCATTCCAGAGTTCAACAAATAATGATTATTCAGAACAGATTTCTGCCATAAAACAAGAAATGTCTAAAGTTCAATATGACAGGTTAAAACCATTAGAATCTGAACAAAAATTTGGTACACAAGGATCACAATTCCAGACTAATGCATTTGATAGCTGCAATAAAAGGAAAAATAAAACCCAGATTAAAGGCCTAAAAACCGAATCAGGTCATACTGTAACCAAAAATTAAAGTATATTACACGAAGCAGAAAAACACATTAAAAACACTTTTGGCTGTCCATATCTGGAATCCAAGTCTATAGAATAGTGGTGGCAAAGCATAGACGTACCCTGGGTACCACAAGAGATTGCTAGAACTATGATTCAACCAATAACATTAGATGAATTATTAATTACAACTAAACAACTAAAACAAGGTACAGCTCCTGGTTGGGATGGATTATCATCTGAATTATATATCCTTGTTATACAACATCTTGGTCTTGAATTAATGCATGTGTACAACACCTTATTGCAACAAAAAGCATTACCTATAGATATTACCAGGGCTTGCTCTTGTTCTTTTACAAAAAAGGAGGTGAATCCCTAATATCTAACTGGAGACCAATAACATTATTAAACATGGATTTTAAAATACTTACAAAGATTTTAAGTAACAGGCTAGCATTTGCCCTCCCATTTATTATACACCCCACACAGGCCTGCTCTGTACCAGGGCAAAGAAGTACAGATGTGTTGCTAGTAATTAGAGAACTCTTAGCTCAAGGCTCAGAAGAATCAATAACTGGGTACATTATGGGATTAGAGCAGAATAAAGCTTTCAATTCTGTTTCACATAAATATGTATGGAATTGCATGTCTTAGTATGGGATACCACAGGGTTTCATTTCATGGATCCAAACCTGTTAAGCACAGGCTTCAGTTTTGTCATATATAAATTGATGGATAGGGCAAAAATGTGTTATAAAAACAGCAGTCAGACAGGGCTGTCCTTTAAGTCCACGTCTATATATAATAACATTAGACCTGTTTATAAGGAAAATAAATGATAAACCTCAAATTACAGGCCTTTCAATTTCCAGTCAAGATTTAGAAATCAAAACGTTAGCATATGCAGATGATTTTTTCTTGGTACTAGCAGATCAACAATCAGCTACATCTGTCCAAAAAGAACTATAAGAATTCTCTGAAGTTTCAGGATCCGTGATAAAACTGCAAAAAAGTACATGTTTATCCATTGGTCAGACTAGTCCTGAAATTACAGATCTTCTATGCATACCTATTATTTGGACTTATTGTAAGATATTAGGGGCCAGATATTCAAACCATTGCACCTAGCGCAAAACCATAGCACTGGAATAGGGCTGGATTTGTGTGAGGCTGTAATATTCAGAAGCCCTATTAGCGCCAGCACTGTGTGGTAGCTCCGACGCTAACAGATAATGGCATGCAGGGGAGGAGTAAGGAGAGCGCCCATGAATGCCAGCAACGCGGCATATTCAAAGGGCTAGCGCTGCACTACAGGCATTAGCACGACCTGTAGTGTGGCACTAAATACCGCCCAAAGAAAGCTGGTGGTAATATGGTGGTGCCCCCCCATCGTGGACCTGCATAGCCATAATGTAGCATTAAGACCCCTGGTAGTCTAGTGGTCCCCCCCAGCATGAATCCTGTCCCCGTTAAATGTCAATTAACATTTATCCCTGGTAGTCCCTCTGACACAATTGCACCTTAGGGTACAGAACCATTGATCCACTCAAGGGATGCAGAGCTCTCACAAACAGCGGGTATTTATTTTTCTCCACTTGAAAATGCTGCTGAGGATTTTTTTGAAGCCCTTATATATTGTACCTGCCTACTACATCTGCAAATACAGTGCTGAGAGCCCCTGAGATATTGCCTAGCACTTCTACTGCAATACCTAACATTATTAGTCCCCCACAGTCACATATGCTAGTTTTATTGCAAAAGCCTTTGTAACAGGCAAAGCATAGACATGTGGTACAATTTACATATCTTAGGTGCATGAAACTCCCCCTGACCGTTTCTATGTGGGGGAAAAATTTGATTAAACAGGTTTTGGGTTTCTCCCCCTCATACATGTATGCTCTCATGCACCAGGGGAGAACACTTTTGACAATAGAGTTAATTCTTCTATCCTCTGGGATAAATTATGGACTTTATGTACCACACAAAAACAAACTCCATTACAGGCTCCTTTTCAGGTTATATTCCTTACTAAGCTTACATTTAATCTAGTCACTATATTGCTCTGAAATGAAGGAGTAAATGTTTCTGATATTGTTTTTTTGGTTGGGGAACAAATATGAGGTACAAGCACACCTGACCCCATAATGGATGGGGAAAGGTTTTGGACCGGGGGTGGAAGGTCCATATAAAGCTGCACTAGGACAACAAAGGCATTCAGCATCTTCCTAGTTGCTTATGTTTGGGCAGAGACAAGGGGATTTTATTCTATCGGGGCAGCCCCACTCCTGCTACAAATGTGGACCTCATCACCACATTATCAGCACTTGTGAGGTGTTGAAATGCATTCAGTGTGGCTCCATAGGTCATTCCAGATTTCACTGTACCTCCACTAATTTGTGCCACCTCTGTGATGAAGGGGGCCACTCTTTTTTTACCTGTCCTTGGGCTGCACACAACACCTAAAATGCAGATTTTTCAGAATAGGATTTATATATCAATAAAGCCACTAAACTGGCAAGTTTGAAACCTGCTTCTGTGGTGCCTACTGGTACTCCTGCTATAACTAATCCTGTACCTCCACCAGTTCAAGCTCTTGTGCCTACCACAGAACAACAACCCCTGTACCCCTAGAAGTTGCCAAAGGTGCTGATCTGGTTCTTCAGAAAGACCTTGCTCCCACTATTCAGATACCCACAGTCAGTGTGGTCACAACAGATATTGAAATGCCCGGATCTATGTGATAATGGTGGTCGCCGATGGGCAATCGCCATTAGGGTGACAGCACATTGCCAAAAAAATATTTTTTCAATGTACTTCCTGGTGCACAGCAAAACAGAGCTGAGGAGTTGAATTTTTTTCATTTTTATTTTGCACCCCCGCACCCCCTACTTAAAGATCTCAACTCCAGGGGGCTGCATGTCAAGGGGGAGTGCAAATGTGGAACAAATAAAAACTTGGGCCAGGCACAATAAAAAGTACCCAAACCCAGCACCATTCCCACTGCAGCCCTGTACCCACCCACCATGCCACGGAAGCAGCTCACCATGGTGCCACCCCTATAACCCCTCTGTCCCTTCCCACCCCATGCTCAGCATTCTTGGTCCCCCCCCCACATGCGTAGACATGTAACAACAGGATATTACTTTATCATATACTCCCCATCTTGTTGCCCACCTTCCCAAGTTGCCCTGATTACAGGCATTGAGATTGAGTCACATTTTTTGTAGGTGTCCAATCGCAGTCACCAAACTCACAGGATACCAAAATGCCCCCCAAACCTGAAGAACTTGCTTTCCAAAATTCCAAAACGTTTCTAAAGGAAAACTGAAAAAAATGACCAATAAACCTTTTCCTGATGATCCTATCCCCTTGCAGAAAAAGATTTCTATTCTGCAGTGGGGTGACATCAACATCGAAAATGATTCAGACACTACATCCGGCCATTCATGTCAAATTGAAGGGGTCTCTGAGGAAGAGGAACACCCCTACAAACCAAAGGTGGTTCCCCCCAAAAAAGGATAGGAACTAGATCCAGCCTTCAGGGAAAAAAACATCGGACTAACTTTTTTGCATGATTGGCTATGATTTTTTTATAGGCTCATTAAATGTTAGTCTAAAATTGGAAAAGAAAAGAAAGTCTACTTATGCATATTTTATAAATTGTATGTATGATTTAGTTTTCTTTTAGGACATCCATTTATTAACACTCTGTGAGATGCAAACTGCTAGTGCAGAATGGCTATGGGGCTCTACACATTGGTCCATTGGGGAGGATATCTGCAGTGAGGTTGGTATCTGTGTTAAAAAATCCTGCTGTTAAAGTCATCTTCGCAATTGATGTTTATCCCGGTTGAGTACTGCTGAAGGACATTTCATTAGATGGACAGGATTTTAGGTTAATTAATGTGTATGCACCCTAAAATATATCGGGACGCATAGAGCTTCTAGGCCTTATCCAGCCATATCTTTCACCTCCAGAACTATATTATTAGGAGGAGACTTGAAGTTTAGCAGATTTAAATGTTACAGAAGTTTGTGGACTGAACATTTTTTTTGTGATGCAATCTTCTTAAATAGATTAATTTCACAATCTAAATTAATTGATGTCTTTCATACACAGCACTCAAGAACAACTGTATACGTACTTCCCTGGGCAACTAGCAACCAGAATTGATTACTGGTTCCTGTCCCCAACTCTCCCAGTGACTCACTCTTTGGTTTTACCTGTAGTGACGTCAGATCATGGCATCCTGCAGGTGAAAACCTCTGCTTCACCTGACATTATGGCTGGTCGGTGTTATTGGAGACTAAACATGACACTGTTAGGTAACAAAGATATTATGCAAGGTCTCGTTCATATTATACAAGCTAGAAAATCTGTTTTCTTCATGTATGGTTCTCGCATAGATTGGTGGGAACAGAGCAAAACCGATTTTTCCTCCTTTTTGAAAACTGTAGGAAAACTTATTGGCCAGCATAAAAACTCTAAATATAAGACATTAAGGCAACAATTGTATAAATTAATCTCTTTACAAGCTGAAATATCCCATGACTACTCTTCTCAAATTCAGAACATCAAGCAGGACATGGCTTTATACCAATATAACAGGATAACATCTCTAGAATTTGAACAACGTTTTCGTACTCAGGGATCTTAATTTCAAGCCAACCCCTTTGAGAGTTATTTACTAAGTACTACCAAGAAATCTGTCACATCTCTTATGACACAGTATGGTGAGAGAGTCATAGGGAATAAATACATTCTAGAGACAATAGAACAACATGTTCATACACTTTTTGGTACAGCTCACCCAGGTTCTGATCAAACACAGGAGGGGCTACATGGCTGTGATTTATCAAGATTATCCCCTATTGATACAAAATTACTAACAAACCATGTTACAACTAAGGAATTTAATTCAGTGATCTCCTAGTTGACAACTGGGACTGCCCCTGGGGCAGATAGGCTACCTCATACCTTTTATAAGAAAATTATCCCACACACATTATAAGAACTGACAATTCTCTATAATCACATGCTCACCTGGGACCAGCTATCCAAGGATATGTATATGGGTTTATTAACCCTGTTACATAAACAAGGTATTAGGGAACAACTGGCGAATTGGAGACTAATTTTGAAGTTAAATTCAGATTTTAAAAAGTTAACTATGCTTCTTAGTAATAGATTAAAAACTTCTGTGTTGACCTCTATTATCCATCCTACCCAAGTCTGCTCCCTCCCAGGGAGAAAAATATCCTATATTTTGATATTACTGAGAGAAATTATGGAGAAAGGCAACAATGAAGAATTAACAGGTTACTTACACGTTCATTCACATATTTGTGCCTGTGTAATACAGTATGGTCTGCAAACCCATCGGCCCACACTGTGGACCAATAGGTGTACAGGTCATACTGTACGCTGTCATTTGGTGGGCGGCTGGGTGGTATGTGGGCAGGGTGCGGCCACCCACCGGTGACCAAGGGGGGAGCTGGGTGGCTGGGTCCTCCATGGGTAGGTTGGGAGGGGGGCCACTGGGTCACCGGGTGATGGGGTTTGTACTACAGATGCCCACAATTGGATGTAAAGGAAGGAGCACCACTAGACCACCAAGTATGGGGTTCTCTGACTCTACTGCCCGTGATCGGGCATCACGGGGGGGGCACCACTGGACCACCAGGTAGAATGTTTACATAACATGCTTATGATTGAGTGACATGGGAGGATGGGGGGACTCCACTGGACCACCAAGTAGAGGGATTACTATTCCTACCGACAGCGATTGGGCTGAACAGGCAGGGGAACCACTGGACCACTGGGTGGTGGGTTCATAATACTGCTGCCTATGATCGAGCATACAGGAGGGTGGGGAGCACATTGGGCAATGGGGAGGATGTGGGTGCTTGTGGACTGTGTCCCTGCTGGGTGGGTGGCCACTCATGGCTGGTGGGTGCTGTGTAGCACCCTGCAATATAGCAGCTCACTGGTGGGTGGCCTGGCTTTGAGCCTTTTTTTTCCCTGGCTCAACTCTGAGCTCCCCGTATGTGGCACAACTCAGGGTTGTGCCTGCATATGCGCTTCACATTCTGGGCTGAATATCAGGATGTGCCGCATATGCATGGGCACGCCCCCTGCATTTTGCTGCATACATTACCATTGCTCACCAGACGGGTACTTGTGCTATAATTATATGCTCTTGAATATGGCACCAGGTGCATTGGGGGTTGTGCCAGCATAACTCTGTTGCATCAGGTGCAACCCTTTGAATATCTGTCCCCTATGTACAGGTTGGACCAACTATTGTCAGATACCAGAACTCATCAGAATCCCTATTGTTCAAGAGGATTGTAAAATATTGGGTATTTATTTGGGCCATAATAATTCAGCATACTTAAACATGGACTATGCCATAAATACAGCTTTGGGCAGGCGATCCAATGAAATAAATGGAGGATGAGCAAGAACAAATATATATATATATATATATATATATATATATATATCATATATATATTTGGAAAAACATTATTTAACCCCCATGTTTCTATACTTAAGTTATGTTTATCCCCTCCTAAGGCACTGGAAACCAGACTTTTTAGCTGTTTTTTAGAGCATATGAGGTAGCCAGTTGAACCCGATTAGCAGAGGAACCCTATATTTGGAGATTGCCCCAGGAAGTTTGCATATGGTGAACCCTGTGTTTTTTTCCACAGCATATTTTTATATGTCAAATTAAGCCAGTCATTTCTGGCGGTTTGTCATTGTGGTTTCCTTGGGTCACAGACCATCTTTCACTTTTATACAATCTTGGGATTCCACATCTGCCATTTCTAGACAAACCCGTGTATTGGATTTACCTCAATACTTCAGTGACAGTTTTGGTAAATTAAAACAATGGCAGGTTACTAAACATTCTCTTTTGACATAGAATAGGAAGCAGTTTTATTCCATGATCTAAACACAATATTATTTGGCATCTCCAGTTTTTTCTGACAAAACATCCCAAGAGGTGGTCTATAAAGCCCATATGTTGATGAACAGCAGAATTCCACCAAAGATGTGGGATACAATGTGGCTATGTGCCCATGGTAAGCTCAACGTTAAAAATAATCTAAAGCACAAAAATAAATTGGAAAGTTATTGCCCTAAATGAACATTTACATACAAAAAATATGTCCAATAAATTAAAGGGACTTCTTGGGTATTTTTACAGGAATAAATCATTGTTTAATTGGACAGTTAGGAAATCATTGGTTACATCTTTATTTTTCCCGGTATTAGATTATGGAGATATTGAGCCCGATTCTAGAAGGGTTACACCTGGCGTAACTGCAGTTGCGCCAAGTAGAATGGCGTATGTAGCAACGTACACCAGCAGTTGCAACATATGCAATTCTACATAGTGGCCTGCGACATGGCACAGGTCGCTTGCATCAAACAGCAGTTACGCTGCACAAACCCCCATGTGACATGGTGCTAGGGGGTTTACAGCAGCAGTTGCACCCCATTCTAGAAGGGCAGCCATAAAGTGCCCACATCAGAATTCTACAAGAACCCCCGGAGGAGGTCCAGCAACATAAGTTATACCAGCATTTAGCTGGTATAACTTACGGATGCCCCTGGGGTCCTGTAGACCTGTAGGCTGTCCAGCAGACAGTGCACAGTTTACCTCCTCCCCCATGCCCAGCACACCCCAACAGGGCCCCACAGGGCTACCAATACCCCCAGCCCTCCTGAAACAGCCATTAGCAGAAGCCCCACAGGGCAGAGCTGCCATCCCCCCACCCGTGCCCCAAACCGCGAGTCGCCCACTGCATATGTGGCAGAAAGCCTGCCCTGGTGGTCTAGTGGCCCCCCAAGCTGTGTAAACATATATTAGAACCCCGTATCCCTTGTGGTCTAGTGGCCCCCATCTGTATAATGATTATGTCGATCCCATATCCCTGGTAGTCTAGTGCCCTCCCCCGAACTGTATAAAAATACTCCCAATCTGGTATCTGTGGTAGTCTAGTGCCCCCCTGAACTGTATAAAATTAATCCTAGTCCTATCCCTGGTAGTCTAGTGGCCCCACCCCAGCCATGCGAGCCTGGCCCCCACCCAGCCATGCAGGCCACCAGCACCCATCCATCCCCAGCCAGCGGATTAGCACAGCCACCTCTAACCACCGCGACCAGCCACCAACTGGGTTCAGTATTAGTGCGTGCTGAAAGACATGCTCAGATATTAATATCTGAGTGCGTCTTTACAGTATGCACTGATACTGAACCCAGTTGGCGGCTGGGCCATGGTGGTGAGAGGTGAGCTGTGCCAGTCCCTAGATGGGGGGTGCTGGGTGGGGGTCAGCCACTAGACTACCAGGGATAGGGATTGGGATTAACTTTATACATTTTGGGGGGCACTGACTACCTGAGGGACCGAATCAAATTATTCTTATATGGTTTGGGGGCACTAGACTACTGGGGTATATGCCGTATATGTGGCTGGTGACTCTGGGTCAGGCATGGGTGGGGATTGACCACACCACCCCACTGTTGCGGCTTGCGATATACTCACCAGGTACGCCCACAGTTTGGTGTACCTGGCTGCATGTTGTAAGTCATAGGACTTAGCTGTGATGACCCTGCACCTTCAAGAATAGGGCACAGGATCAGTTACAGGTGCGGGTGGTGCAAGTTGCTTTCAGTGGCAACTTGCGCCGCACTTCTAGAATCGGGCCCATTGTTTATATAAATGCAACTAGTACTTTACCAGGAACACTTGATTCATCATATAACAGTGCCTTACGGTTTATCACAAATCTACCTTATAGTGCTCATACAGGCATATTATATAGTGCTACTGGTATGATTTCATTGACAGATCATAAAGATTTGCATTGGAATACATTTATTTATAAATTTATTAAACATATTTTGCCCCCATTTTTACAGTGTACACTAAAAATGAAAATTCCACATAAATACTTTTGAGATCAACAAGAAGGACATCCTATCAAGTCCCAAGAAGTAAAACTAGTTATGGAGATAAGTTGTTGGCTACTATGGTTCCTAGAACCTGGGATAGGCTCTATAGACAGCTAAAAGTTCAAATATTGCTCCCATTAGGATGTTTTAGAGCATCATTGCTGAGTTTGTATCACAAACGTTGTAATTACTATGGACAATTTTATAATTTTTAAAATTGTTAGTTAATGTGTTTTTATACAATTTGTTTTTGTATGTATCCTGTCGAGTGTGTGTTTGTTTTGAAACTTTGTTCTGCGTATGGATTCATTTGTACAGCAAATGAGACAGTTTATCTCAAACTGGTATCCAATAAACCTGATGATGATGATGATGATGATGTCAGGAGGTGGTTGAAACAATGGATCACTTATATTTTGACTGCCCTTTTATTCAAAAATTTTGGACGTTGATCAAGAATAGATGAGTACAATTTCCTCTCTGTATGATGTCATCATATGTTTTATTTTTAGGAATTCCTTCTGGTCATAATCCTACTTACCATGTTAGTACTTTCAGAGTGGTTACGGCTTGCTTTAAGTACTAGATATGGCAGGCCAGATGCCGTCTAACAATTCAACAAATAGAATTACAACCTGATCAACTTTTGCACTCCATTTTAGGCAGTGTTCAAGACATTAGACAGCAGGAACGACATTTTCACTCACAAGCTCTTTACTTGGATTCCTGGGTGACATTTTCCTGGTTCGTTTAAGAATGTTGGAAGTTTTAATATGTTTTCTCCTCCCATTCCTTGTTTTCCTTCTTTCTTTCTCTAGTTTGGATCTCTACAATAAGTAGTGTAATAATTTACACTTTAATTTACTCTTCCAAAGCAGAAAAAAAACATAAATTAAGTATTTGAGGGGGTTGCAGCAGTATTGCATACATGTCTTATAGCTTTTTCAGGACTGTCCTGTTTTTCTCCTCTTTGTTTAGCCTCAATAATGGCTTTGAATATTTTAATTTTCTGTTTTATTTTATTTGTTTTAGATTTGTTAAAGTTGTTTTTCTCATTTACATTATGACTGTAATAACGAATCTTTGAATATTGTTTTATGATTTTATAATATACTTTAATAAAAAACACCCCCCCCTATTTTTTTCAAGAAGTGCCATGTGATCTTTAACATCCACCTGAACTACCACCAGAACAGGCAGATGGGACCTTGGTTTAATGTCTCATCTGAATATAGCAAATGAGGAAGAAGGGGGGCCAGGAGTCAAGCCCTGGCCTCTTGGGAAGGAAAAAAAGGGTTGTTTGGTTCAGTGCAATTTCATAGATGAATAAGAATATGAATACCGAATACACGAATATTTTGGCACCGAATAATGAATATTCGGCTGAATATTCAGAAAAAGGCATTTGCTCAGCTCTAATGAACTAATGAAGTCAGACTTCTGTGTGCTGGTAAACTCAGAAAAGGAGAGACCAGGGTGAAAACTTTCTCCAGGGTGTCACCACCAGCCATGACTGAAACAAAAGGAACAGTTCAATGTGTTCCAATTCAATGCATGGCTAAATGATTGGTGCATGGAGCAGGGATTTCAATTGTTCAGGACTGGGACCTGACCAGGTGGGATTTGAGGCTATTCAAATGTGACAGCTTACATTACAATATATTTACCACTAGTTTATACTCTGTTTTTCTTAAACTGTAGATTGTCTACCTTAAAACTTTATGAGTTAGAAACTGATTTAACTATAGGTAAATTCTTAGTGAATCAAATGGATTTTTGTCTAAATGAGTATGTTTTTAGATGGTAAAGAATTATTTTACAGTATGGATACATGTTTTCAGCTTTCTTTATTTTTGTATAATGTCACTCATGCAATTAATTACTACAAGTCATGTGATCATACCTAACTATAAGTAACGTGTATGTTTGATTCTTGTTACCATGCCCTCTGAGGAAGGATTGTTACCCGAAAAGCCGGGGTAGTTGGTGTGTGGAGAGCACTGTGTTCACACTCAAAAATAAGCAATAAAGCTTTCAAAATCACTTTCATTTTGTGTGGACTTCCTCTGTTTGGAGTGAGAACTGTTCTGGACTTTGTCACATAGTAGGCTGGCTGCCTCTAGGTCGCACCCACTGCTTGGAGTTTTTTGCAGTATTCATTTGGAATTGTTTCTACTTTCCAGTATGGAAGGCAGGAGGGACTGTAAGAAAGGTGTGCACAGCATTTAGCTAGTTTAAAGTAAAGAGGGCAATGTCAGAGTGGCAATGAACACAACTAATGGTACAAGATGAGGGGCCTTGCCAACCTTCCCCTTCAACCATATGCAGCCCATGATGCTTTGCATTGTGGGGGCATGTGTGATTTTGTATTTCTTTGAAACTTGGCTTCCCAGCCAAATGCCCTTTGGGGTAACCATTGCCTCAGTGCTTGCACACAGAGGTTCTTTGTCTTTTGAATTGTTTTTTGTTTTAATTGGGTTCACCACAACATAACCCATATAGACCATCTTAGGGTAGCTGGTTCATTCCACTGGGGTGTCAAATGGATGAGGCATACTGATGAGTCCTGGTAGAATGAAACACGTGTCTAAGTCTTTTGTTGGCACCCTTTGCAAACTGTGTGAGAGGCCTTTCAGCACAATGCATTTCTGCTTAAAGTTGAACCAGCACAATATTCTGTGGTGATTTGCATATGCAGCACATGATGCTTTGCATTGTGGGGGCATGTGTGATTTTGCATTTAATGGAATCCAGTACAACCAAGTTAATGGGAAAAGGAGGGGGCAGGAATATATTCTTGAAAATTATGTGTACCAATGCAAGGAGTCTTGGCAACAAAACACTACAACTTCAGGTAGTGGTCATGGAAGGGAACATTGACCTGGTGGCTGTTCCTGAGATTTGAGAAATCTTGAACCTTGAATGGAACATGGCACAAATAGGGTACTCACTATTCAGGAAGGACAGAGCAAAGGACAAGAGAGGTAGAGTATGACTGGATGTAACAGAAGGTACAGAGGAAATGGAGATAGATAGCCTAGGAGGTTGAGAAAAACTAGAAACCCTGTGGGTGCTAGCAGTGATAGAGAACAGGAAATAAGTCAGGATTTGAGTGGCCTAAAAACCACTAGCTCAGAATCAAGTGGCAGACAAATAACTGGAGGAGACACTTAGGAAGGTGGCCAAGTCAGGGTAGGCAGTGGTAGCAGGAGACATTAATATGTCGGATGTGGACTGGAAAGTTCCAATCCTGGCATGTACAAGGAATCAGTTCCTGGTGGATGCATGCCAGGAGCCATTCGATCCTGGTGGATGCATGCCAGGAACCATTCTTATCTTATCTAGTCCAGTTCCCAACAAAGAAAGGGACTCTTTTGGATCTGGTACTAGCCAGCAGTGAAAGGATCCAAAATGCAGTAGTTCTGGAACCACTTGGTTCCAGCGACCACAGAACACTGTTAATGGAGGTCCAGGTAGGGACCATAATGTGCAAATGCGGTAATGATGTGGCACTTTAAAAAGACAGATTTCAACAGGATAAGGAAGCTGTTAGAAAGAAGTGCATGGAGAACAGGACATGTAAAAGTGGTGGTGGAAAAAAATGGGAAGAATTGAAAAAACAGAAAGAGAAATACGCCAGACAGAAGAAATGCAGTTGCATAAGATAATTCAATAGTAACTACGACATGCGAGATACGTGCTATTCTAGAACCCACGAGAATATGCCAAATGCAATTGCGTAAGTCGCGACATGCAAGATACACCATATAAAAGTGCACAACATGCAGTAGTGGCCCAACATATACACCAGCAGATACGCCACAGCAATGGCACAAGCTGCAGTGGAACGGCAGAGAAGTAAGAGTAACTTTCGCCATGAGGAGGTTAACACCCTGGTGGAGCAGATAGATTGCCACCATGCTCTTCTCATGGGCCATGGAGGGGATGCCAAGAAGAGGGAGAAATGGAAGTGGGCATGGGACAGGGTGGCACGCAAGGTCAATGCCATCACTGCACAGTGCAGGACAGTAAAAGATGTGCAGAAAAAATGGAAAGACCTGAATTGCCTGGCGAAGCACAATATGGCACAGAATAGGTGCAGCACCCAGGGTACAGGGGGTGGACCCACTCAGCAGGAGCCACTCAGCGCCATTGAGAGGAGGATAGCAGCATACCTCAGCCAGCAAAGCATCGCTGGTGTCACACAGCTAGACACACACAGACAGCGGACAGCCACAGGTAGGGGCAAACAACCAGTAATGTACTGGACAAGTCAGAAAGGGCAATAGCACTCAAGTCAACGGCAAAGATGGGGGGAGAGGGGCGGCAATGTGAAGGCAGTTGCAATGGTAGGGAGGCATGCCACAGGACTGCCACAAGGCCACAGCCGGCCACAGAGTGGGCCAAGAGAACCAGAAAATGGTGAGGGGCAGGCCAGGGTCAGGCATGTGTGCAGCTGCCATGTGCAGCAGTGCAAAGGAATGACCCATGGGCAATCGTGAAGGGTAGGCAGAGGCCCAAGAACCTGGAAGAGGGGGCATGCAGAGGGATGGTCTGGGCTGCACTTTGTCTCCTGCACTGTGAACTGTTGGGGGGGACATGCTGAGGGATGGGCTGGGCTGTACGGTGTGTCCTGCACTGTGAACTGTTGGGGGGCATGCTGAGAGATGGGCCGGGCTGTACGGTGTGTCCTGCACTGTGAACTGTTGGGTTGGGCATGCTGAGGGATGGGATGGGTTGCACTGTGTGTCCTGCACTGTGAACTGTTGGGGGGCATGCTGAGGGATGGACTGGGCTGCACTGTGTATCCTGCACTGTGAACTGTTGAGGGAGGCATGCTGAGGGATGGGCTGGGATGTACGGTGTGTCCTGCACTGTGAACTGTTGGGGGGGCATGCTGAGGGATGGGCTGTACTGGGCAGTATGGTGTGTCCTGCACTGTGAACTGTTGGAGGGGCATGCTGAGGAATGGGTTGGGCTGGGATGCACTGTGAGTCCTGCAATGTGAACTGATGAGGGAGGCATGGTGAGGGATGGGCTGGGCTGTACGGTGTGTCCTGCACTGTGAACTGTTGGGTGGGCATGCTGAGGGATGGGATGGGCTGCACTGTGTATCCTGCACTGGGAACTGTTGGGGGAGGCATGCTGAGAGACGGGCTGGGCTGTACGGTGTGTCCTGCACTGTGAACTGTTGGGGGGGCATGCTGAGGGATGGGCTGGGCTGCACTGTGTATCCTGCACTGTGAACTGTTGGGGGGGACATGCTGAGGGATGGGATGGGCTGAATTGTGTGTTCTGCACTGTGAACTGTTGGGGGGGATATGCTGAGGGATGGGATGGGCTGAATGTGTGTCCTGAACTGTGAACTGTTGGGGGCATGCTGCGGGATGGGATGGGTTGCACTGTGTGTCCTGCACTGTGAACTGTTGGGGGGTACAGGCTGAGGAATGGGCTGGGCTGCAATGTATATCCTGCAATGTGAACTGTTGGGGGGCATGCTGAGGGATGGGCTGGGCTGCACGGTGTGTCCTGCACTGTGAACTGTTGGGGGCATGCTGAGGGATGGGCTGGGCTGCACGGTGTGTCCTGCACTGTGAACTGTGGGGGGGCATGCTGAAGGATGGGTTGGGCTGCACTGTGTGTCCTGCACTGTGAACTGTTGGGGGGACATGCTGAGGGATGGGATGGGTTGCACTGTGTGTCCTACACTGTGAACTGTTGTGGGGCATGCTGAGGGATGGGCTGGGCTGCACTGTGTGTCCTGCACTGTGAACTGTTGGGGGCATGCTGAGGATGGGCTGGGCTGCACTGTGTGTCCTGCACTCTGAACTGTTGGGGGGACATGCTGAGGGATGGGATGGGTTGCACTGTGAGTCCTGCACTGTGAACTGTTGGGGGACATGCTGAGGGAAGGGATGGGTTGCACTGTGTGTCCTGCACCTTGAACTGTTGGGGGCATGCTGAGGATGGGGTGGGCTGCACTGTGTGTCCTGCACTGTGAACTGTTGGGGGACATGCTGAGGGAAGGGATGGGTTGCACTGTGTGTCCTGCACTGTGAACTGTTGGGGGGGCATGCTGAGGATGGGGTGGGCTGCACTGTGTGTCCTGCACTGTGAACTGTTGGGGGGCATGCTGAGGATGGGGTGGGCTGCACTGTGTGTCCTGCACTGTGAACTGTTGGGGGACATGCTGAGGGATGGGATGGGTTGCACTGTGTGTCCTGCACTGTGAACTGCTGGGGGACATGCTGCGGGATGGGATGGGTTGCACTGTGTGTCCTGCCACTGAACTGTTGGGGGACAGGCTGAGGAATGGGCTGGGCTGCAATGTATATCCTGCAATGTGAACTGTTGGGGGCATGCTGAGGATGGTCTGGGCTGCAAGTGTGTCCTGCACTGTGAACTGTTGGGGGCATGCTGAGGATGGCCTGGGCTGCAGTGTGTCCTGCACTGTGAACTGTTGGGGGGCATGCTGAAGGATGGGTTGGGCTGCACTGTGTGTCCTGCACTGTGAACTGTTGGGGGACATGCTGAAGGATGGGATGGGTTGCACTGTGTGTCCTGCACTGTGAACTGTTGGGGGCATGCTGAGGGATGGGCTGGGCTGCACTGTGTGTCCTGCACTGTGAACTGTTGGGGGCATGCTGAGGGATGGGCTGGGCTGCACTGTGTGTCCTGCACTGTGAACTGTTGGGGGACATGCTGAGGATGGGATGGGTTGCACTGTGAGTCCTGCACTGTGAACTGTTGGGGGACATGCAGAGGGAAGGATGGGTTGCACTGTGTGTCCTGCACTGTGAACTGTTGGGGGACATGCTGAGGATGGGATGGGCTGCACTGTGTGTCCTGCACTGTGAACTGTTGAGGGAGGCATGCTGAGGGATGGGCTATGCTGCACTGTGTGTCCAGCACTGTGAACAGTTGGGAGGGGGGCATGCTGAGGGCTGGGCTGGGCTGCACTGTGTGTCCTGCACTGTGAACTGCGGGGGGCATGCTGAGGGATGGGATGGGTTGCACTGTGTGTCCTGCACTGTGAACTGTTGGGGGGGCATGCTGAGGGATGGGCTGGGCTGTACGGTGTGTCCTGCACTGTGAACTGTTGGGGAGACATGCAGAGGGTTGGGCTGGGCTGCACTGTGTGTCCTGCACTGTGAACTGTTGGGGGCATGCTGAGGGATGGGATGGGCTGTACGGTGTGTGCTGTACTGTGAACTGTTGTGGGGGCTTGCTGAGGGATGGGCTGGGCTGTACGGTGTGTCCTGCACTGTGAACTGTTGGGGGGACGTGCAGAGGGTTGGCTGGGCTGCACTGTGTGTCCTGCACTGTGAACTGTAAGGGGGGCATGCTGAGGGTTGGGCTGGGCTGTACGGTGTGTCCTGCACTGGGAACTGTTGGGGGGACATACTGAGGGTTGGGCTGGGCTGCACTGTGTGTCATGCACTGTGAACTGTTGGGAGGGGCATGCTGAGGGATGGGATGGGATGCACTGTGTGTCCTGCACTGTGAACTGTTGGGGGGACATGCTGAGGGATGGGATGGGTTGCACTGTGTGTCCTGCACTGTGAGCTGTTGGGAGGGGGCATGCTGAGGGATGGGCTGGGTTGCACTGTATGTTCTGCACTGTGAACTGTTGGGGGGGACATGCTGAGGGACGGTATGGGTTGCACTGTGTCTCTGCACTGTGAACTGTTGGGGGGCATGCAGAGGATGGTCTGGGCTGCACTTTGTCTCCTGCACTGTGAACTGTTGGGGGACATGCTGAGGGATGGGCTGGGCTGTACAGGTGTGTCCTGCACTGTGAACTGTTGGGGGCATGCTGAGAGATGGGCCGGGCTGTACGGTGTGTCCTGCACTGTGAACTGTTGGGTTGGGCATGCTGAGGATGGGATGGGTTGCACTGTGTGTCTGCACTGTGAACTGTTGGGGGGCATGCTGAGGGATGGACTGGGCTGCACTGTATCCTGCACTGTGAACTGTTGAGGGAGGCATGCTGAGGGATGGGCTGGGATGTACGGTGTGTCCTGCACTGTGAACTGTTGGGGGGGCATGCTGAGGGATGGGCTGTACTGGGCAGTATGGTGTGTCCTGCACTGTGAACTGTTGGAGGGGCATGCTGAGGAATGGGTTGGGCTGGGATGCACTGTGAGTCCTGCAATGTGAACTGATGAGGGAGGCATGGTGAGGGATGGGCTGGGCTGTACGGTGTGTCCTGCACTGTGAACTGTTGGGTGGGCATGCTGAGGGATGGGATGGGCTGCACTGTATCCTGCACTGGGAACTGTTGGGAGGCATGCTGAGGCAGGCTGGGCTGTCTGATGTGTGTCCTGCACTGTGAACTGTTGGGGGCATGCTGAGGGATGGGCTGGGCTGCACTGTATCCTGCACTGTGAACTGTTGGGGGACATGCTGAGGATGGGATGGGCTGGATTGTGTGTTCTGCACTGTGAACTGTTGGGGGATATGCTGAGGAAGGGATGGGCTGAATTGTGTGTCTGAACTGTGAACTGTTGGGGGGCATGCTGCGGGATGGGATGGGTTGCACGTGTGTCCTGCACTGTGAACTGTTGGGGGACAGGCTGAGGAATGGGCTGGGCTGCAATGTATATCCTGCAATGTGAACTGTTGGGGGCATGCTGAGGGATGGGCTGGGCTGCACGGTGTGTCCTGCACTGTGAACTGTTGGGGAGCATGCTGAGGGATGGGCTGGGCTGCACGGTGTGTCCTGCACTGTGAACTGTTGGGGGCATGCTGAGGGTTGGGCTGGGCTGCACTGTGTGTCCTGCACTGTGAACTGTTGGGGGACATGCTGAGGGATGGGATGGGTTGCACTGTGTGTCCTACACTGTGAACTGTTGTGGGGCATGCTGAGGGATGGGCTGGGCTGCACTGTGTGTCCTGCACTGTGAACTGTTGGGGCATGCTGAGGGCTGGGCTGGGCTGCACTGTGTCCTGCACTCTGAACTGTTAGGGGGGCATGCTGAGGGCTGGGCTGGGCTGCACTGTGAGTCCTGCACTGTGAACTGTTGGGGTGACATGCTGAGGAAGGATGGGTTGCACTGTGTGTCCTGCACTGTGAACTGTTGGGGGGCATGCTGAGGGATGGGGTGGGCTGCACTGTGTGTCCTGCACTGTGAACTGTTGGGGACATGCTGAGGGAAGGGATGGGTTGCACTGTGTGTCCTGCACTGTGAACTGTTGGGGGCATGCTGAGGGATGGGGTGGGCTGCACGTGTGTCCTGCACTGTGAACTGTTGGGGGCATGCTGAGGGATGGGGTGGGCTGCACTGTGTGTCCTGCACTGTGAACTGTTGGGGGACATGCTGAGGGATGGGATGGGTTGCACTGTGTGTCCTGCACTGTGAACTGCTGGGGGGGACATGCTGCGGGATGGGATGGGTTGCACTGTGTGTCCTGCACTGTGAACTGTTGGGGGACAGGCTGAGGAATGGGCTGGGCTGCAATGTATATCCTGCAATGTGAACTGTTGGGGGGCATGCTGAGGGATGGTCTGGGCTGCACGGTGTGTCCTGCACTGTGAACTGTTGGGGGGGCATGCTGAGGGATGGCCTGGGCTGCACGGTGTGTCCTGCACTGTGAACTGTTGGGGGCATGCTGAAGGATGGGTTGGGCTGCACTGTGTGTCCTGCACTGTGAACTGTTGGGGGACATGCTGAAGGATGGGATGGGTTGCACTGTGTGTCCTGCACTGTGAACTGTTGGGGGGGCATGCTGAGGGATGGGCTGGGCTGCACTGTGTGTCCTGCACTGTGAACTGTTGGGGGCATGCTGAGGGATGGGCTGGGCTGCACTGTGTGTCCTGCACTGTGAACTGTTGGGGGGACATGCTGAGGGATGGGATGGGTTGCACTGTGAGTCCTGCACTGTGAACTGTTGGGGACATGCAGAGGGAAGGGATGGGTTGCACTGTGTGTCCTGCACTGTGAACTGTTGGAGGACATGCTGAGGGATGGGATGGGCTGCACTGTGTGTCCTGCACTGTGAACTGTTGAGGGAGGCATGCTGAGGATGGGCTATGCTGCACTGTGTGTCCAGCACTGTGAACAGTTGGGAGGGGGGCATGCTGAGGGCTGGGCTGGGCTGCACTGTGTGTCCTGCACTGTGAACTGCAGAGGGCATGCTGAGGATGGGATGGGTTGCACTGTGTGTCCTGCACTGTGAACTGTTGGGGGGCATGCTGAGGGATGGGCTGGGCTGTACGGTGTGTCCTGCACTGTGAACTGTTGGGAGACATGCAGAGGGTTGGGCTGGGCTGCACTGTGTGTCCTGCACTGTGAACTGTTGGGGCATGCTGAGGGATGGGATGGGCTGCGGTGTGTCCTGCACTGTGAACTGTTGTGGGGCTTGCTGAGGGATGGGCTGGGCTGTGCGGTGTGTCCTGCACTGTGAACTGTTGGGGACGTGCAGAGGTTGGCTGGGCTGCACTGTGTCCTGCACTGTGAACTGTAAGGGGCATGCTGAGGGTTGGGCTGGGCTGCACGGTGTGTCCTGCACTGGGAACTGTTGGGGACATACTGAGGGTTGGGCTGGGCTGCACTGTGTGTCATGCACTGTGAACTGTTGGGAGGGCATGCTGAGGATGGGATGGGATGCACTGTGTGTCCTGCACTGTGAACTGTTGGGGGGACATGCTGAGGGATGGGATGGGTTGCACTGTGTCCTGCACTGTGAGCTGTTGGGAGGGCATGCTGAGGGATGGGCTGGGTTGCACTGTATGTTCTGCACTGTGAACTGTTGGGGGGACATGCTGAGGGACGCAGTATGGTTGCACTGTGTGTCCTGCACTGTGAACTGTTGGGGGGTATGCTGAGGGATGGGCTGGGCTAGGCTGCACTGTGTGTCCTGCACTCTGAACTGTAGGGGGGACATGCTGAGGGATGGGCTGGGCATGAGTGTGTCCTGCACTGTGAACTGTTGGGGGTCATGCTGAGGGTTGGGCTGGGCTGCACAGTGTGTTCTGCACTGTGAACTGTTGGGGGCATGCTGAGGATGGGATGGGCTGTACAGCGTGTCCTGCACTGTGAACTGTTGGGGGGCATGCTGAAGGATGGGCTGGGCTGTACGGTGTGTCCTGCACTGTGAACTGTTGGGGGCATGCTGAAGGATGGGTTGGGCTGCACTCTGTGTCCTGCACTGGGAACTGTTGGGGGACATGCTGAGGGATGGGATGGGTTGCACTGTGTGTCCTGCACTGTGAACTGTTGAGGGGCATGCTGAGGGATGGGCTGGGCTGCACTGTGTCCTGCACAGTGAACTGTTAGGGGGACATGCTGAGGATGGGATGGGCTGAATGTGTGTCCTGCACTGTGAACTGTTGGGGGACATGCTGAGGGATGGGATGGGCTGAATTGTGTGTCCTGAACTGTGAACTGTTTGCGGGGCATGCTGCAGGATGGGATGGGTTGCACTGTGTGTCCTGCACTGTGAACTGTTGGGGGGTACAGGCTGAGGAATGGGCTGGGCTGCAATGTATATCCTGCAATGTGAACTGTTGGGGGGCATGCTGAGGGATGGGCTGGGCTGCACGGTGTGTCCTGCACTGTGAACTGTTGGGGGCATGCTGAGGGATGGGCTGGGCTGCACGGTGTGTCCTGCACTGTGAACTGTTGGGGGCATGCTGAGGGATGGGTTGGGCTGCACTGTGTGTCCTGCACTGTGAACTGTTGGGGGGCATGCTGACGGCTGGGCTGGGCTGCACTGTGTGTCCTGCACTGTGAACTGTTGGGGGGCATGCTGAGGGATGGGCTGGGCTGCACTGTGTCCTGCACTGTGAACTGTTGGGGGGCATGCTGAGGAATGGGCTGGGCTGCACTGTGTGTCCTGCACTCTGAACTGTGGGGACATGCTGAGGGATGGGATGGGTTGCACTGTGAGTCCTGCACTGTGAACTGTTGAGGACATGCTGAGGGAAGGGATGGGTTGCACTGTGTGTCCTGCACTGTGAACTGTTGGGGGGGGCATGCTGATGGATGGGGTGGGCTGCACTGTGTGTCCTGCACTGTGAACTTTTGGGGCGACATGCTGAGGGATGGGATGGGTTGCACTGTGTGTCCTGCACTGTGAACTGTTGGGGGGGACATGCTGTGGGATGGGATGGGTTGCACTGTGTGTCCTGCACTGTGAACTGTTGGGGGGGCATGCTGAGGGATGGCCTGGGCTGCACGGTGTGTCCTGCACTGTGAACTGTTGGGGGCATGCTGAAGGATGGGTTGTGCTGCACTGTGTGTCCTGCACTGTGAACTGTTGGGGACATGCTGAAGGATGGGATGGGTTGCACTGTGTGTCCTGCACTGTGAACTGTTGGGGGGGCATGCTGAGGGCTGGGCTGGGCTGCACTGTGTGTCCTGCACTGTGAACTGTTGGGGGGCATGCTGAGGGATGGGTTGGGCTGCACTGTGTGTCCTGCACTGTGAACTGTTGGGGGGACATGCTGAGGGATGGGATGGGTTGCACTGTGAGTTCTGCACTGTGAACTGTTGGGGGGACATGCAGAGGGAAGGGATGGGTTGCACTGTGTCCTGCACTCTGAACTGTTGGGGGGCATGCTGAGGGATGGGCTGGGCTGCACTGTGTGTCCTGCACTGTGAACTGTTGGGGGACATGCTGAGGGATGGGATGGGCTGCACTGTGTCCTGCACTGTGAACTGTTGGGAGGCATGCTGAGGAATGGGCTATGCTGCACTGTGTGTCCAGCACTGTGAACAGATGGGAGGGGGCATGCTGAGGGGCTGGGCTGGGCTGCACTGTGTGTCCTGCACTGTGAACTGTTGGGGGGTATGCTGAGGGATGGGATGGGTTGCACTGTGTGTCCTGCACTGTGAACTGTTGGGGGGGCATGCTGAGGGATGGGCTGGGCTGTACGGTGTGTCCTGCACTGTGAACTGTTGGGGAGACATGCAGAGGGTTGGGCTGGGCTGCACTGTGTGTCCTGCACTGTGAACTGTTGGGGGGCATGCTGAGGGATGGGATGGGCTGTACGGTGTGTCCTGCACTGTGAACTGTTGTGGGGGTTTGCAGAGGGATGGGCTGGGCTGTACGGTGTGTCCTGCACTGTGAACTGTTGGGGGAACGTGCAGAGGGTTGGCTGGGCTGCACTGTGTGTCCTGCACTGTGAACTGTTGGGGGGGCATGCTGAGGGTTGGGCTGGGCTGTACGGTGTGTCCTGCACTGGGAACTGTTGGGGGGACATGCTGAGGGTTGGGCTGGGCTGCACTGTGTGTCATACACTGTGAACTGTTGGGGGGCATGCTGAGGGTGGGATGGGATGCACTGTGTGTCCTGCACTGTGAACTGTTGGGGGACATGCTGAGGGATGGGATGGGTTGCACTGTGTGTCCTGCACTGTGAGCTGTTGGGAGGGGCATGCTGAGGGATGGGCTGGGTTGCACTGTATGTCCTGCACTGTGAACTGTTGGGGGGATATGCTGAGGGATGGGCTGGGCTAGGCTGCACTGTGTGTCCTGCACTCTGAACTGTTGGGGGGGACATGCTGAGGGATGGGCTGGGCTGCACTGTGTGTCCTGCACTGTGAACTGTTGGGGGGCATGCTGACGGATGGGCTGGGTTGTACGGTGTGTCCTGCACTGTGAACTGTTGGGGGGCCTGCTGAGGGATGGGCTGGGCTGTACAGTGTGTCCTGCACTGTGAACTGTTGGGGGGTCATGCTGAGGGTTTGGCTGGGCTGCACTGTGTGTCCTGCACTGTGAACTGTTGGGGGCATGCTGAGGGATGGGATGGGCTGTACAGCGTGTCCTACACTGTGAACTGTTGGGGGGGGCATGCTGAGGATGGGCTGGGCTGTCTGGTGTGTCCTGCAATGTGAACTGTTGTGGGGACATGCTGAGGGTTGGGCTGAGCTGCACTGTGTGTCCTGCACTGTGAACTGTCGGGGGGCATGCTGAGGGATGGGATGGGCTGTACGGTGTGTCCTGCACTGTGAACTGTTGTGGGGGCTTTCTGAGGGATGGGCTGGGCTGTACTGTCTGTCCTGCACTGTGAACTATGGGGGGGACATGCAGAGGGTTGGGCTGGGCTGCACTGTGTGTCCAGCACTGTGAACTGTTGGGGGGCATGATGAGGGATGGGCTGGGCTGTACGGTGTGTCCTGCACTGTGAACTGTCAGGGGGCATGCTGAGGGATGGGCTGGGCTGCACGGTGTGTCCTGCACTGTGAACTGTTGGGGGCAAGCTGAGGGATGGGTTGGGCTGCTCTGTGTGTCCTGCACTGTGAACTGTTGGGGGGCATGCTGTGAGGGATGGGCTGGGCTGCACTGTGTGTCCTGCACTGTGAACTGTTGGGGGGCATGCTGAGGGATGGGCTGGGCTGCACTGTGTGTCCTGCACTCTGAACTGTTGGGGGACATGCTGAGGGATGGGATGGGTTGCACTGTGAGTCCTGCTCTGTGAACTGTTGGAGGACATTCTGAGGGAAGGGATGGGTTGCACTGTGTGTTCTGCACTGTGAACTGTTGGGGGGCATGCTGAGGGATGGGGTGGGCTGCACTGTGTCCTGCACTGTGAACTGTTGGGGGGACATGCTGAGGGATGGGATGGGTTGCACTGTGTGTCCTGCACTGTGAACTGTTGGGGGGACATGCTGCGGGATGGGATGGGTTGCACTGTGTGTCCTGCACTGTGAACTGTTGGGGGTACAGGCTGAGGAATGGGCTGGGCTGCAATGTATATCCTGCAATGTGAACTGTTGGGGGCATGCTGAGGGATGGGCTGGGCTGCCGGTGTGTCTGCACTGTGAACTGTTGGGAGGGCATGCTGAGGATGGCCTTGCTGCCTGAGTGTGTCCTGCACTGTGAACTGTTGGGGGGCATGCTGAAGGATGGGTTGGGCTGCACTGTGTGTCCTGCACTGTGAACTGTTGGGGGACATGCTGAAGGATGGGATGGGTTGCACTGTGTGTCCTGCATGTGAACTTTTGGGGGCATGCTGAGGGATGGGCTGGGCTGCACTGTGTGTCCTGCACTGTGAACTGTTGGGGGGCATGCTGAGGGATGGGCTGGGCTGCACTGTGAACTGTTGGGGGACATGCTGAGGGATGGGATGGGTTGCACTGAGTCCTGCACTGTGAACTGTTGGGGACATGCAGAGGGAAGGATGGGTTGCACTCGTGTCCTGCACTGTGAACTGTTGGGGGGGTCATGCTGAGGGATGGGCTGGGCTGCACTGTGTGTCCTGCACTGTGAACTGTTGGGGGGCATGCTGAGGATGGGATGATTGCACTGTGTGTCCTGCACTGTGAACTGTTGGGAGGACATGCTGAGGGATGGGATGGGCTGCACTGTGTGTCCTGCACTGTGAACTGTTGAGGGAGGCATGCTGAGGGATGGGCTATGCTGCACTGTGTGTCCAGCACTGTGAACAGTTGGGAGGGGGGCATGCTGAGGGCTGGGCTGGGCTGCACTGTGTGTCCTGCACTGTGAACTGTTGGGGGGCATGCTGAGGGATGGGATGGGTTGCACTGTGTGTCCTGCACTGTGAACTGTTGGGGGGGCATGCTGAGGGATGGGCTGGGCTGTACGGTGTGTCCTGCACTGTGAACTGTTGGGGAGACATGCAGAGGGTTGGGCTGGGCTGCACTGTGTGTCCTGCACTGTGAACTGTTGGGGGGCATGCTGAGGGTTGGGCTGGGCTGTACGGTGTGTCCTGCACTGGGAACTGTTGGGGGGACATGCTGAGGGTTGGGCTGGGCTGCAGTGTGTGTCCTGCACTGTGAACTGTTGTGGGGCATGCTGAGGGATGGGCTGGGCTGTACGGTGTGTCCTGCACTGTGAACTTTTGGGGGGCCTGCTGAGGGATGGGCTGGGCTGTACGGTGTGTCCTGCTCTGTGAACTGTTGGGGGGTCATGCTGAGGGTTGGGCTGGGCTGCACTGTGTGTCCTGCACTGTGAACTGTTGGGCGGCATGCTGAGGGATGGGATGGGCTGTACAGCATGTCCTGCACTGTGAACTGTTGGGGGGGCATGCTGAGGGATGGGCTGGGCTGTACGGTGTGTCCTGCAATGTGAACTGTTGGGGGGCCTGCTGAGGGATGGGCTGGGCTGTACAGTGTGTCCTGCACTGTGAACTGTTGGGGGGTCATGCTGAGGGTTGGGCTGGGCTGCACTGTGTGTCCTGCACTGTGAACTGTTGGGGGGCATGCTGAGGGATGGGATGGGCTGTACAGCGTGTCCTGCACTGTGAACTGTTGGGGGACATGCTGAGGGATGGGCTGGGCTGCACTGTGTGTCCTGCACTGTGAACTGTTGGGGGGGGGCATGCTGAGGGATGGGATTGGCTGCATTGTGTGTCCTGCACTGTGAACTGTTGGGGGGCATGCTGAGGGATGGGTTGGGCTGTGCTGCTCTGTGTTCCTGCACTGTGAACTGTTGAAGGAGGCATGCTGAGGGATGGTCTGGGCTACACTGTGTGTCCTGCACTGTGAACTGTTGAGGGAGGCATGCTGAGGGATGGGCTGGGCTGTACGGTGTGTCCTGCACTGTGAACTGTTGGGGGGTCATGCTGAGGGATGGTCTGGGCTACACTGTGTGTCCTGCACTGTGAACTGTTGGGGGAGGCATGCTGAGGGATGGTCTGGGTTGCACTGTGTGTTCTGCACTGTGAACTGTTGAGGGAGGCATGCTGAGGGATGGGCTGGGCTGTACTGTGTGTCCTGCACTGTGAACTGTTGAGGCGGGGCATGCTGAGGGATGGGCTATGCTGCACTGTGTGTCCTGCACTGTGAAATGTTGGGGGGGGGCATGCTGAGGGATGGGATGGGTTGCACTGTGTGACCTGCACTGTGAACTGTTGGGGGGGGCATGCTGAGGGATGGGCTGGGCTGCCACGGTGTGTCCTGCACTGTGAACTGTTGAGGGGCATGCTGAGGGATGGGCTGGGCTGCACGGTGTGTCCTGCACTGTGAACTGTTGGGGGCATGCTGAAGGATGGGTTGGGCTGCACTGTGTGTCCTGCACTGTGAACTGTTGGGGGGACATGCTGAGGGATGGGATGGGTTGCACTGTGTGTCCTACACTGTGAACCGTTGTGGGGCATGCTGAGGGATGGGCTGGGCTGCACTGTGTGTCCTGCACTGTGAACTGTTGGGGGGGCATGCTGAGGGATGGGCTGGGCTGCACTGTGTGTCCTGCACTCTGAACTGTTGGGGGGACATGCTGAGGGATGGGATGGGTTGCACTGTGAGTCCTGCACTGTGAACTGTTGGGGGGACATGCTGAGGGAAGGGATGGGTTGCACTGTGTGTCCTGCACTGTGAACTGTTGGGGGAGCATGCTGAGGGATGGGGTGGGCTGCACTGTGTGTCCTGCACTGTGAACTTTTGGGGGGACATGCTGAGGAAGGTATGGGTTGCACTGTGTGTCCTGCACTGTGAACTGTTGGGGGGCATGCTGAGGGATGGGTGGGCTGCACTGTGTGTCCTGCACTGTGAACTGTTGGGGGCATGCTGAGGGATGGGGTGGGCTGCACTGTGTGTCCTGCACTGTGAACTGTTGGGGGGACATGCTGAGGATGGGATGGGTTGCACTGTGTGTCCTGCACTGTGAACTGCTGGGGGACATGCTGCGGGATGGGATGGGTTGCACTGTGTGTCCTGCACTGTGAACTGTTGGGGAACAGGCTGAGGAGCAGGCTGGGCTGCAATGTATATCCTGCAATGTGAACTGTTGGGGGCATGCTGAGGGATGGTCTGGGCTGCACAGTGTGTCCTGCACTGTGAACTGTTGGGGGGCATGCTGAGGGATGGCCTAGGCTGCACGGTGTGTCCTGCACTGTGAACTGTTGGGGGCATGCTGAAGGATGGGTTGGCTGCACTGTGTGTCCTGCACTGTGAACTGTTGGGGGACATGCTGAAGGATGGGATGGGTTGCACTGTGTGTCCTGCACTGTGAACTGTTGGGGGCATGCTGAGGGATGGGCTGGGCTGCACTGTGTGTCCTGCACTGTGAACTGTTGGGGGCATGCTGGGGATGGGCTGGGCTGCACTGTGTGTCCTGCACTGTGAACTGTTGGGGGGACATGCTGAGGGATGGGATGGGTTGCACTGTGAGTCCTGCACTGTGAACTGTTGGGGGACATGCAGAGGGAAGGGATGGGTTGCACTGTGTGTCCTGCACTGTGAACTGTTGGGGGGGACATGCTGAGGGATGGGATGGGCTGCACTGTGTGTCCTGCACTGTGAACTGTTGAGGGAGGCATGCTGAGGGATGGGCTATGCTGCACTGTGTGTCCAGCACTGTGAACAGTTGGGAGGGGGGCATGCTGAGGGCTGGGCTGGGCTGCACTGTGTGTCCTGCACTGTGAACTGTGGGGGGGCATGCTGAGGGATGGGATGGGTTGTACTGTGTGTCCTGCACTGTGAACTGTTGGGAGGGCGGCATGCTGAGGGCTGGGCTGGGCTGCACTGTGTGTCCTGCACTGTGAACTGTGGGGGGGCATGCTGAGGGATGGGATGGGTTGTACTGTGTGTCCTGCACTGTGAACTGTTGGGGGGGCATGCTGAGGGATGGGCTGGGCTGTACGGTGTGTCCTGCACTGTGAACTGTTGGGGAGACATGCAGAGGGTTGGGCTGGGCTGCACTGTGTGTCCTGCACTGTGAACTGTTGGAGGCATGCTGAGGGATGGGATGGGCTGTACGGTGTGTCCTGTACTGTGAACTGTTGTGGGGGCTTGCTGAGGGATGGGCTGGGCTGTACGGTGTGTCCTGCACTGTGAACTGTTGGGGGGATGTGCAGAGGGTTGGCTGGGCTGCACTGTGTGTCCTGCACTGTGAACTGTAGGGGGGGCATGCTGAGGGTTGGGCTGGGCTCACGGTGTGTCTTGCACTGGGAACTGTTGGGGGACATACTGAGGTTGGGCTGGGCTGCACTGTGTGTCATGCACTGTGAACTGTTGAGGGGCATGCTGAGGGAAGGATGGGATGCACTGTGTCCTGCACTGTGAACTGTTGGGGGACATGCTGAGGGATGGGATGGGTTGCACTGTGTGTCCTGCACTGTGAGCTGTTGGGAGGGGCATGCTGAGGGATGGGCTGGGTTGCACTGTATGTCCTGCACTGTGAACTGTTAGGAGGACATGCTGAGGGCAGTATAGGTTGCACTGTGTGTCCTGCACTGTGAACTGTTGGGGGTATGCTGAGGGATGGGCTGGGCTAGGCTGCACTGTGTGTCCTGCACTCTGAACTGTTGGGGGGGACATGCTGAGGGATGGGCTGGGCTGTACGGTGTGTCCTGCACTGTGAACTGTTGGGGGGTCATGCTGAGGGTTGGGCTGGGCTGCACTGTGTGTTCTGCACTGTGAACTGTTGGGGGGCATGCTGAGGGATGGGATGGGCTGTACAGCGTGTCCTGCACTCTGAACTGTTGGGGGCGCATGCTGAGGGATGGGCTGGGCTGCACTCTGTGTCCTGCACAGTGAACTGTTGGGGGGCATGCTGAAGGATGGGTTAGGCTGCACTCTGTGTCCTGCACTGTGAACTGTTGGGGGACATGCTGAGGATGGGATGGGTTGCACTGTGTGTCCTGCCACTGTGAACTGTTGGGGGCATGCTGAGGGATGGGCTGGGCTGCACTGTGTCCTGCACAGTGAACTGTTGGGGGACATGCTGAGGATGGGATGGGCTGAATTGTGTGTCCTGCACTGTGAACTGTTGGGGGACATGCTGAGGATGGGATGGCTGTTGTGTGTCCTGAACTGTGAACTGTTGGGGGCATGCTGCGGGATGGGATGGGTTGCACTGTGTGTCCTGCACTGTGAACTGTTGGGGGGACAGGCTGAGGAATGGGCTGGGCTGCAATGTATATCCTGCAATGTGAACTGTTGGGGGGGCATGCTGAGGGATGGGCTGGGCTGCACTGTGTGTCCTGCACTGTGAACTGTTGGGGGGCATGCTGAGGGATGGGCTGGGCTGCACGGTGTGTCCTGCACTGTGAACTGTTGGGGGCATGCTGAGGGATGGGCTGGGCTGCACTGTGTGTCCTGCACTGTGAACTGTTTGGGGGACATGCTGAGGGATGGGATGGGTTGCACTGTGTGTCCTGCACTGTGAACTGTTGGGGAGCATGCTGAGGGATGGGCTGGGCTGCACTGTGTGTCCTGCACTATGAACTGTTGGGGGGCATGCTGAGGAATGGGCTGGGCTGCACTGTGTCCTGCCCTCTGAACTGTTGAGGGACATGCTGGGGATGGGATGGGTTGCACTGTGAGTCCTGCACTGTGAACTGTTGGGGGACATGCTGAGGGAAGGATGGGTTGCACTGTGTGTCCTGCACTGTGAACTGTTGGAGGGGCATGCTGATGGATGGGGTGGGCTGCACTGTGTGTCCTGCACTGTGAACTTTTGAGGCGACATGCTGAGGGGATGGGATGGGTTGCACTGTGTGTCCTGCACTGTGAACTGTTGAGGGACATGCTGTGGGATGGGATGGGTTGCACTGTGTGTCCTGCACTGTGAACTGTTGGGGGGCATGCTGAGGATGGCCTGGGCTGCACGGTGTGTCCTGCACTGTGAACTGTTGGGGGGGAATGCTGAAGGATGGGTTGTGCTGCACTGTGTGTCCTGCACTGTGAACTGTTGGGGGGACATGCTGAAGGATGGGATGGGTTGCACTGTGTGTCCTGCACTGTGAACTGTTGGGGGGGCATGCTGAGGGATGGGATGGGCTGCACTGTGTGTCCTGCACTGTGAACTGTTGGGGAGGCATGCTGAGGGATGGGTTGGGCTGCACTGTGTGTCCTGCACTGTGAACTGCTGGGGGGACATGCTGAGGGATGGGATGGGTTGCACTGTGAGTTCTGCACTGTGAACTGTTGGGGGGACATGAAAAGGGAAGGGATGGGTTGCACTGTGTGTCCTGCACTCTGAACTGTTGGGGGGGCATGCTGAGGGATGGGCTGGGCTGCACTGTGTGTCCTGCACTGTGAACTGTTGGGAGGGACATGCTGAGGGATGGGATGGGCTGCACTGTGTGTCCTGCACTGTGAACTGTTGAGGGAGGCATTCTGAGGAATGGGCTATGCTGCACTGTGTGTCCAGCACTGTGAACAGATGGGAGGGGGGCATGCTGAGGGCTGGGCTGGGCTGCACTGTGTGTCCTGCACTGTGAACTGTTGGGGGGTATGCTGAGGGATGGGATGGGTTGCACTGTGTGTCCTGCACTGTGAACTGTTGGGGGGGCATGCTGAGGGATGGGCTGGGCTATGCGGTGTGTCCTGCACTGTGAACTGTTGGGAGACATGCAGAGGGTTGGGCTGGGCTGCACTGTGTGTCCTGCACTGTGAACTGTTGGGGGCATGCTGAGGGATGGGATGGGCTTACGGTGTGTCCTGCACTGTGAACTGTTGTGGGGTTTGCAGAGGGATGGGCTGGGCTGTACGGTGTGTCCTGCACTGTGAACTGTTGGGGGAACGTGCTGAGGGTTGGCTGGGCTGCACTGTGTGTCCTGCACTGTGAACTGTTGGGGGGGCATGCTGAGGGTTGGGCTGGGCTGTACGGTGTGTCCTGCACTGGGAACTGTTGGGGGGACATGCTGAGGGTTGGGCTGGGCTGCACTGTGTGTCATACACTGTGAACTGTTGGGGGGGGCATGCTGAGGGATGGGATGGGATGCACTGTGTGTCCTGCACTGTGAACTGTTGGGGGACATCCTGAGGGATGGGATGGGTTGCACTGTGTGTCCTGCACTGTGAGCTGTTGGGAGGGGCATGCTGAGGGATGGGCTGGGTTGCACTGTATGTCCTGCACTGTAGAACTGTTGGGGGATATGCTGAGGGGCGGTATGGGTTGCACTGTGTGTCCTGCACTGTGAACTGTTGGGGGTATGCTGAGGGATGGGCTGGGCTAGGCTGCACTGTGTGTCCTGCACTCTGAACTGTTGGGGGGACATGCTGAGGGATGGGCTGGGCTGCACTGTGTGTCCTGCACTGTGAACTGTTGGGGGCATGCTGGACGGATGGGCTGGGTTATGCGGTGTGTCCTGCACTGTGAACTGTTGGGGGGCCTGATGAGGGATGGGCTGGGCTGTACAGTGTGTCCTGCACTGTGAACTGTTGGGGGTCATGCTGAGGGTTTGGCTGGGCTGCACTGTGTGTCCTGCACTGTGAACTGTTGGGAGGCATGCTGAGGGATGGGATGGGCTGTACAGCGTGTCCTACACTGTGAACTGTTGGGGGGGCATGCTGAGGGATGGGCTGGGCTGTACTGTCTGTCCTGCACTGTGAACTATGGGGGACATGCAGAGGTTGGGCTGGGCTGCACTGTGTCCTGCACTGTGAACTGTTGGGGGGCATGATGAGGGATGGGCTGGGCTGTACGGTGTGTTCTGCACTGTGAACTGTCGGAGGGGCATGCTGAGGGATGGGCTGGGCTGCACGGTGTCCTGCACTGTGAACTGTTGGGGGCAAGCTGAAGGATGGGTTGGGCTGCTCTGTGTGTCCTGCACTGTGAACTGTTGGGGGCATGCTGAGGGATGGGCTGGGCTGCACTGTGTGTCTGCACTGTGAACTGTTGGGGGGCATGCTGAGGGATGGGCTGGGCTGCACTGTGTGTCCTGCACTCTGAACTGTTGAGGGACATGCTGAGGGATGGGATGGGTTGCACTGTGAGTCCTGCACTGTGAACTGTTGGGGGACATGCTGAGGGAAGGGATGGGTTGCACTGTGTGTCCTGCACTGTGAACTGTTGGGGGGCATGCTGAGGGATGGGGTGGGCTGCACTGTGTGTCCTGCACTGTGAACTGTTGGGGGGACATGCTGAGGGATGGGATGGGTTGCACTGTGTGTCCTGCACTGTGAACTGTTGGGGGGGACATGCTGCGGGATGGGATGGGTTACACTGTGTGTCCTGCACTGTGAACTGTTGGGGGGTACAGGCTGAGGAATGGGCTGGGCTGCAATGTATATCCTGCAATGTGAACTGTTGGGGGGCATGCTGAGGGATGGGCTGGGCTGCACGGTGTGTCCTGCACTGTGAACTGTTGGGAGGGGCATGCTGAGGGATGGCCTTGGCTGCACGGTGTGTCCTGCACTGTGAACTGTTGGAGGGGCATGCTGAAGGATGGGTTGGGCTGCACTGTGTGTCCTGCACTGTGAACTGTTGGGGGACATGCTGAAGGATGGGTTGGGTTGCACTGTGTGCCTGCACTGTGAACTTTGGGGGGCATGCTGAGGGATGGGCTGGGCTGCACTGTGTGTCCTGCACTGTGAACTGTTGGGGGGGCATGCTGAGTGATGGGCTGGGCTGCACTGTGAACTGTTGGGGGGACATGCTGAGGGATGGGATGGGTTGCACTGTGAGTCCTGCACTGTGAACTGTTGGGGGGACATGCAGAGGGAAGGGATGGGTTGCACTGTGTGTCCTGCACTGTGAACTGTTTGGGGGTCATGCTGAGGGATGGGCTGGGCTGCACTGTGTGTCCTGCACTGTGAACTGTTGGGGGGGCATGCTGAGGGATGGGATGGCTTGCACTGTGTGTCCTGCACTGTGAACTGTTGGGGAGGACATGCTGAGGGATGGGATGGGCTGCACTGTGTGTCCTGCACTGTGAACTGTTGAGGGAGGCATGCTGAGGGATGGGCTATGCTGCACTGTGTGTCCAGCACTGTGAACAGTTGGGGAGACATGCAGAGGGTTGGGCTGGGCTGCACTGTGTGTCCTGCACTGTGAACTGTTGTGGGGCATGCTGAGGGATGGGCTGGGCTGTTCGGTGTGTCCTGCACTGTGAACTTTTGGGGGGCCTGCTGAGGGATGGGCTGGGCTGTACGGTGTGTCCTGCTCTGTGAACTGTTGGGGGGTCATGCTGAGGGTTGGGCTGGGCTGCACTGTGTGTCCTGCACTGTGAACTGTTGGGCGGCATGCTGAGGGATGGGATGGGCTGTACAGCATGTCCTGCACTGTGAACTGTTGGGGGGGCATGCTGAGGGATGGGCTGGGCTGTACGGTGTGTCCTGCAATGTGAACTGTTGGGGGGCCTGCTGAGGGATGGGCTGGGCTGTACAGTGTGTCCTGCACTGTGAACTGTTGGGGGGTCATGCTGAGGGTTGGGCTGGGCTGCACTGTGTGTCCTGCACTGTGAACTGTTGGGGGGCATGCTGAGGGATGGGATGGGCTGTACAGCGTGTCCTGCACTGTGAACTGTTGGGGGACATGCTGAGGGATGGGCTGGGCTGCACTGTGTGTCCTGCACTGTGAACTGTTGGGGGGGGGCATGCTGAGGGATGGGATTGGCTGCATTGTGTGTCCTGCACTGTGAACTGTTGGGGGGCATGCTGAGGGATGGGTTGGGCTGTGCTGCTCTGTGTATCCTGCACTGTGAACTGTTGAAGGAGGCATGCTGAGGGATGGTCTGGGCTACACTGTGTGTCCTGCACTGTGAACTGTTGAGGGAGGCATGCTGAGGGATGGGCTGGGCTGTACGGTGTGTCCTGCACTGTGAACTGTTGGGGGGTCATGCTGAGGGATGGTCTGGGCTACACTGTGTGTCCTGCACTGTGAACTGTTGGGGGAGGCATGCTGAGGGATGGTCTGGGTTGCACTGTGTGTTCTGCACTGTGAACTGTTGAGGGAGGCATGCTGAGGGATGGGCTGGGCTGTACGGTGTGTCTTGCACTGTGAACTGTTGAGGCGGGGCATGCTGAGGGATGGGCTATGCTGCACTGTGTGTCCTGCACTGTGAAAATGTTGGGGGGGGGCATGCTGAGGGATGGGATGGGTTGCACTGTGTGTCCTGCACTGTGAACTGTTGGGGGCATTCTGAGGGATTGGCTGGGCTGCACTGTGTGTCCTGCACTGTGAACTGTTGGGGGGCATGCTGAGGGATGGGATGGGTTGCACTGTGTGTCCTGCACTGTGAACTGTTGGGGGCATGCTGAGGGATGGGCTGGGCTGCACTGTGTGTCCTGCACTTTGAACTGTTGGGGGGCATGCTGAGGGATGGGATGGGCTGCACTGTGTGTCCTGCACTGTGAACTGTTGGGGGGCATGCCGAGGGCTGGGCTGGGCTGCACTGTGTGTCCTGCACTGTGAACTGTCGGGGGACATGCTGAGGGTTGGGATGGGTTGCACTGTGTGTCCTGCACTGTGAACTGTTGGGGGGGTATGCTGAGGGTTGAGATGGGTTGCACTGTGTGCCCTGCACTGTGAACTGTTGGGGGGACTTGCTGAGGGATGGGATGGGCTGCTCTGTGTGTCCTGCACTATGAACTGTTGGGGGGGCATGCTGAGGGATGGGCTGGGCTGTACGGTGTGTCCTGCACTGTGAACTGTTGGGGGGTCATGCTGAGGGATGGTCTGGGCTACACTGTGTGTCCTGCACTGTGAACTGTTGGGGGAGGCATGCTGAGGGATTGTCTGGGTTGCACTGTATGTCCTGCACTGTGAACTGTTGAGGAGGCATGCTGAGGATGGGCTGTGCTGTCACGGTGTGTCCTGCGCTGTGAACTGTTGGGGGGCATGCTGAGGGATGGGCTATGCTGCTGTGTCCTGCACTGTGAACTGTTGGGGGCCATGCTGAGGGATGGGATGGGCTGTCACGGTGTGTCCTGCTGTGAACTGTTTGGGGGCATGCTGAGGGATGGGCTATGCTGCACTGTGTGTCCTGCACTGTGAACTGTTGGGGGGCATGCTGGGGATGGGCTATGCTGCACTGTGTGTCCTGCACTGTGAACTGTTGGGGGACATGCTGAGGGATGGGATGGGCTACACTGTGTGTCCTGCACTGTGAACTGTTGGGGGGCATGCTGGGGTTGGGATGGGTTGCACTGTGTGCCTGCACTGTGAACTGTTGGGGGGTATGCTGAGATTGGGATGGGTTGCACTGTGTGTCCTGCACTGTGAACTGTTGGGGGTATGCTGAGGGTTGGGATGGGTTGCACTGTGTGTCCTGCACTGTGAACTGTTGGGGGTATGCTGAGGTTGGGATGGGTTGCACTGTGTGTGCTGCACTGTGAACTGTTGGGGGGGCATGCTGAGGGATGGGCTGGGCTGCGCTGTGTGTCCTGCACTGTGAACTGTTGGGGGGACTTGCTGAGGGATGGGACGGGCTGCGCTGTGTGTCCTGTACTGTGAACTGTTGGGTGGGCATGCTGAGGGATGGGCTGGGCTGTACGGTGTGTCCTGCACTGTGAACTGTTGGGGGACATGCTGAGGGATGGGCTGGGCTGCACTGTGTGTCCTGCACTGTGAACTTTTGGGGGGACATGCTGAGGGACGGGCTGGGCTGCATTGTGTGTCCTGCACTGTGAACTGTTGGGGGGACATGCTGAGGGATGGGATGGGTTGCACTGTGTGTCCTGCACTGTGAATTTTTTGGTGGCATGTTGAGGGATGGGCTGGGCTGCACTGTGTGTCCTGCACTGTGAACTGTTGGGGGGGCATGCTGAGGGATGGGCTGGGCTGCACTGTGTGTCCTGCACTGTGAACTGTTGGGGGCATGCTGAGGGATGGGCTGGGCTGCACTGTGTATCCTGCACTGTGAACTGTTGGGGGGACATGCCGAGGGACGGGCTGGGCTGCATTGTGTGTCCTGCACTGTGAACTGTTGGGGGGACATGCTGAGGGATGGGATGGGTTGCACTGTGTGTCCTGCACTATGAATTTTATGGGGGCATGCTGAGGGATGGGCTGGGCTGCACTGTGTGTCCTGCACTGTGAACTGTTGGGGAAGCATGCTGAGGGATGGGATGGGTTGCACTGTGTATCCTGCACTGTGAACTGTTGGGGGGAACATGCTGAGGGATGGTCTGGGCTGCGCTGTGTGTTGCTGTGTCCTGCACTGTGAACTGTTGGGGGGACATGCTGAGGGATATGATTGGTTGCACTGTGTGTCCTGCACTGTGAACTGTTGGGGGGGCTTGCTGAGGGATGGGCTGGGCTGCACTGTGTGTCCTGCACTGTGAACTGTTGGGGGGACATGCTGAGGGATGGGATGGGTTGCACTGTGTGTCCTGCACTGTGAACTGTTGGGGGGACATGCTGAGGGATGGGATGGGTTGCACTGTGTGTCCTGCACTGTGAACTGTTGGGGGGACATGCTGAGGGATGGGGTGGGTTGCACTGTGTATCCTGCACTGTGAACTGTTGGGGGGGCATGCTGAGGGATGGGCGGGGCTGCACTGTGTGTCCTGCACTGTGAACTGTTGGGTGGGCATGCTGAGGGATGGGATGGTTTGCACTGTGTGTCCTGCACTGTGAACTTTTGGGGTGGGACATACTGAGGGATGGGCTGGGCTGCACTGTGTGTCCTGCAATGTGAACTTTTAGGGGGAGGACATGCTGAGGGATGGGATGGGCTGCACTAGGGGATGCTGTGACCAGCACTGTGTGCTTGGGTAGGGTGAGGCCATGCACGGAAATGTGCTGGGCAGTAGGGAGGGGGCATGGGTCACCATCCAATTGCCTGCTGAGTGCAGGTGAGGGCTGCAGGGGCTGTGCATGGCTGGCATGGAATCTGTAGGCACCCAGGGGTGAAGGCCCCTGCAGTGCAGTGAGGCCCCATGGGCGTGCCCGTGCACGGTGTCACTGTGCAGTGGGTAGTAGTACCGGGTGGCCGTGGGACAGCCAGACTCACCGTACCAGGATGGACATCACAGCAGGGGCAGCAATGGTGATGGTCCATGCCATTGATGCAGGATGCATGTACAGTGGAGGCATACACTAGGTGGGATAGCACAAAGGTGAGGTGGGTGCAATGCCAGAGTGTCACACCGAAGCAGACCTATGAGGGAAGCACTGATCAGGCAGGTGAGGGAACATTGTGATGTGGGGGACACACTAACACATTTTCCATCCAACATGTGCAGTGGCAGCTGGTGCAGGTGGCCCCAGCAGAGCCGGAGGGTGAGAGCAGCAGCGGCAGGGCTGGGAAGGCACCGGCATGACCCAGGCCACCGGCATGATGTCGGCTGACGACGGCAGCCCAACGGATGCTGGAGGCAGCCCTGCCACTAGCACATCTGTGGTAGGAACACTAGGGCCAATGTTTGAGTCTGAGGAGAGTGTGGATGGTGACAGCCCCATGGCAGAAGAGGCAGTGGACAGCAGTGAGGAGGACGCAGCTGGACTGCCATGGGAACAGCAGGGAACCGCCGAGGACACCAGCAGCAGTGCCACCACATCTGTGGAGGCAGTGCAGATGCCTGTGTTTGAGCGGGAGGTGTCAGAATCAGACCTGCCAGCAACTGAGGACACTGGCATAGGGATGGACTGGACTGCACTGTGTGTCCTGCACTGTGAACTGTTGGGGGGCATGCTGAGGGATGGGCTGGGCTGCACTGTGTGTCCTGCACTGTGAACTGTTGGGGGAGGCATGCTGAGGGATGGGATGGGCTGCACTGTGTGTCCTGTACTGTGAACTGTTGGGGGGGCATGCTGAGGGATGGGATGGGGGGCATGCTGAGGGATGGGCTGGGCTGTACGGTGTGTCCTGCACTGTGAACTGTTGGGGGACATGCTGAGGGATGCACTGAGCACATGTGGACTTGAGGATGAGTTCAATGAATCCGTCCAGGTGCTGCAGAACCAGCTGTCCCCACCAGCCTACATCGGGGACTACTGCCAGTAGGTGCTGGACAGCCAGGGGGACTGCAGGCAGGAGCTGGTGAACATATGGCAGGGCATGCAGGAGCACCACACCTGCATGGAGCTGCAGCTAACCAACATAGCCGCCACCCTGCAGACATTCACGAGAGACACAGCAGCATGCATGGCTGGCTTGGGGGATGCCATATAGGACATTTGGCACTGCGCCGAATGCCAGACGGTCATCATGGACCACCTCAGCACAGGACTGGAGAACATGCTGGCACACCAGCAGCGCCAGGATACAGCCATGGCCATGGCCATGCAGACCATAGGGTGCACACTGCTGCCGCTGCACAACCTGCAAGGCCTGGTCTAGCGAATGGCACTCCTGGTCACCGCTCAGTCCAGTACCCAGACACAGCCACCAGAACCAGTGGAAACCCCTCATCCACCCCAGGCCCAGGCGTCAGTACCCATCCACCCTCCAGTCATGCTGCCAGAGTCACATGCCCAGCCAGGCACTGCACACACTGACCCAGGTGCAGGACAGCACCAGGATGCAGCAATGTTGGTGCACACAGTTGTGCTGGCAACATAGGCACAGGCCAGGCCAAGCATCACACACAGTCCCATGGGTATGGGGTCAGTCACGGGGCATGCACAGGGTGGTGGGAACACTGAGAAGGGTGCCCCGCAGGCTGCGCAGGGCCTGAGGCACTCAGCATGGGATGGGGGAACACACCGTGCAGCTCCGGCATGGCCGCTGCCACACGTGGCACAGAGGCACGTAGGCTTGTATGGGCAGAGGCACAGCAGATCACCTGTGGGGGCACACACAGGCCCACAGGGTGTGTTGCCAGGGGAGGTCTGCCAGGGCAATGTACAGCCCACCAGACTGGCAGGGTCCCTCACAGCCCAGCACCTGGCACCAGAGGGGTCGGTGTGAGGATGGCGTGCACGTGGCAGATGGCCCTGAGTCACCCGGATAATCTGTGCAATAGGGGAATTGTTGGGTGGGGCTGCAATGGGGGTGTGAGCCATATGCATGGCAGGGGGCACATATCCATGGGGTGGGCACTGTGCAGTCACATGGGGGTGTGTGTGTGTGTGTGTGTGTGTGTGTGTGTGTGTGTGTGTGTGTGTGTGCATGACTGTGTGCACGTGTGTGGGGGGCATGCATGTTGGGTGGAACTGGGGTGCACCGTGCAATGAGCACATGTGTGTAATGATCACATGTAAATAAACATGTTTGCACCTCAACCCTCTGGTGTTGTCCATTTGTCATTGCATTGCTAGGGCCCTACTGGGACCATGTTGGGTAGGGTGTGCCCCCCGGGTGCAACATTGCTCTATGTGTGCCACAGGTAATAGGCAACTGCCTGCCATGCCCCCCTTTGGCTTGCACGCGCGCGCGCACACCACACACACACACACACACACACATATACATGCATAGGGAGCTCTGCAGGCACAGTTACCACAAAAGCAGGGAGACCCACACCCATTCGGCAAATGCGTTGCTGCTGCAGAGTGCACACGCATATGCATGACAACAGGTAGGCTGCATCTGCACATCACAGAAGCCATTCCAGACAGCGGCATTGCACACAAAATTGCTGTCGCATATGCGCATCCGCGACGTGTGATGTGATACACATGTGAAAAGCACGTGAAGCACGTGCGGTTGTGAGCGGAAAGGTCCAGGCACTGTGTAGTGGTACAGGGATTGCAGACCTCGGAGTTGGAGAGGGCAGCATATGTACAGTGCCAGCAGGACTTGGATAGGGACAGAAACTCAGCAGACTGCTGAGTACTGGGCCACAGCAGCCCCCCCCCCCACATACCCCTACTGCATCTGTTACTGGCATGAGGGACTGGGACAGGCATACATACCTCTGTGCCATATGTAGCCCATTTGTTGTACAGTGCCTGTCACACTGTGGAACCCATGGCCTGCATGTGGAGAACTGCAACAGACATCACTGGCAGGAATTTAAACTAATTGATTAGTGGTTGGTTCCTTTGGACAATACTAACTGTGCAGAAAGCATTCAGATAGGTATCCTACAGGTGTTTTGTTTGCTACACACAGGGAGGTATGTGTTATGCATTGTCACAGAGTATGGGAACCTTTATGAGCAATACGCTACTCACATATTAGAGCTAAATAAAAACCTGCCATGGGGCACAGGTCACTGTTGTACTGTAGAAGACACGTACAAGGGTGTAGGCAGGCATACACACTGTACACAACTGTGTACAGACATGTGGAGTGCCTGTCATGTACCATATGCTGTTCACATTGCATTAGTACTGTGATCCATAGTATGTGTTCCTGTAGGCCCCTGCCGTGTGTCACTGTAGATACATCTGTTGTGTTGGGGGGGGCACATGTATGGCCACTGTAGGCTGTAGAAGGGACTTCTGACAGCAGTCGTACATGTTTGGAGGGCGGGGCATTTGGAGGGGATGGGTACTGTTATAGGTGGGGGGGGCATGGTGCTAGCATGTACAATACGACACTGTCTGCCTACACCCCTGTACATGTTCCGCATGCCTGTCTCTGGGTGACTGACATAGTGACAGGCAGCATGCCCTATGGAGTGTGGCCAACAATGTGTGTGGCACAGGTGTCCACAGTTCGGCACGGGGAGCCCATGTCCAGTGTATTTGGGTACAGTCCCTGTACCATGGAATGGGAGGGTGGTGTGCAGGCATGGCCCTCCCAAGGGTGGATGGTCAGGGGAACCAATACATAATGTGCCATGGCTGTGGACAGTACCAGGGGCTGTGTTGTGGGGGGAGGGCAGAGATATGGGTGGCATGTCACAGCCAAATGCCACTGTGTGGCGGGCGGTGTACTGGACTTGCCACATGTGGATGGTGACTTGTTGCCTGTGTGGTCCATCACTCACCCATGTGGTTAGGCCAGGCAGGCCCTCCCCAAGTCTGCGGTGTGGCCAGGCATTCTATGGCTGTGTCTTTCTACAGGGACAGGTCACAGCCTCCCCTCCCACCCCTAAGGACGTTGTGGGACAGTGCCCCTCGGGTTGGGGGCCACCACCCCACGCAGTAGGCTGCATGGCCAGACCACTGTGGCACCCATGGTGGTGGGATGCACACCATGAACAGCGGTAATGGGCGTGTAGTGGCGGTGGCAACTGGCCAGCGGCATGCAGGCACTGAACAATGGCTGTGTGGGTGGCACCCTGCCCATGTGGGGTGGATGTGGGCCAGGGCTCTGGGGCGGGGCATGGGGTGGGATGGCCCCCATGCTGAGGGGTGTCTGGAGGTATGCCCCCATTCCTCTGGGCCCCTCAGCAGTACTGCCCATGGCACATGCCAGCATGCTTGCGCTGCATGGGCCATGGCCACTCCCCTCATCAGCCCCTGCGGTACAGGGCTGTGCCAGTTGCAGTTGGGGCCACACAGGCAGCCCACATGTGGTACGCACAGCTGCCATGGCTGGGTGGGGTTGGGACACACACTGCCATGCATGCATAGGGTGGTCCATGTAGGCCACTACAGGGTACTGCTGTGCACACCCAGTGGCATGGTGTACCACAGGGTCACATAGGTGTGTCACAGACTGTGCAGTATGCAAAGTTCTGTAATCCTACATTGTAGGCGTAGATGCATGGACAGTGTGCCAGCGGCCACACCATGGGTGCACAGTGCATCTGGTACCAGTCATGGGTATCATGGCTGTGTTGCCAACACGTTGCCCGTACCGGCCCACACAGGCGGCGCCATGGCACAGGCGCACTGCCACTGTGCTGGTGCATCAGGGAGGCATATCTGTTTGGTGGGGGTGTGTCACTGCAGTGGTGGGCTGGCCCACCCACAGGCCTGTGCACAGTTTCCAGTCATGCCACACCATCCAACCTTGTAGCGCTATCCATGCCTGTGTGCAGCATGTGGTGGACCATGACCCAGTGATCCCGCATGGCAGGGGCCAGGTGCCACCAGCCATGGCCCAGGCTGTAAGAGGTGGGGCCTACACAGGACATTGCCTGTTCCAGTCACACAAGTGCACTGCCACCTGGCCGGATGGCTATATGGCACTGTCCCTGTACCATGCCCTCCATGTTACACCCACCGGGTCCACACCTGACCACCCCACTCTGTGCATGGGTGGTCACGGCAGGGTGTCATGGGGGCTTTCCTGGGCCTTGTGTGGGTACATGCCTGTGGGATGGTGACAGTGGGGGGTTGTGGCACCCAGAGGCTGCTGGCCATGGGGGCACATCTAGCTGTGTACTAACCCATGTCCATTCCCTCCCTAGCCCCTCGGCAGACATATTCAGAACTCTGGTGAGTATGCGGCATTGCTCAATGCGCACATTCTCAATGCGCACATTCTCAATGCCTGTCCAGCACTGTGTACCTAACATTATTGCTTTCTGTCCTGTGTAGGTTTCAGCACCACTGCACAGGTCCAGGTAGGTACACACTGCCACACCGCAGCTGATCCAGGGTCCCCGACAGTGCCATATGCTTATATTTCCCTGCTCTTTCCCCATCCAAATGTGCTCCAGGCCAGTCCATGCCACCCACTCCGGACTCCACGGTGCACAACACAGGTAAGTAACAGTCTGTCCCCATGCCAACGTCCACGGGCATCATCGTGTCAGCCCCTTGTCTACCTGGTGGGTATGGCTGCATGCACCTCCACATGGGGGTGCTGGTGTGGATGTGTAGCAGGGCTGCATGTGGCGCTCCGTGCCCACACTGTGCAGGGCTATGCCATGGCATGCCTCTGCAGGGGACGGGTGCCATGGTGGTGCACTGTGGTCACTGTGCACAGCACTGTGTGCCTGGCCCCTGCATGGCATGGCACGTCATATACACACATCATGCTGTGCATGGCATTGACACGGGGGGGGCCACATGGGGGGGCCATGGTTGCAAGCCTGTGGCCCGGCACTGACCCATTTCCCACGGGTGGTGTCCATTGTTGCGCATGGTGGGGGGGGTGGTCTGCATGGCCATGGTGGACATCTGTTGTGATGCATCTGCCATTCCTTCCCCAGTCACAGGTGCCACGCAGTAGATGGGCCATGATGTCATCTGGCTCTCCCCTCAGCCTCAGCAGCTGGGCACCCAACTTTACACCACATGAGACAGCACTTCTCATGAACTATGCGGAGCTGTGGGACCAGACACTGCTGCCACCTGGCTGCCGCAGGAGCAGTGCTGCTGAACATGAGTGGGCCTGGATGGCCATCTCTGCCTGCATGGCGGCAGCAACTGGGATTCAGCACACCATCCGCCAGCTCACCCACTGCTGGCAGGACCTGACATGCAGGGAGGCTGATGTACAGCAGCATCTCATTAGCATGACCCGCCACAGGGACGTGGAGGTGCGGTCAGGGCAGGACCCCAATTTTTGTATGTATCCCTACAACTATTCATCTGTGGCTGCAGTGCTGGCATGGTGGCCATGGCAAGTGGTGCCTCCAACACACTCACCTGTCCCTTCACCCCACAGGTTCCTCTGGTGCATTGCACGCAGTGCAACAGGGATGCCTCACCAGCCTCAGACAGGAGGCACGTCAGTGGAGGTCAGGTAAGTACATTCCATGGACCCCTTGGGACATGGCCTTGGTAGGTGGCCACTGCGTGGCCTGTTCTGCACCCTCACATTGCTTGCCTATTTGTGTGTGCACACCTGTCTGGTCCCAGCACTGACTGTGTCCTTTACATCCCTACAGGTGTCCATAGCAGGCTGCCACATTGGCAGAGGGCCCTGCTGTGGGTGATGGTGGTCGTCAAGGCCAGTGATGCGGACGAGTACAGGTTGCACACCTGGAGCAGGCAGTGGAGGGCCAGGGTGCTGCCACCAACATCATCATCCTCCTCCTCTTCCTCCTCCCCCTTCCTCCGCAGTAGCAGCTGATGCTGGGGACCAGGCACTATTGGAGGCATGGCCAGTCCAGGGGGGACCCCACTGATGGTGAGCAACAGGAGCCGGTTGACCCACAGTCTCCCAGCCAGGAGGGAGTGTGCAGTGACACAGCAGATGGGGATGGGACCTTGGCTGCACCACTGATTGGGGCCACAGATGAGAATGTCATGGTAGGAGTGGCCAGTGATGCCCCACCAACAGCCACCGTGCCTTGCGCCGCTGTCCCTGCAGCTGGGGACTCTGGACTGCAGCAGGAGGTGGCCATGCCCATGTTGCAGCGGGAGGAGCCATTGCCTGTGGCAGATGAAGGACCCGCCACCGAACATGTGCAGGGTGGGGGCCCAGACCGGGCCTGAATTGTCGTACTTGTGACTGCCATACTTCTGGACATTGGGCACCTTCACAGGTCTGTGGCTGCCCTCCTTTCTGAACTCCAGCGCACCTATTGGCTATGTACGCCACAGCCAGTCGTGGGTTGAGTCAACTGTGTGGGTGGACATGTGTATATAGGGGTGGTTGTTTTTGCTGGGTCTGTTTGTGTGGGTTGTTGTGGGTGTACATTGGGTGGCTGGGTTTGATTATTGCTGTTTGTTTGTGGGTGGGACTGTTGTTTGGGTGGTGGGCCTGTGTTGGGGTGTGCGTAGGTGCAGGTTGGTGTTTGGGGGTGTTGTGGGTGGCTGTTAGGGCTGGGGTTTCCTATGCTGTTTAACTGTGTTGTTGTTGCCTGTTGTTCATCCCCATCCCCCTCCCATTGTTACCCTGTATCCCTGTCCCTGTTTTGTTCATTAAATCATTTGCCTTGGCTGTAAGTGTGTGTGTGTGTGTGTGTGTGTGTGTGTGTGTCGTTGTGCACAGAGGTGAATACTGGTGTTGGTGTCTGCTGTCTCCAGTGTTTCCTCCCTGTGCATCAGGTTGGTGTGCCTTCCCCCAGCACAGGCCACTGTCCCCAGGCCACCTCTGCATGGTGTCCTGTGTGCTGTAGGTCACCTTGCATGCTATGGTGTCCTTGCCACCTCACATTGTACCTTCCAGCTGTGTGGTGGCACGGTGCCTGTGCTGCACCTTTCCACCTTGGGGTGCCATTGTTCTCTGCAGGTGGCACCACTGGCACAGACATTGGTATGTCTCACCACCAACTGTCCACTGGTCTGTGCCACCCAGTGCTGTGTCCCTGTTGTGGTTTCACTGTTTCCATGTATCAGTGGCCATGGCAGGGGTGTTGTGCCTGGTGGCACCATCGTCCCTGCATTGTGCCTGTGGCCTCTGTGCTCCCTTTGTACCCTGTGCCACACTACCCCTGTGTACCTGCCTTCCTCGGTCACTCTCTATCCTGTGTAACATGTGTGTTGCTGTGTGTCTGGCCTAGCTGGCCCTGCTCCTTTCTTTGCTGTGTATGTTACACCTACTTCCACCTGGTTTATGTTGCGCCATCTGGTCTTGGTGTATGTTGTGGCACTGCTGCTTCTAGAATCCTGCCCTGGCATTTCTCTGCCATTTCCTTGGCATATGTCCAGCTGCGCAGTTGCGCATCTGTGAGTTAGTCGCAACTGAGGTGTAAGTAGCCATTGGCGTACTGTGTTGCGTCAATGCGCAACTTGCAATGTAGAATTATGTTTGGCGTATTTGCTGGACATATTTGCGACTTACATCATGTCCCTTTGGCACATTTGCATTGCGCATTGGTGCATGCTTTCTAGAATAGGCCCAATGACTGAGGTGGTAGAAAGCTCATCCAGTAAGATGTCAAAAGGAAAAAGTGCAAGGGGTCAAATGTGGTTTATGGCTAAGCAAGCACAGCAGTAAAAGTCAAAAGGAGGGCATTCCTGAAATACAAAGGAAGTCAAAGGTGGGAGGATAGAGAGATAGAGCTCAGGTTTGCAGTGGTAGTGAAGCAAGAGTAAAAGACATTTTTAGGTACCTCTGAGAGAAGTGCAAGGTTAAAGGGGGTATTGTGTGGCTGAAGAGTGAGGAAGGGTGGAAGGGAAGGAGCAGAGTGAAAGGGGAAAGCAAAAAGTCTTCAATAGGGAGAAAGGTGGGCCACTACCAGAATGTTGTTTTAAGAGCAAAAAACAGGAAAACAGGTGCCCAAGTAACATGGCCAAAATAACAGAATAGCATTTCAGAAAAGATTAAAGGGTTGAAAGTAAATAAATCTATTGGACCTGATTGCTTACACCCAAAAATGCTCAGTGAGATAGTAGAGGTAATAGCAGGACCACCTGCAGACATATTCAACAGCTCGCTGAACATGGGGGTGGTCCCTAGGGACTGAAGGACTGAGGACATTGTCCCCCTGCACAAGAGTGGAAGAAAGGATAAGGCAGCGAATTATATACCAGTTAGCTGAACATCTATAGTGGGAAATATTATGGAGTCCATACCAAGGAAGGAACTAGTGGACTTCCTGTAGTGGAATAGGCTACAGTACCCCAGACAACACAGGTTCACAAAAGGATGATTTTGCCTGGTAAAACCGATCAACTTCTTTGACTGTTAGACAGGGCAGTGGATAAGGGACGGGCAGTCGATGTAATATACTTAGATTTGTCAAGGCCTTTGACTCAGTCTCCCACAAGAAACTGGTCAAAAAGTTAAGGGACTTGGTATAGAGGAAAAAATTGGTGACTTGGTTAGAAAACTGGCTGAGGGGAAGAATGCAGAAGGTAGTAGAAAATGGGAATTTTTCAAAGATAAGGAATATAACAAGCAGAGTACATCACTGGTTGGTGCTGGTCCTGGTCCTTTTCAATATGTTTATTAATGACATGGAGAAGGCATCAAGGGCAAGAAATGCCTTTTCACAGATGAGCATGAAGATCTGCGCAACAGTGGACACAGGGGACAGGAATTAGGGAATTCAGGGAGTATTCTGGTAGGTTTGGAGGGCTGGTCAAAGATGTGGCATCTGGGCCCTGATTTTTAAAACTTTGCCTGGGCACACACCCGGGTTTGCTCAAGCAAACAGGGTTTAGCACCGAATAGCCATTCGCACAAGCCCAGTTTGTGCTCAAACCAGGTTTCACTCAGGCAAAGTGTGGGGAAGGGGGCGCAATACAAATGAGGGAAGGGGCCTGAATATTGGTGCAGTTCAATTTGCTCTGTTTAAGGGCCTTTTTTTTCACAGTCCCATTGTGTGATGCAAATACTGCTGAGACCTTGCCTTAATCCTGCACAACTCTAGTGGTTGTCGGAGTTACTCTGGGTTGTCTCCACCCCTGCCCAACCCTCAGCACAATAGTTCCTGGTGTCCAGTGGTCCCTCTTCCCACCCAATCCCTCTCCCAACATAGGACATTTTCCCTGGTGTCCAGTGGTTCCAACCCCCACCTGATCCCATGCTCAATAAAAATATATGTTTTACCTGGTGTCCAGTGGTCCCTCCCCTCACCTGATCCCTCGCCCAATGTATGCCAAATGTTTCCCTGTTGTCCTGTGGTCCCTTCCTCCACCCAATCCCTCACCCAAGTTATCATCTCCTTGGTGTCTAGTGGTCCCTCCCTTCAACCAGTCCATCACCCGATGTATGCCAAATGTTTCCCTGGCATCCAGTGGTCCCTCCCTCCACCCGATCCTTTGCCCAATGTTAAATAAATCATCTCTCTGGTGTCCGGTTGTCCCTCCCCTCATCTGACCGCTCATCCAATGTATGCCAAGTGTTTTCCTGGTGTCCAGTGGTCCCTACCCCAACCCAATCCCTTGCTCAATGTCATCATCTCGCTGGTGTCCAGTGGTCCCTCTCTCCACCTGATCCCCCTCCTGATGTATGTCAAGTGTTTCTTTGGTGTCCGGCTGTCCTCCCCACCTGATCCCTTGCCCGATGAAGAAATGACTATTTTCCATTGTGGCTAGTGGACCCTCCCCCCATCCATTCCCCATCTCCAGTTTGAGGAGCCCCCACACTTCACATTGCAATCACTGGACCAGCACTGCCATCTGGAATGTCCCCATCATATAAGCCATAACCATAATTCATTGCATAGCTGTTATATAAGTCCCCCCCCAAAAAAACAAAGCCCTGGCCCCCTTCCCATACATCGATGTTCACTCCCCAGCCCTTTCTCGTGGTTAGTGGCCCCATCTCTCCCATGGCACCGACAACCCACCCTTGGGCTCTCTTACCTGAAGGTCAGTGCTGTGGTGCCATGACAGAAATGACACAGGCCTCCAACTACCACTTTGGTTGCCCACCATTTGACTGAAGATGGGAGTGTGCTGCTTATTTATAGGACAACCCTATAAATAAGCAGCGCACTCACAGCTTCAGTCAGATGGTGAGTGGCCAAGGTGGTGTGTGGACGGCTGTGTCACTCAATGTCGTGGCACTGCAGTAGCGACTTTCAATTAAGGGAGACGAGGGGGTGGGGTTGTTGGTGCAGCAGGAGGAAGGGGATCCACTAACCATGAATGAGGGATGGGATGGGAGGTGAACATCAATGTACAGGAACAGGGCTGGGGCTGTGTTTTTTTGGGGGGGGGTAACTTATATGACAGCTATGCAATGAATGACTGCTGCGGCTTATATGACAGGGGCATCCCACATGGCAGTGGCAGTCCAACAATTGCAGTGGGGGGGGGCTTCTCAAACTGGGGATGGGAATTGGATGGGGAGAGGGTCTACTAGACACCAGGGTAAATAGTAATTTCTTCACAGATCAAGGGATCAGGTGGGGGGAGGGACAACTGGACACCATGGAAACATTTTATTTAACATCAGACAAGTAACTGGGTGGTGGGAGGGACCACTGGACACCAGGAAAACACTTGGCATACACCAGGCAAGGGATCAGGTGAGGGAGGGACCACTAAACATCAAGGAGATGATTTCTTTAATGTCTGGTGAGGGATCAGGTGGGGGGAGGGACCACTTGTCACCAGGGAAACACTTGGCATTCATCAGATGAGTTATTGGGTGACAGGAGGGACCACTGGACAGCAGGGAGATGATAATATCGGCCAAGGGATTGGGTGGGGGAAGGGACCACTTGACACCAGGGATACAGTTTATCTAACATCGGGTGAGGGATCAGGTGGGGAGAGCACTGCACAACAGGGAAACACTTGGCATATATCAGGTGAGAGTTCAAATGGGAGGGGCCACTGCATACTGGGAGAACACTTAGCATATATCAGGTGAGGGTTCACATGGGGGGACCACTGGACACCAGGGAGAAAATTACTTTAACATCAGGGGAGAGACAGGATGAGGGGTGGGACCACTGCAAACCAGGGGCACAAGCGTGAATATGGGGTAGGTGCTGGGGAATATGTTAAGCTCTAGTGCAGCCTATGTAGATGGGCCCCATCATGGACATGTATAGCACCTTACATGCCCAATGGGCTAATTTATATGGCAGCTTCTGTGAATTGGAAATAGAGCTCCTGCGTTATTCATTGTGGAGCCATACTCCTGGCTCCATGCTGGGGCAGCGATGATTGGACTGGCACTGACTTGACCTGGCCCCACTCTCAGTCTGACAGTGCAGGTGCACTATTTGACTGAGGATAGCAACTTTAGGCACCTAAGCAAACGCAAGGTGCAACGCAAACTTTGGCGCTGTGCTTTGCGACTTTTTGAGAATCTGGCAATCTGCACCCTGGGCTTTAATGCTAAAAAAATGCAAGGTGATACATATATGCATATTAGGAAAAGAAACCCAAAAGTGCAATATGAAATGGAGGATGACTGAAATGCACCACAGAAGAAAAGTACCTAGGGTTCATAATACTGGAGAGCCTAAAAACAAAAGCACACTATAACTCAGCTGTAGCTAACGTAAACTGGATTTTGGGATGCATAGTGAGGGGGATAAGCAGCAGAAGCTAAGAAATGATTCTCCCATTGTACAGGTCACTGGTGTGACCATCAGTGGAATATTGCACAAAGTACTGGAGCACCTGAGGAAAGGCTGCCACAAATTGGAAGCAGTACAGGACAGGGCAGCCAAAACTGTCCATTGACTAGGAGGCAAGACATATGAGAAGAGGCTGCATGAGTTTGAACATGTAAACCCTTGAAAAAAGGAGGACAAGGGGTGACATGACTGAAACATTTAAGTACCTGCATGTGATAAATAAGGTGGACACCTAGGGGATTGTCTCCTTGAGCTCAAATACAGGGACGAGGGGGAACTCACTGAAACTTGCAGGGTAGAGGTTCAAACAGCAAGTGCATTCTCATGCAGACAGTGGTGGACAAGTGGAACAAGCTTCATGAATAAGGGGTACAGTCGGAATTGATGAGTAGCTTCAAACAAAAAAGGGACAGGCATGTGGAATTAGTTAGAAAAAGAGCAGCAGGTACAAATGTTATTCGGGTCTCTCTGTGCTGTATTATGCCACATTCCAAACCATGTCAGCCTCTCCTCGTGTTTTGTCATTTGCAAATTTTTTAAATCAGTTATTTATATTCACCTCATGTCCATAACAACAGTTCCAGCACTGTTCCCCGTGGGACACCACTTGTCACGTGCCTCTCAGGCAGGTAGCAACAATTTAGTTTAACTCTGCGTTCTATGTGTCAGCCGATTTTCAATCCAGATTTGAATTCCCTTGAGCCTTTAACTGAAAATCTCTTGAGAATATCCTTATGTAAACTAAATATTATTCCCTCACTTTTCATACGTGTTCAAGAAACAGGTGTGTCACCCTCAAATGATCGTAACAAGAAGACACCTCTTCACATAGCAGGTCAAAAACGTGCTCACTCATTTTATTATTGATTTTAGAGCAATATCCTTAAATGGAACCTGAATCACTGTAAAATGCCATATTCATATTTAAAAACACATAAACAGAGAAAAGTTGAGCAGAAGAATGTCTACTGGTTGTGACAGGGTGACCCCTGTCTTAGGTTTTTTCCTAATGAGGAGGCTGAGGTCCCCAAAAAAAACCTGGAGCAGAAGGCCTGGAAGCCTGAAATAAAGCGACTTTAAAAGATGTATAAGGTGCATGCAATGGCATTAAATGCTTCAGAAAGGAAATTCATATGATAAGGTGCATTTAGATACATAAGTGCATTAGGTGTATTAAGGGCAGTAAAAGATATAATGTGCTGCAGTACATAGAAAAATGATGCACGTGAGTAAAAGGTATTAAGTGCTTTATATTAAAACTGTGTGCACCTCTAAGACGTAGACATTTTCCACTAAATATAAAATACTGAAACAGACCAAATGTATACAAAAGGTGCCTCTTGAGGGCAAGGCTACCATTAGCAGTACACAATGGCCATTTCATGAAGTAAAACCTTATTTGATAGAGTGCCCCTTAAAAAGGCAGAATAAAATACATAACAGAGCTACTGGAAGTATTGCTAGTGATCTTTTGCCAGTAGCTCTGTAAACCACATTGCCTCTGTCAGCGAATAGTGAAATAGAGGGCGTTTTATGTAGAAAATGTATATGTAGGACAGACTTACGTCCTGACAAAAATATGGCAACGCTGGAACTTCATATAAATAGTGTGTCCAGTGCTTTAGTTAAAATATTAAGTGCAAGGTGCTTGTGCAAAACGAAAAGAAATACACGTTCAGCAATGCACAAGGAACCTTTCAAATTTACCCCAAAGTGAAGCTCTACGTACCCACTAAAGTTGGTGGTCTGGTGGGCCAGGAAAAGTATGCCCAAAAATCCAGCTCCTGAGTCTTTAAGGGTCCTCTTCAGGGCTGCCTTCAAACTGCCTGTATTTATAGCGACCCAAAAATGTGATGTCACTCCTATAGGGAGGGGCTTAGCCTCATAAGAGCTCATTATGTATGTATGTAATTTTTTGAGCCCGAAAAACAAGGCAATGTGGCTTCCTTTGATGACCCCTGAAAAGCATCATATCCAGCCTGCATGTGAGGGATGTTTGTTGTTACACCTCCTTAAAATAAAGTGTGTTATTCTGGTTTGAAGAAAAACAGGTGTATCATCTGACTGGGATGTTACCACATAAAATGTATAAATGCCCACCACCAGAGGCTAGTTGTTAGATAGAGAGCCAGATAAAGTGTCAGTCTGGTACTGAGAGTCTGTGAAGGATGACCTGAGAAAGACAGTGGGTGCTCCCACTGAGTTAAGTACTGGTGGGTGCAGCAGTTATTGCTTGATGCTGAACGTATGCCCATTATTTCACCTCCTGTGAGTTCTGGAATCATTTTATGACATCAAAATAAAATGATAAATGTCAATCCGGCACTTTTTATGTACCTAACTTCTTGTGGTCTGCCTGTAATTCTGCTCTCAAACAGTGAATCTGTCACATTGGTCTATCCAGTCTGCCCAATTACCTACCTAGAGTTAAGCATGATCCACAAACCCTTTTAGTCCTCAGCCATCCCTTCCTATGATCCCCTCTTTCCCATGTTACTCACCAAGCCCATATGTCTTTCCCATCCCTATTAGAAGCGTACCATTATTTTAGCACTGACTACCTCTTTGGAAAGTTTGTTACACTTGTCTACCACCTGTTCTTTAAACAAATGCTACCTGACATCCATTTTGAACATACTCCCCCACAAATTTCTTCATGTTGCCCATGGTGTTACTCTTGGCACTTTTGATGAAAAGATTGTTTAATATCCACTTTATTTATTCAAAAAACAAATTTAGATCTCTCAATCATCCTGCATTGTTCGGTGTTTGTGCTTCTCTCCAAACCATGCACATACTCTCAAGACTCATTCTCTTTCCCCGCTGATCTCCAGGATCTATATATCTAGACTGTCCAGTTCCCCTGGCATGACCTATCCTGCTACCCCCGCATCATTTTCATTACCCTTCTCTGAATCAGTTGTAGCTTGTCCCTATCCTTACTGAGATGCCAGCTGCAGAGCTGTATGTGGTGTGCCAGACGTGGCCTCACCAGGGATCTGTGCACAAGCAGTAACACTTCCTCTCATCTGCTACTAAGGCCCCTGCCTGTGCACCCCTATTATCCTATTTGCTTTCCCACTGCATTATTGCATTGTGAAGTTTACTTTAAGCTATCATATATAATCACCCTAAGATCCCTTTCTTCCTCTGTGAGCCCCACCCTTACCCATCCCCCACCATGTATTCAGCCTTTGGGCTTTGTTACATAAAAGCATGACCTTACACCTTTTTGTGTAGAACTCTAGTTGCCAGACTCTAAACCACCCCTCCAACCACTCTAGGGTCTCCCTCAGTTCTGGAATTTCCTCTTCACAGTCCACTTGCTGAAAACGTAGTGTGTTAGCAAAGAGACAGATGTTGCCCTGTATCCCTTGTGCTATGTTTAGGGTAAGGTAATGTTTTATTGTTCAACTTAAAGTCTTTAGAAAAAAAAATAATAATAATACATAAATAAAACCATTTTGAACATTATTATTGCATAAAACATTTCATGTAACATTATACACGACTATTACACACAGATTATTTTCAAAGTTTAAGCACCAATATAACATATGTAAAGTTCCTATATTTTAACCTTTTCCTTCGTATAAACCAATTCCTTTTAAGAAGTTTATAAGCACCAATAATATATTTCTATCTTTTTGTATTAAACAAAGATACAATAAGATGTTCAGAGGGGAGACCTAGAGTAGCTAATAGTGGAGCCAATCACTTTTTCCTAAGAGTCTCATATTTGGGACAGTGCAATATGATATGCTTAAGATCATCTTGATATCCCATTTTACAGTTACATTCTAGGGTAGAAACCCCATCTTGTTTCTGATCATATAATATATAATTCTCTGAATATAACTCTAATCTAAATCTATTAAATAATCTCCTCTCCTGTGGATCAGTCTGGATAGTCAAATAAGGCTCCAGTCCATGTGATGTTCTTAATATTTTGAACCATCAAAAAGTGTCTTAATTTGTTAATCTTTTCTTGGTCTGCAGCCATGAAATGGCTTCTAACTCTAATTTTAATTTGTTCCACTATTTTAACAAAGGGAGTACTATAAATTTCATACAACATGTTTGTCATTCCCCATTGTAAAATATTTTCTTTTATGGTCTTAATTGCCTCTGATGTAAAATTTAAAATTGATATTTTATTTGTTCTTCCAGACAAAGTTTTGGTAGTCTATGATCTGGGAAAAGAAACAGCTGTAATATGAAAATGATTCGATGTTCTATTGCCAAAGTTGTCAAGGAAAATTGTCCCAATTCCTTTCTTAAAATTTCTGCCGGCACTGATTGGTGCACTCTTAATATAAAGCGATGCATTTTATTTACTATCACTTCTAAACATTTTAACTCGGGGGAGACCATATTTCTATAGCATACAGTATGCTTGTCTTTATTTTTATATTAATGACTTTTAGAAGTCCCAATATTGAGCTATGACACATTTTTCCACTAACGCGTTTGAAAGCTCCACACGCTGTTCTCAATTTTTGAATCATAGATTTAATATGTAAGTTCCATAAAAGATTTGATGAAAATCTTAGACCTAAATAGTCATAATATGGTTTAAGTTCAATTTTATTTTTCCCGATAAATAACAATTGTATCTTATTCTTTTTTCGTCCAAAAACCACCAAATTTGTTTTTTGAAAGTTTATTTTTAGTCCATCCTCATAATATAACTCTGCAAATCTATTAACCTTATGTTGCAAGCCAAGCAGAGATGTAGATATAAGAACTTCATCATCTTCATAGGCTAGTAATGATATTTTTTTGTTGAATGCATTTGGAGAGTGCAGATCCAAATTATTCAAACCCTGCAAGATAGAGTTAATATAAAAATGAAATAACATTGGAGCCAGCAAAGCACCCCTGGCATAACCCTACATTAGTATGGATTTTATTTGTTAAAGCACCCTGTTGATTGTATTTGACCTTAAGCCAGTTACCATCATGGAGCTGAATAAGAATATCTAATGAAGTAGAATCAATATTATATTTTTCTAGCTTTAACCACACTAGTTTCCAGCTTATAGAGTCAAATGCAGTTTTGAGGTCAACAAAACAATGGTATAATTTACCCTTTTTTACCTCCTCATTCCAGGTGAGGTGTTGCAGCACAAAACAATGTTGCACCATTGATCTCTTTGCTCTGAACCCATTTTGGCATTCTGTTAATAATTTGTTCTCCTCCATTCTTGTTGCAATATTTTTAAAATAATCAGTATAAATACTTTTTGTGAAGAATCTAACAAACTGATAGGACAGTACATTACAGGATCATTAATATCTCCTTTTTTATAAATTGGGTAGATAATACTGCCCTTCCATGATTCTGGAATTTGATCCATTTGAATACAATAATTAAACAAAATATAGAAAACTGTATTACACCATTCATTAAATGAACAATATGTATCAGCCAAAATCTGGTCAGGTACGGGAGCTTTATTAGCTGTAATCTGATCTAGTGATTCTGTTATCTCATAAGGGGATATCAATAAGGAGTTTGGAAAATATATCTTAGCATTTCTTTCTTTCTTTGATACAATGTAAGCAGCCATCTTCTTTTTGGGAGAAATAAAGATCTGAGTAATATTGTTCCCTGACTTGAGGGGTGATTCCTGCTTCAGTCTTTGTGGCATAATTACCGTATCCCTTACTAACCAAAGTCCAAAATTGTTTAACATCTTTATTAACAATGGAGAGTCTTAATTTCTCCCGCATACTTTTTTTGATATTTTAATCTTTCTATCATCAACATTTCTTTGTAATACTTGCTGTCTTTATTCAAGCTATTATTTGTTTATTTTACCTCGTTATATAATCTGATCATATTATTAATTTTTTGTTTACTATTTTTGCATTTCATATTAAACCATGTGCCTTTTATCCCTTTTTACATTGTGGCTCAAGAAAGAAAGGTTTCAGATATATAATCATATCTTCCCATAATGCTATTAGATTAATCTTGGACTTGTTCAGTATTATTTTACCCCTATGATTCTCCATATTGGCTCCATAAAGGATTTCACCAAAACGAGGGATACTTGAGTTTTCCCACCTTATTCTTTTTTGATTTATCACCTAAAAACCAGACATATTTTATTAAATATCTTTTCACTTCCTATTCTTATTTGCCATTTTGTCAAAACTGGTAGATGTGCCAATTCCGGTCTGGGAATTACTTCCCAAATCTATTATTATACCAGCTGCCTCAATATTTCCCCCATACTAGATCTATAACAGATGATCCATTTGGGCCAGTAAAGGTATAGTCCCCTTGTCTATCACTATTGGTTCTACCATTAAAAACTATATAATCTAAATCAGCCAAAATCTTACCCAGATGTTTTCCAATTTTATTGTTAATTTTATCCTTCAAAGAATGTTGCCAACATAAATTTTCATTTATTATTTTTATACCATCCCTTAATTCTAAGTTTGTCTCCCCCAATTCATAAAATCTTGCATTAAAGTCTCCTAGGATAATTACTATATATTTTTCATTTTTCTCTAATAAGGATTCAAAAGTTGCTTTAAAAATGCTCCAATATTCCTCTTGAGCCTTATGTTTACATGGTAAAACATAGACATTACCAATTAACCAAGTAGAGCTAGCACTTTCTAATTTTATTACTTGACAATTGGGTAAATCCACATTATAATGCATAATTCTAAAATCTAAACTGGTTTTGACATAACAGGCCACTCCAGCCTTTGGCCTTCCAGTCTTTTTGACTTTTATTGCTGGAAGCATAAATCCTGAGAAGCCTGGTATCAAAGGGGGAGACTCTTCTTGAATCCAAGTCTCTCGGAAACAGATTATATCCAAATCATTTATAAAATTTTGAAAATCATTATCTGTTAATCTTTATTGCAACCCTTCTATATTCCAAAGTAATAAATTAAGCTCACTTAATGTCATTGTCTCACTAGGCAAAACAGGCCCAACCCTTCCAACTTGTCAGTTTGGGCTTAACCCTTCCAGAGGAGCAAAAAAAATTTTTGAAGCTTCCAAGGATGGCAGAACATTACTATTTTTTAACCATCTTATATTGTCTAAGGTCTTAATAATAATAATAATATATAATAGTTTTTATTTATATGGCACCTTTCAAATGTCAAGGTGCATTCCAATAAAATAATAATAAAAAAATAAAATAAATACAGACTACAAAGACAAGGACATAAGGAAATATTAAACACATGATTAATAATTAATAAGCAGTAATACCATATGCCCTTTCCCATAGAAAAGATTTAAGAGCTTGTTTAAAGCTCCCCACAGTCGTACACTCCCTTATCCGATGGGGTAGAGAATTCCAAAGGGAGGGGGATGCAAACATAAAAGTCCGGGCCCCAGCAGATTTTAATATTACCCTTGGAATCTCTAGCAACCCCTTGTCAGCTGAGTGGAGCGATCTCACAAGGCAGTAAGGAATCAGAAGTTCTTTCAGGTAATCGAGGCCCAGATCATGCAGGGCTTTAAAAGTCAGTAATCTAACTTTGAAGGTGATCTGCCACTGAACTGGCAGCCAGTGCAGTTCCCGCAGCACCGGAGTAACATGGGAAGATCTAGGAGTACCCATCAATACTCAAGCTGCGGAATTCTGCACTAGTTGCAGGCAGCGGATATCAACCCCCGGAAGCCCAAGGTAAAGTGAGTTGCAGTAGTCCAGGCGTGAGGTCACAAAGGCATGAATCAAAGTTAGCAGATCACCGGACAGAATGAGGTGCTTGATTCTGGAGATGTTTCTTAGATGGTAAAAAGATTTTACCACCGTTGACACCTGTGAGCGAAGAGTCAGCCCTACATCCAGTATCATCCCCAGATCTCAAACCCATTCAGAGACCTGTAGCTCGACATCCCCACAAAACACTCCAGATGGGGTGGCGGCCATAGGTCCCCCATCCGGTGATCCGGATCCAGTACCAACAACTCCATCTTTCTAGAGTTCAACTTCAATCAACTGGACCTCATCCAATCCTGGATTTCATTCAGGCAGCTGTTAAATACTGAGATAGCTCCTTCCTGGTCAGGTGCAAAGGACAGATACAGCTGGGTATCATCTGCATAACAGTGAAACCTCAGCCCATACCATATCACAATATCTCCGAGGGGAAGCACATACACCGCAAACAACATGGGGGATAATATAGAGCCCTGAGGAACCCCACAAAATAGAGCGATGGGATCAGAGGAAAAAAACCCTGACACCACCCTCTGAGTTCTTCCGGTGAGGTAAGAAGTGAACCATCTGAGAACAATCCCAGAGAGTCCACAAATACATCTCAGGCACTCAAGTAAAACCCCATGGTCAATGGTGTCAAATGCTGATGACAGATCTAATAGTACCAAGATGGACCATTTTCTCTGGTCTCTCACCATCAGGAGATCATTGAGCACCCAACCAGTGCAGTCTCAGTACTGTGCTTCTTTTGAAAACCTGATTGGAGAGGCTCATAGATGCTATGGATGGTTAAGTGGTTCACCAACTGGGCTGACTCCACCTTCTCGATCACCTTCCCTACAAAGCGGAGGTTCGAGATAGGTCTATAGTTAGCAAGACAGTCTGGGTCTAGAGATGCTTTCTTCAACAAGGGTGTCACCACTGCCTCTTTCAAGGAAGAGGGATATTCCCCCGAGTCAAGGGAACACCAGACTATCTGTGCTAGGACCAGAAGAATGGATTCCTCACACCCTAAAATTAGGGAAGTAGGGCCTGGATCTAAACTACAGCAGGTAGTATGCAGCCCTTGGACAATCCGCATAACATCCACGATTTCCGGGCGGTCGAAGGTACTCCAGGAAAATGAAGGAGCAGTGACCCGATCCTGGCCACTATCAACCCGCATAGAATGTGTCAAACAGATGTCGGACCTAATGTCAGCCACCTTATCAGCAAAGAACCGAGCAATCTCATCACACTGTAATTGTGAAAATGCTCTATGGAGCTGAAGACAGGTTGGGTTGCACAATCTGTCCACAGTTCTGAACAGCTGAGCTGGTCGGTTCTGAGCAGCAAAAATTTCCCCGGACAGGAACTCTGCCTTCTTATGAGAGATTTCTGACTGATAGAATTGGTAATGTTCTAACAGTCTAAGGTGGTTGGCATCCAGGCCAGACTTTTGCCAACAACATCCTAACCTGTGTCCAAGTTTCAGCAACTCCCTCAAGACCCCATCAAACCATGGGGCCTGAGGTCTAAGGGAGAGAGGATGCACACGAACTGGAGCAATCGAATCCAGTGCAGTGACAATGGCGGTATTATAAGCCACAACCAATGCCTCTGGATCACTGCACTGCACAGGAAATTGTGATAGGTCAAGAACAGCAGCAAGGCCATTGGAAGTAACATTCCGCAAAGGGCGGTATTTGACCATCTCCACAGGGGTCGGCCTACAAGGTGGGGTGCCAAAATTGAATCTCACAGTGTAGTGATCTGACCAACTGACTGGTTCCACCCCCATGTCGGAGGCCTTGATCCTCAGGAGGAAGACCAAATACAGTGAATGGCCACCTTTATGTCTAGCAGTGGTAACCACCTGTGTTAGGCCCAGTGAATCCATTAACTGGAGGAAGTGTTGTCCAAATTGTGAGACCTCATCATCGACCCATGCATTAAAGTTGCCCAGGACCATCAGCCTAGGAGACTCAAAAGCCAAGTCAACAACGAAGTCCGCTACTTCCTTAAGGAATTGCTTCTCATCTCCTGGAGGATGGTAGATGACAGCAATTCGATAGCCCACACCTGCTACAACAGCACATTCAAAAGAGGTAGTCTCCTCAACTGGAACACTAGTGAGAGCCAATTCAGTCTTGAAACAGACCACAACCCCCCCCCACAGTCCAACCTCGGGTGATGTATCACCATGTACCCGGCTGGAATTGCAGCCTCCAATATAGGCACAGCACTATTATCCAGCCAGGTCTCGGTGATGCAGGCCAGATCTGTTGAACCAACAAGATCAGAGATCATAGCAGTCTTGTTACGGACAGATCTGGCATTGCATAACACCGCTTGGGTTGGACAGAACTCCTGGGATACCCCGACTACCTGCCCATCACTAATGATGGTGCCCTTGGGTATGGAGACCAAACAAGGAGGTCCATGCTCCAAGCTCCATTTTGTCCCAGGGCATCTCCTGGGCTTAATCACCCTAATGGGAGCACTCCGCTCCACTCACCTCCACTGTTCACCCCCCCCATCCCCTCCCTACGGGCAATGTCTAGAGCCGGCAATGTTGGTAGATGGAAAAAAACAGAAGGGGTATAAAAGGAGTGGAGGTAGTGGAGAGCAGAGGCTGAGTAGCACATGACAGGGGGGGGCAACAGGTAGACACATCACATAAAATACAAATCTTCAGATTTGAATGATTAAAAAACAAAATAATATATACTTAAGAATCAGATTCTTAAACAATTAAATCCAACTAATTAAAATTACTAAACTATTAAATTCCTATAAATAAATTAAAGTAACTACAATAAAAAACAATTAAAATAAACACATTTCCTCTAAAAATCCTCTCACAGGGCAGAAAACAAGCAGAAACAATGTTAACAAACCAGTTAAAATAATAATAATAATATTAGGCCTTCTCACTGCCAGACAGCTAGATATTTGTCCAAAATCTTGATGATAAATATGGATTCTGCAAGACAAAATATACAAAATCAAAATTTGGGATAGTGGGGCTCTCACTCCCACCCAAAATAAAATGTCCAGATGCTGTTCTCTCACCACAGCAGTAACCAGTGAAAGTGGAAGTATATGTCCCGAGGCCCTCTCACTGCCTCACCAGATTAACAATCAGTTTAGCCCATAAATCACCATAAAGTTCCACTGCTTTAGACTCATTCAAAGGCAGTCTTTTTCTATCCCCAGGAAGGGAGTCAATTTATCCAAAGCAGCACTTTAACCAGAGACCTGCTGATGCAGGCTAAAGTTGATGATAGAAAGTCTGCTCAAAACAATGCCTAGGTCGAACAGTCAGCAAACATCTCCAACTCATGCAACATAATGGTATAACTCCTTAATAGGTGTTTTTATGGCAACCAAGAAGTCAGGACCCTAAGGTATCAGCCGATTTGCAGCTAGCCCAAACTGAGCCTCCCCCCACCTGGGTCAGAGCCCTGAAACAGGGCGAACCTAAAATCCCTCCATACCAGGAGCTCCCCGAGATAAGCAGAGAGACAACACCCTCTGGTGAGCTCCTGCTCACCCCCTCACTTCCAGAGAGTGCAGTTCGAGCCACCGCTCCTCAGTCAGAAACCCCGTCCTGACCAGATTGCACAGTAACAGTCAGTCCAGATAAGCAGGAGTGAAGCTCCAAATCCAAAGTAAACCCAAAATGGCTGTTCAAAGGCTCACCACCTCCCAAATTGTAAACCAGACATTTTCCCAGGATTCAGCAATCCAGACCTCTTCACAGTTTTCCAGTTGGCAGGGCTTCACATTCTTCAAATGGCAGGGCTCCTCAAGTGACTTCCTCACTGCCAAAATGAAATCCTGATCCTGAACAACAAGTCAAGTGTAGGCTGCATGCAAAAGTTTTAAAAAACGTCTCTACCCTTGATAGCAGCCAACAAGTTAAGTTAACGCCAGGCACATAAAATGCTGATTATCAAAACAAATCCGAAAATGGAGAAAAAATTCCAAACCGGCAAAATGATAAAAAGAAATAGCGCAAACAGACGGTTGAGCGAAGCGACACAAAAATGCAATTTAGCAACAGCACACGGCAAAATGACAAAAACGTTAGGGCAGAAAAATGGCAAAACACTAAGGCAGAGCAGCAGAACAATAGGTAGAGAGACACAACAGGCAACAGTCCGACAGCTAGCCCAGTGTGGCCGCCATCTTAAAACCCACATGACACTCCCCTAACTTCAACAAAATGTAATCCTAATCCATCCAAGACCTTTGAGGCCTGCAATATAAGGGCAGTCAGATTGCTTGATTAAAATGTAATATCAATTTGTGACATAACAGGATCTGTATCACATATCCATTTATATTTAATAGCACTCCTAGTTATATTTAAACCTAATGCATAGGAGAGAAAATCCCCAATTCTATTTTTAGGGCTCCCACCGCGTAGTTGCAGATGAAGATGTGTAAGAGTGCCAGTTCATAGACTGATCCCTGTGGTACCCCATTTGTTGCATCCCTTACTCCCAGGCATTCCACATTTATTAGTACTTTCTACTTTCTCCCTCCATGACAGTTCTTGATCCACTGGGTTCATTTATCCAAGCCCCTAGTTCATCCAGTTTGACAAAGGCCCCTTGGCTGCCTTTCTTTGTCCAACCCCCCCCCCAGTAGCTCCTCCTCACACTAACATTTTCTTTGTTACCTACATCTTCCCATTGTGTTTCCTGTAAAGTCCTTGTAATAACATGTTATTATGATTATGTTACTGATTGTTTTATAATGTATGTAACCTGTATGGCCTGTATGCCTGTACTTACTGATGTGGAACCTTTGTGAAAGAGCTTCGGCTCAAAGGTATTTGTAATCCTAGAATCAAATAAACTAATAAAATAAAAAAAAATCCAGTCTCTTAAATAGTCATCCATGTGGGACTGAGCTGAAAGCTTTGTCAAAGTACAGGCACATCATGTCTACCACTTCACCTTTATCAGCCTTCATCATGCAGTTGAGGAAATCAAGCAGATTTGTCTGACATGATCTTCCTGCCACAAACCCATGTTTGCAGCCCTTATGACTCATAAACTTCACTAGTCTTTCCTTAATGTTAGCTTCCTGTAACTTGTAAGCTATTGAGGTCATTCTGACAGGCTTATAGTTCCCCGACTCATCCCGCCCTCTGCTGTTATGTAGGGACAGTACCTTAGTCACTTTCTAATCTACTGGCACATGACCTGTCCCCAGACAGCTGATAAAGAGATCTGTTAGAGAATGAGCAAGTGCTTGTGACACCTCCTTAAGCATTCTAGGGTGCAACACATCTGGCCCTGGTGATTTATCAACCTTTGAGCATCTTAGTCCTTTAAGCACCCTCTCAACTGATATTGGTCCCATGTTAATTCCTGAACACCCTTCCAGCCCTAAATAGAGCAAACACTGTGTTAGCAACCACTTTTGCTGAATTTTGAATATCAAACAGAAGTGTTCATTCAGTATGTCAGTCTTCCCCATCATCCTCCACCCACCACTCCCCTTTGTTTATCCTGACTATCCCTTCTGCTGTTTTCCTTTTCTCACTGATGTAGCAAAAAGAGACCTTGTTGCCTGCCTTTACTCCTGCAATCCTGAGTTCTTACTGCAAGCACTGTCAGAAGCAGAAACATCCTGACTGCCCTTCAGGGAGCATGCCTCAGACAGCTTGTGGATGAACCCACCTGCAAGGGGGCTATATTGTACCTAGTGCTCACAAATGGGGACAGGATCAATGAGGTTATGCTGGGCAGCCACATGGGATCCAGTGACCATAAAACAGTGTGGTTTAACATGTCCACTCTAGAAGAGGCAAATCACACAAAAATGAAGGTCCATTAATTCAAATGGGCCGACTTTCTCAAAATGGGGAACTGTATTTGGGGAGCCCTAGAAAATGAGAATGAAAGAGGGAACATGGAGAAGCAATGGACTACTCTCAGGGGGGCTATAACAGAGGCAACAAGCATCTGTGTCAAACTGTGAAAAAAAAGTACGAGGAAGAAACAGCCACTTTGGTTTTCTAGGGAAGTGGCAAGGAAAGTAATAGCAAAACAAAGAGCCTTCAGGAGATACATGGAAAAATAAAGCGGGGTGGACAGGGAGCAGTATCTAGAAAGGCAAAAGGAAGCAGGAAAAGCAGTCAGCTGTGCTAAGGCACAAACAGAGGAAAAAATAGCTCAAGCTATTAAAGGAGTAGTCCACCCAGAATTTGCAAAAACATGTTATGCAGAGTGTTTTGATTTGTGTCTAAAGTCCTAGTGTGTCCTTCCCTCTGTCTGCTATTAGTTTTTCCTAAATTAGCCTGCTAGCTTTATGGTAGTTGTACGACCTCCGGGGAGCTCCATCTCAAATAGTTTTATTGCCGTTCTTGCTCCTACAATGCACTCTGTCTCATCTGACAATGATATAGCTGAGCCCATAGATTTAGCATATGCACTGCTTTAAAATCAGTTCACAACAGCAGAGCTGTGTAACTGTTCTTCTCCAGTGAGCACAAATGGCAACAATTACAGTTTAGCAGATACCTGTGAGCTAGCTGACTGAGGTTTCTGTAAGAAAACAGCTACTAAATAGCTTTAATTAATTAGTTTTGTTTTCTATGTGTTTCAGGTCTAGCTAGAAGGAGTATTTTAATTTTAAACTTTTAATTTCATCAAAATATACACAACCATAAAAGCACATTAATTGCCCAGATCATCCATGCTATAATTAATAAAGACTCCAGCTGTTTTCTTACAGAAAACCTATTCAGTTAGATTTCAAGTATTTGCTAGACTTTAAATGTAGGTACCATCATTCTATTAGGTAGAACTGGCAGTTAGTGCCGATTTTGCTCTGTAACATGATTTTAATTTTTATTTATTTTTTTTTTACAAATGTGAAGTATGTTTCTAATAAAGCATTAAAGTATGTATATGTGAGGTATTTGATTAGAATGGTGATTAAAATACAAAACAAGTATTGTTTTATCATTTGAAAAAGTGCAATACACTAAGTTTGTAGTGCAGTGAACTATGGTGAAATGGAATCAAGTGTGTTGCAGAAATAGTCACTGTCAACTTGGCATTCTGTTATTTTCGTGCCACAGCACACAGAGGAGAGAAATTGACTTCAAAGTATTTTGCAGTTTCTAGGCTGTAGATTCATACCACACACTTCATGTATTGTTGAGTAAAAATATATGTAATAGGCTTGCCCAGTGGTGCTGAGGGTTGAGGTGCTGGCCACCAGACCTTGCACTGTGCCACAACCCAAATTTGGGAATGAGCCTGGAATGTTGCTGGGTCAGGAAGGGTGGGGGAGCTGGATTGAGCTGTCATCTGACAGCTCTCCTCTCCATAGGAGGGCTTGGCACTGCACTGGACAGTGGACAGTGGTGGTAGGGTGAGGGTGCTTTTGGGTGCTTGGCAGCAGCTGTGTCTCCACATGGGTTCTTTCCTGGACCTTAGTACTTTGGGTTGGCACCCTCTGGGGCACCTTCCCTGTCTTCAGAACTCTGTTGAATAGGTTTTTTAGTGAGGTTGCCAGCACATCCCTGATCTCCTTTAATATTCTGGGGTGAATCCCATCTGGTCCAATTGCTTTGTCTGTTTCAGTTTCTTGAGTTCCTGTAGCACTCTGTCCACCATGAAAGGACTGGTGTCCAACTCCCCTATATTGTTATCATTATTCTTGACTTGTGGTAGTTCACATTCCCCCTCTTTGGTGAATACTGAGCAGAAGTATTCATTCAGTATTGTTGCTGTTTCTATATCCTCCTGAGCACACCATCCTCCCTCCCTTTTTATCTTTTCCATCCCACTCCTAGTCTCCTCTTCTCCCTAATATATCTGAAGAAGGTCTTGTCACCCTTCTTAAAGTAGTACTCCACCCAGAATTTGCAAAAACATATGTTGTGCAGAGTGTTTTGATTTGTATGTAAAGTCCTAGTGTGTCCTTCCCTCAGTCTGCTATTAGGAGTTTTTCCTAAATTAGACTGCTAACTTTATAGTAGTTTTATGACCCTTGGGGATCTCCATCTCAAATAGGTTTATTGCCTTTCTTGCTTCCACAGTCCATCCTGTCTCATGTGACAGTGATGTAGCCGAGCCCATAGATTTAGCATATGCACTGCTTTAAAATCAGTTCACAACAGTAGAGCTGTGTAACTGTTTTTATCCAGTGAGCACAACTGACAGCCATTACAGTTTAGCAGATACATGAGAGCTAGCTGAGTGGGGTTTCTGTAAGAAAAACAGCTAATAAATAGCTCTGATTAACTATTTTTGTTTTCTATGTGTGTCAGGTCTAGCTAGCAGTAGTAAGTGTTTTCATTTTAAATTTAATTTCATCAAACTAGACACAACGATAAAAAAGCACAGAAATTGCCCCAGATCATCAATGCTATAAGTAGTAAAGACTATAGCTGTTTTCTTACAGAAAATCCACTCAGTTAACACTCAAGTATTTGCTAAACTGTAAATGTAGGTACCAGCATTCTATTAGGTAGAACTGGCAGTTAGTGCCGATTTTGCTCTGTGACATGATTTTCATTTTTTTTGTTACAAATGTGAAGTATCTTTTTAATAAAGTTTAAAAATATGTATGTGCGAGTTATTTAATTAGCTTGGCAAATATTGTTTTATTATTTGAAAAAGTGTGACATATTTAATGTGTAGTGCCACGAACTATTGCAAAATGGAATCAAATGTGTAGCTGAAATAGTCACTGTCATCCTATTGCTTTTGTGCCATACCATACACAGAAGTGTCATGCCCTACCATACACAGGAGTGTCATGCCATACCACACACGGGAGTGAAACTGACTTCAAAGTATTTTGCAGTTTCTTGGCTGCAGATTCATACCATACACTTCATATATTTGATCAGTAAAAATGTATAAAATAGGCCAGCCCTTTGGCATTGTGGGTTGAGGTGCTGGATACCACACCTTGCACTGCACAGGTGGCCCAGATTCAGGAATGAACCTGGGATGTCAGGGGTCAGGGGGGCTGGACTGAGCCATCATCCAACAGCTCTCTTCTCACCATTCAGGTGTAGAGTTTCTCGCTGCTCTTTCAAACTGCAGTTTTCTCTTTTTCTACAGTAGAACTGCAACATCAGACTCCTGAAACCTTTGAGCACAATTTCCCACCGATAAAGTGTAGACTCTCACTGCCCCTTCACATATTTGCAGCTCTCTTCCAGCTAAAACTGCAAAACTGGATTCCTTAATCCAAATTTCTCCACAAATGGGGGAAGGCACACATGCCCTGGGGGACAGGCAGCTTTCAACCCACAGCCAGGCCCTTTCCCCAACCTTGCAGCCCCATTTTCTGTATAGCAACTGGAGATCCTGCTCCCTCTGGAGGGGCTCCCACTGAACTGAAACTAGAACTCACAGTCATTGGGCTTTTGGGAGCTCTCTGGCAGCTCCCCATTTGCTGAAATCACTGTCCCATCCAAAAATGAGTAGGTATGAATCTCCTTCAATGTCTGATTGGTTGGGTGAAAGAGCGCCAAATATTTCCCCAGCATTTTATTTATTTATTTATTTAGTTTTTGTTGACCGGGTAAGTGCACTAGACAAATCCTGCCTATTTTCAGGCACGGCCTGGGGGAAAGGGATACAGATGAATGCCCACTGTCCTTGAACCAGATTAAGCTGTTGGTGGTATTTTTAGTGAAGGAGGGAAATTTAGTTGTGACACCAAGGAAATTCCACTACTCTTTTCGATAAGTGCCATGGGATCTTTAACATCCACCTGAACTACCACCAATCCAAGCAGATGGGACCTCGGTTTAACGTCTCATCCCATAAGTCCTCTGAAAGGTCCCATAGTCCTTGGCAGCAATCCTGGCCCTCTGATTGGCTGAAACTGGGGCAAAACCTACTAACATGGCTGAATAACAATTTCCATCTCTGTCCACTAATGCCCCCACTTTCATGCCCTGGTGCAGCCAACAGAAACACTTTTGTTTTCATTTGCCCCAAAATCTGTTAGCAGTCCCTGTGTTCTTCAAAGCAACTGCACAATTTAACATTTTTATTTAGCCCTCTTCTGATGCTGCTGCCATTTTAGCCTGTTGACAGGCAGCACATACATAATCCCACTGCAGTTCATACACTGTCCCCTTCCATGTCCTGTGTCAGCCAATATAAACCTTTTTATTCCTTTATTGCCTCTCAGTCATGTAGCTGCTTTAGTGCCCTATTAAAAAGCAGCTGAGTCCTTCAGGAGAACTTTAACAAAACATAATATTTAGACACAGTTTGGCTTGTATTCCACATTAGTTCTGTATTGCTCCTCCCCATTATTTATTACTGATGTTATTTGCATGAAAACAGGATGCTTGCTCCTGGAAAGTTAATCTATTCTTATTGCTTTCTCCCTACTTCAAGTCATAATGCACTGCTTGAGACATCACAGTTAATCCCATGGCAACAGATTGTGATATCACAATGGAGGATTATGACTTGAGTTAGGGAATAACCTATAGAAGCAGATGAACTCTGAGGCATAAGGATCATGTATTCATGCAAATGTCCTCAGTAAGAAATACTGTTCAAGTGAAATATATAGAATATATATGGAATGCAAGCTGAATTGTACCTACATATTATGTTTTTCAAAGTTTTCTTTGAGGTGTCAGCAGCCATTTAAACATTAGCAGGGTTTAACATTTTAATTTGGCCCTTTCTTGTCATTAGTGCCAGGGGTACCTACACCATCCCCAGTATTCAGTTGGGTCCTAGCAGACCGTGATCTTGGCATCATAGTGCACACCAGGGAGTTTGTGTTTTTTCTCACTTCTTTCTCCCATGTGTGTAAGCTATGTCATGGTCTCCTGGAGGTCCTGGAAGATTGGAGGAGGGCACACGCAGTTCCTCTCCACAGGAGTGGTAGCAGAGAAGAGGCAGGCAACTACAGACCAGTCAGCCTGACCTCGGTGGTTGGTAAACTAATAGAGTCACTTCTTAAAGACTAGATTTTGCTATTCCTGGAAGCCAGTGGAGTACAGCATCAAAGACAGCATGGATTCACAACAGGAAGGTTTTGTCAAACAAATCTAGGAGATTTCTTTGACTGGGTCATCAGGGAGGTAGATCAAGGGGGGGCAGTGGATGTGACCTACCTAGACTTCAGCAAGGCCTTCGACACTGTCCCACATAGAAGGTTGGTTCATAAGTTAGACAACTTGGGGGTGGACCCCAAGGTGGTAAACCTGGTCAAAAGTTGGTTGAGTGGCAGGACACAAAAGGTGATAGTAATAGGTATTCAATCCAGAGAGAGGGAGGGAGGTGATCAGTGGGGTGCCACAGGAGTCAGTACTGGGACCACTTCTCTTTATTGCCTCCATAAATGACATTGCAAAGGATCTGGAAGGGAAAGTATGCCTATTTCCAGATGACACTAAGATCTGCAACAGGGTAGACACTCCAGAGGGGATGGACAAAATGAAAAAGAACCTAAACACACTAGAGGAGTGGTCAAAAGTGCGCCAGCTTAGATTCAATGCAAAAAAGTGCAAAATCATGTACTTGGGGCATGGAAATCCAGGGTTGGGGGGTACAGAATTGGGGGGGTTACTGGCAGTCACCAAGCAGGAATGGGACCTGGGGGTCTTTTATTTATTAATTTGTATTTATTTATTGAGTTCTTGGATAATACCTGTGAGCGGATGCTCGTTGAAAGGTTCCACCTCAGATACATTAGACAACAAGGTACAATACTGTGCACAGATATACAAATACTGATAAAAATATTCATGGAGGTTACAGAAAACAAACATAAAGCACTACCTATGCTGAGGCATTGTACAATGTATGTCCATGTCAAGAAGATAAGCAGACAAGGATAGGGAAGGATACAATGGGAGTGGAAGAGCTAGGTAAGCAGAGCACATAAGACAAGGAGGGAGGAGGATGGGGAGAAGTCCAGTGGCAAGGGGCAGAGTTGGGGGGGTAAGGAGGTGGGCAAAGTGCTGCTATTTGACTATCCTGTCATGACAGAGGCAAAGATAAGTGCTAGAGGCAGAGTGTTGCTGTGTGGTGAGCCTTAGCGGGGGTTCATGCAGCTGCATGTATTAAAGAAGTGCCTGCATAGTCTACATTTAAAAGAACCAATTGTTGTGGAGCCAGAGATGTCAGGGGCAGTGCATTTACCCAGAGGGGTGCATGGTGTGAGAATGCACACTGTGCCATGGTAGTGTGGCATCTGGGCACTTGGAAAATTTGAGTGGCAGAGCTTCTGGTTTGTCTGGTATTCATAAGCAGTGTTAGCAGGTTCTGCACCCCTGTTGGAAGCAGATTTAATGTGACTTTTTGGCAAGAAGGGAGGTTTGATACCTGATTCTGCGATTCAGTTGAAGCCAGCCAGCTTGAGCATAAAGTTCACAGGTGTGTGTGAGTCTTGGTGCATTTCAGAGTAGGTGGCAGGCTTTGTTTAAGGCAATTGAGATCTGGGGGTTATCATATCTGATGACCTTAAGATGACCAAACAATGTGAAAAGGCAGTGGGGAAAGCCAGTGGGATGCTGGGGTGCATAGGAAGAGGTATCACCTGCAGAAAATAAGGTAGTGGGTATGCCACTGTACAGATCACTGGTGAGACTTCAGTTGGAGTATTGTGTCCAGTTCTGGAGACCGTATCTCCAGAAAGGCATAGACAAACTAGAGGCTGTCCAGAGGAGGGCTACCAAGATGATGCAGGGTCTGCATGGAAAGCACTACAAGGAGAGGTTAAAAGAACTCAATATATACTCCTTGGAGGAGGGGGGTATGATTGAGACATTCAAGTACCTCAGGGGTATAAACAAGGTAAAAGAGGGCAGCACCTTTCGAAAAAAAGATGTTCAAGAACAAGGGGCTATGATATGAAAATAGAGAGGAGGAGACTTAGGGGTAATGTGAGAAAGTATTTTTTTCATGGAAAGAGTGGTGGATCCATGGAACAGCCTCCTGGCAGAGGTTGTAGGGGCAAGTACAGTAGGCGATTTCAAAAATGCATGGGACAGACATAAAGAAACTCTAGTGAAAGGAAAGAGAGGGTAAGCCACAGATCATTTAGGAGCTGCAGTATATGAAACATGTAGGGAAAATGAGCCGACTAGGTGGGCCAACAGTCCTTATCTGGAAGGAGCCAGAAGCCAGAAGGGGAAGGAAACAGATCAATTTCAGTGCTTTACTGTAATTGTACATTGCTATTTTTGTTTTAAACTTAGATTGTGGGCTTTTAGTGACACTGTAATTTCTTTGCTGTCTTTACTTAGAATTATTTTTGGGCTGTTGAAAATTTAAAACCTAGTTTGTTGTGCTTGTAGTGGTGGTGTATTTCTTTGCTGTCTTTAATTGCTGCAAATTTTTACCCCCCCCACTCCAACTCTTAATTATATGCCCTGTCAAATCTGATTTGCAGGACCTAGACCCAGAATATAGTAGGGGTTGTGGAGGAGGAGGGGCATAAGGGGAAAGAAGCCCACCCTCAGCACAAGTGTTTTGACCCATTTTTTATTTTATTTTTTTATTTTTTAAAGAAAAGTATCTGAGAAGCAGTGGCAGGATTATTAGGACAGATAATTAATAAAAAGGGAACTAGGAGAGCTTCAGTAACAGACAAGTACTGGAATAGCAGTGTAAGTGTAGTATAATGTGGGAGTGGTGCAATGCAGTGGCTGAGGGGCAGCCATATTCAGGCAGACCTTCTGGACGCTGAGGTGCTTCCCTATCTGCATGCATCTCTCTGGACTGCAGGATGAGGTAGCCAGATTCAGAGTGGAAGTAAACTGCATCAGGAGTACCATCATGCCCATCCAGAGACCACCCAGTCCAATGTCGCTGCCACAAAGGATGCCAAGAATGAGGAGCACTCGGATGACAGTGGGCTCAGGGAGGGTTAGGGTGGTCAGGCAGAGGGCACATTTCAAATCCTATTCCACTCAAGAACTCATATGCCACACTGGCAAATGGGGACAACCAAATAGAGGTACTCAGAGAAGTGGAAGGAAAGGATGTGGAGAATAGCCAAGGAGGTGACCTCAGTGGGGAGAGCAGTGGACCCCAGAGGAGGAGGAAGTGAATCCTCATGGAGGACTCCATCATAAGAGGGATCCAGCTAGGAACACAGGAGGGGAAGGACAGGGATGTGAGGTGCCTACCAGGTGCCATGGCATGGAGGGATGGAAGGAAGATCCTGGGGATCGCTGGGAAGGTAAGATGGGAGGGTGAGCTGGATGTCATTATCCACCTAGGTACTAATGACCTGGCAAATGGGGAGCCAAAGGAAGTTCAGGAAGAGTTTAGGAAATTGGGGAGGGGTCTCAAGCAAGTAGCTACTTCTGTCACCTTCTTGGAAGTACTACCTGCGACAGACATGGGAGAGCATAGGGGTGCATGCACCAGGAACTTTAACTCATGGTTGAAGAACTGGTGCTGTGAGGAAGGGTTTGGATTCATTGGTAACTGGGGACTCACCTGGAGGGATGGAGGCTTGTTCAAGCCTGACGGCCTGCATCTATCCTGGAGGGGAATCCAAGCACTCAATGATAAGTTTAAATGCACATTGACAAGCCTTTAAACTAGCCAAGGGGGGGTGGCAGGCCAACATGGAGGGTACCTAATTGCCCACCCCCCACAGCTAGCAGTGGAACCATTGAACTGGAGGAGTTGATATCTCTACAAAGCAGTGTGCAAAAGATGGAGATAAGTGCCCAAGAGGTGGATAGGAAGAAAAGGGGCAAAATTCAACAGAAGGGCAGACAGCAAGGAGAACCAGGGATAAAGGACAACTAGGAAAGAGGCTGGAGTAGAACAGCTAAGCAGTTTAGGGAGGTCAAATCATGGAAACCTATGTGTGCCAATGGCAGGAGCCTTAGCAACAAGATGGAGGATCTGGAGGCTGTCATGGTGCAGTCAGACCTGGACATTGTGGCCATCACAGAAACCTGGTGTAATGATAACCATGACCGGGAGATGGCCATACCTGGCTACAACATATTCAGAAGAGACAGGGCAGGTAGGAAGGGTGGAGGAGTGGCACAGTATGAGAAAAATGACATAAGGGCCACAGAGATCCAGGAGGAACAAAATGGGGGAGAGATACTGTGGGTTAAGCTGGAAAGGAAAATTGGGCCAGTCATCTGCACAAGTGTGGTCTATAGACCACCAGCCCAGGAGGAAGAAACAGATAGGAAGCTGATGCTAGCCATCCAAATGATGGAAGAAAAGGATGAGGTAGTGCTGGTTGGAGACCTCAATATTCCAGACGTGGACTGGAGCATCCCAGCAGCAGCATCAACTAGGAGCAGATTTATCCTGGACCTTCAGGGTGCCTTCCTCAAGCAACTGGTCATGGAGCCAACTTGGCAGAAGGCAATACTGGACCCTTTGCTCACAAAAAGGGACAGTGTGATGGGGGTAACAGTGGGGGAGCACCTGGGAAACAGTGACCACCAGTCATTGTGGTTTGAAATCACAGAAGGAGCAGAACCAAACCACACAAAAACACGTATCCTGTATTTTAGGTGGACAGACTTTGGGGAAAAAGGGGAGATGCTTGAAAGAGGCATTAAGGGGAATGGGGCAGGAATCAGGGTTGAGGAACAGTGGGCAGTATTTAAAATGGGGATTACAAGAACAACAGAATTATGCATTAAGCAGGTTAGCAAGGGGAAAAGGAAGAGGGGGCCATTATGGTTTTCCAAGGAGGTATCGGAGAAAGTGAATGCCAAAAAGATTGCATTCAGGCAATACAAAAAGACACAGGCAGAAGGGATAGGGAGAAGTACCAGGAGAAGCAAAGGGAGGCAGGGAGGTCAGTAAGAGAAGCCAAAGCTCAGACAGAAGAGCACATTGCAAAATCAGTGGGTAGAGGGGACAAAACCTTTTACAGGTACATAAGTGAAAAAAGAAAGACAAAGGGAGGGATAGTGAGACTGAAGGGGAAGGATGGGAGCCGCATGGAGGATGACAACAGTAAAGCTGACATATTGAAAAGGTATTTCTGCCAGTCTTTACTGAGAAAAAGGAGGGTAATGGGTCTGAAGGGAGTACAAGGGGTGGGAATCATGCAGAAATGGACACAAGTCCCTTTACGTGAGAAAGGGTCCTGAAGGAACTGGAAGTAATGAGTTGATAAAGCAATGGGGCCTGATGGGGTGCACCCCAGGGTCCTTAAAGAACTAAGAGAGGTGGTGGCTGAACCTCTGGCAATCCTGTTTAGCCAATCACTGGACACAGGGGAGGTACCCAAAGACTGGAGGACAGCAGATGTGGTCACCTTATACAAAAGTGGGAACAAAGAGAAAGCGGGGAAACAGACCAGTCAGCCTCACCTCGGTAGTGGGGAAGATCATGGAAGCACTACTGAAGGAGAGATTGGTGGAACATTTGGTTGTCAATGGACTACAGGACCCAAGACAGCATGGTTTCACAAGGGGGAGGTCATGTCAGACCAACCTTGTTGAATTTTTTGACTGGGTGACTAGGGAGGTGGATCAGGGGAGGGCAGTGGACATGGCCTATCTGGACTTCAACAAGGCGTTTGACACTGTGCCATGTAGAAGACTATTACACAAACTGGGGAATATGGGTGTGGGCAGGACAGTAGTGTGGTGGGTAGGTAACTGGATGGGTGGCGGGACACAGAGGGTGGTGGTAAATGGCTGTCACTCCACAGAGGGAAGAGTGACCAGTGGGGTACCACAGGGATCAGTGCTGGGACCAGTCCTATTCAACATCTTCATCAGTGACATTGTGCAGGATCTAGAAGGCAGAATTTCCCTGTTTGCTGATGACACAAAGCTCTGTAACAGAATAGACACACCAGAGGGTGTAAACAGAATGAGAAGGACCTGCAGAAACTTGAAGAATGGTCAGGGTTTGGCAGTTAAAATTCAATGCAAAGAAGTGCAAGATAATGCATATGGGGCACAAAAACCCTGGCACAATATATCAGTTGAGGGGTGAGGATATAGCATGCACCAAGCAGGAAAGGGATCTTGGGGTTATCATCTCTGATGACCTCAAGGTATCGAAACAGTGTGACAAGGCAGCAGGTAAAGCAAATAGGATGCTGGGATGCATAGGCGGGGCATCACCAGCAGGAAAAGGGAGGTCATAATTCCACTATACAAGACACTAGTGAGGCCCCACCTGGAGTACAGTGTACAGTTCTGGAGACCTTACTTATGTAAGGACATAGAGAGGGTATAGTAGGTTCAGAAAATGGCAACAAAGATGGTACATGGATTGCATCACAAGTCCTATGAGGACAGGTTGAAGGAATCGAATATGTACTCCCTGGAGGAGAGGAGGGAGAGAGGGGATATGATAGAGACATACAAGTATCTTACAGGGAGGAACAGGGTGCAGGAATACACTATTTTTAAGTGAAAAAGATGTTCCAGGCTAGAGGGCATGGGATGAAGTTGCAGGGAGGATGATTCAGAGGAAACGTGAGGAAGAATTTCTTCACAGAACGGGTGGTGGACAAGTGGAACACCCTGCCAGAGGAAGTGGTGGGGGCTGAAACAATAACGGGATTTAAGAATGCATGGGATAGACATAAAGGAATTCTGAAGGTCAGGGTTAAGTGGCAACAGATTTCTAGGAAAACATAAAAGTAAACTTACAAGCTCAAATGGGCAGACTGGGTGGGCTGTAAGCCCTTATCTGCCGACACTGTCTATGTATCTATGTATCTGCTGTCAAATTCTTTGTTTCTGTATTTCTATGTTTCTGCCTTCCCTGTTCTTATCACCATATTGGCTTCATTTAGTTTGTTCAGGTATAAATCTTGGTTCCCTTCATTCTGATGTGCTCTGTACCTCTGGAATGCCACCTTTTGTTTTGGATTTCGCAGCCACCTACTTTGTAGGTTTCCTCTTCATCCTAGTTCTTCCCACTTGTCTCGGGCAAGAGTTTATGACATCCTGCAGGCTTTTCTTTATTATGCCTCATTTCCCTTCCACTCTGTCTCTGCTTCCCTAAAATCCTCTAGATTGATTCTGAGCAGTTCACTCACCTTTCTAGAATCCACCCTTCTGATGTCCAGTACATAGGTCCTGGACTGTGTACGCAGATCCTATTACAACAAGTTCTGGTCAGAGCCGAAATGGCTGTGTAGAGCTTTTGGGGTGCTTTTACCCATTATTTCTAATGAATGTGCACAATGCCGATCTGCTGAGAGACACATGCAATGTGGTCTTCCTTTTATACATTTTTACAATGTGTTTCCCTAGAATATGCCTGCTGATTGTTATATATTTAGCCTGGACAGTTCACAGAAGAAATAGCAGAGCCCCTACATCTACACAATATTATGCTGCATTGCATAAATTCAGAACACACTGAAAACAGTATTTTACATCGGGACTAGGCTACCCTGAATAAATATATTATAAAATTATAAAATCAAGACCCAACTGAAAACAAGATATTGCATCTAATCTGGGACAGCCTGAGTAAATACAGTGCAAACATGTGTAAATAAAGATACCTATGACAATGAGATGTAGCATCTCCCCTGCGCTATCCAGGATACAAAATAAAGGGTAAGAAATATTTAAAGGAAATCTATTGTAAACTGAACTTCACTGTGTTCACTGACATAAACAGTTTCTTTATTGTTTAATAACATATTAGATTTCAGTATTTATTTTGAATGTTGTGGCAATGAGGATGGCGTGTACAGTGTGCATGTGCGTGTGTGTGCGTTTGCTGTAGCACAATATATTTTTTCCCAAAAAGCATAGTAAAAAATGCTTGCTGATTGCTATATATTTTATTTATTTATTTTTATTTATTTATTTAGTTTTTGTTGACCGGGTAAGTGCACTAGACAAATCCTGCCTATTTTCAGGCACGACCAAGGGGAGAGGGATACAGATGAATGCTAACTGACCTTGAACCAGATTAAGCTGTTGGTGGTATTTTTTTTTTTTTTTTTTAGTGAATGAGGGAAATTTGGCCAGGGCACCAGGGAAATTCCCCTACTCTGATGGTGCATGGCCGCCAGCAGGAGTGCTGGTCAGCTTTCCAAGATGGACGCTGTAGAGGAGCTACAGCAGGTTCAGTCTGCAGATGTGAAGGAGACCATAGACAAGGAAAGGTTAATTTTCCTTCAGCAGAGCTAGAAGATGCAGTGTTATTTCTGGATGCCTTATCTTCTTCTGAGGATTCACAAGTTCCTGTAAGCCTTACAGAGCCTGAAAAAGTAAAAACGCTGCCTTTAAAGTCTGTTCAGCTACTTTCTTGTACAAAACCTATAGATGGTGTTGCCCCTTTAAGACCTGCACTGCCTATGGATGATGTCGTGCTACTGAACAAGGAAGGGATTCAGCTTGAGAATGGTGTTTCTGCTGTTTACAGGAGCAATGGCAGTACCAAAGATGGAAAAATTTCCTCTCCAGCACAAAAAACAGGTCAGTTGGGGGTCTCCCTGCCTAGCACTGAAGCGCTACTTGTTTCCAATAGTTTGGGGGATTTGTTGGAAGTGGGGAAAACAGACTGCAGCAAGATAAACAAAGAAACTGAAACCAGGGAAAAGTATGTGGTGGGAACTGCTCCAACACTGACTAAACAAGCAGGGTTTGTTTTTTCTTCTTCCACTGCTCAGATTATTTATCAAAAACAGCCAAATGAACAGGAGGAAGCAACTGTTTTTTCTTTTGGTGACCGAAATATGGGGAATGCTTCTACATCTTTGCAGCAGGTTAAAAGTTCTGTTCCTCAGCCCATTATGCCTAACTCTGATATTTTGGCTTCCTCTTCTACACATGAGAGTGACTGGACTCCTGCTTCAGCTTTAATGGCAGCAGGGTGGAAACAAACTCCTTCGGGAGACTGGGCTGCTGACAACCTGGGATTCTTCATTTGACATACACTCTCATTCCCTTAAGTGGAACCCAGAAAAGCCTGTTCAATCTGCTGAAAAAGGGGGCTCGGACTCTAGGGATTTGGTTCATAATATCTCTAATGATACTGTTAGTCATGTTTCTGTAGAGTCTTATAATGCTGTATCTGATAAAAGACCTTTACTATCTGACTTATTTGCAAAAAACAAACATAAAATCCGCTAACAGGCGGAATGCGGTGTGCATTAGATATAAAGGGGGCATAGCTGAAAGGCCTGATAGAAACTATGTTGGGAGACATTTAATTAAGGAATCCTTACATTTTTCTCCTAGAGATGTGTTTGCCATCATAAATATTTCAGGAGAGGATAATTATGATGTCAGTTTTAGATCAGCTGCCTTGTTAGAATTATTTTGGATTAGGTATTCCCAGGTAGTTCTCTCCCTTTGGGTCCCCGTTTGTGATTATTCCCCTCTCTCAACCTGCTATCAAGTTTGTTACAGTAATGTTCCGAAATGAAGGGGTGTCAGTGGATGATATTACATATTGGTTGTCCAATAAATGTGATGTACAGGGGGATCCAGAGCCTATTTTAGACTTAGAGGGCTTTTGGACAGGTGGATGGAAATATAAGGTCAAATTACAACAAAATGAACATGGTTTTGTGCATATCCCAAACTTCTTCTTACTAGGCCGTGATAGAGGTGTTTGTTTTTATAGTGGTCAGCCAAGGGCCTGCTATAAATGTGGCTCACGGATGCATTTGTCTAGTGTTTGTGATAGTCCTAGATGTGACAATTGTGGCGAAATTGGGCATTCACTAATTCAATGTTCTAACCCAACGAAATGTGATTTATGCGAGGTAGTTCTCACATTCAACACCTGTCCGTGGGCTGCAAAAACAAAGTATCAGGAATTGTACTGAACAGTTTTTACAGAAAGCACAGGAAGACCTACTCTCTCATTCGCCTCCACTTTTCCTGGGAACCCCTCTTGATGTAAGAAAACCTGTAACTCCTGTGACAATGAATTTAGTTCTCCCCTCCCTCTTCATCATTGTCAAGGCCTGTACAGCCTAATAGTTCTGCTTTGCAGGACCCTCCGCTTGTCCCAAGTGTGAAATCGGGTGGTATTGCTAAGACTTCAGATCAGAGCATAGACCCCCCAAATTGACCCCTCTCTCCCTGCCTCCTAGAAGGTCCATGAAGAATGTGAAATCAGTACCTGATGCAGTTACAAATTCAGTGGAAACTTCTAATCCTTTCTCCCTTCTTTCTTCTTGGGGGGATACAGAAATGGATGTTGTGGATTCGGATTCCCAAATCTCTACCCAAGACCCCATGGAACCTCCCAAGGTTCTTATCATGGAAAAGAAAAACAAATGAAAGAAAAAATAAAATAAATTCCTTCTTTTTTGGTACTCATATGGGTTTTCTGTGGGCTTCTTTGAATGTTCATAGCATTTTAAATGGAGCTAAGCGAAGGCTATTTTTCATATGTTGCATAATTCTAGAATTACTGTTTGCTTTTTACAAGAAACTTGGATGTTCTCTAAAGAACATGTTACTGCCTTTAAAAGGATTGGCCTTGGGGCCCTTCATATTGGTCATTTGGTCAGGATAAAGCAGACGGCATTGGTATTCTTTTTTCCACCTTCCAGTTTAAACTTCGTAAATTAATAGATTGCATTCCAGGGAGGGTTTTGATTGTGGACTGTTTTCTTGAATCTGTCCTATATAGACTTTTTAATATTTATAATCCACAGGTAAAAACAGCCAGAATAACGTCTATGAAAACTATACAACCTTTTCTGCTCACTACAAGGCCAGTGCTGTGGGGTGGGGATTTCAACTGTTCTCTTACTGACAGGAGATCTAGTGGAAAAAAAATGTATTGTGATGCTAACTTTTTACAATCTGTTATTAGAGAGCAGACCTCAGAGTCTGCAATACTTAGAATCCAACCCCCTAAAAATACATTTTATAAAGGGAAGACTGGTACCTGTATTGATTACCTTTTCACCTCAAAAATATATATATATCACAGTTTTCTAGACAGCCTTTTGAATTTTCAGACCATCTCCTACTTAAATTGCAATAGAAATCCCAGTGAATTATAAGCCTACAAAGTAGATGGCGACTAAATACCTCATCTTTACAAAATGACTTTGTCAAGCGTTCTATAGTTAAAATTCTAACTGCCCGCCTATCGGTGCAGTGTTTATATTCGGACTTAGGGATCTGGTGGGAAGAAACTAAACTAGACTGTATGGATTGGTTTAGAACTTATGGACAAAAATCGCAGAACGATAATTTTCTTAATTACCTCACATTACGTTCAAAATTACAGTCTCTATTAACTAGAGCTAACACTTCTTCAGAAGATTTATCTCCTTTAATTAAGCATGTTAAATTACAGATGAGGAAGTTTCAATATGTTAGAGCCAGATCCCTGCAAGCCTTAATTAACAACTACATGTCCAAAACAGTGATAGGGGACCCCTATAGTTTGTGTAAAACCGTACGAGATAATTCTACACTAGATTGTTTAGTCAGTAATTCACAGTATTATACTGACCCTTTGGATATAAGTCATATTATATTCCGACATTTCCAAAATTTAGGTCCTCATATTGACTTACAAACTGAAGTCTTTCAGGATTTTCTGAAAGGTGTAACAGGCCCTGTCATTGATGCCTCAGTGGCAGCTGTTCTTTCTGAACCCTTTTCTTTACAAGAAATTGTGGATGTTATTTCTAAACTTAAGCTTAATGTGTCTCCTGGGGTAGATGGGTTATCTAATGCCTTTTATAAAACTTTTGCAAATGAGCTGGTTCCCTGTTTAGTTGGTGTTTTTAATTCCTTTCTTTCTGGAGGACAGATCTATCCTGCATTCACAAAGGGTTACAAGTTTATATCTATAAAACAGGAGATAGAAGTGAGATCAAAAACTGGAGACCTATCACATTGTTAAATTCTGACTATAAAATCTTTGCGATGCTGCTTAATAACAGACTTCAGTCTTGGGCTACTCTAGTGATTTCTCCAGTTCAGTTCTGTGGTGTTTCTCAAAGACGAATACATTCGGTACTTTGTTACATTAGAGATTTTATTGAAATATTACATCACAGCAAACAAACTGGTATTCTACTATCATTAGACTTAGAAAAAGCCTTTGATAGGGTTAGTCATTCATTCCTTTTCCAAACCTTGGCCTTTTTAGGAATGCCCCCTGAGATTCTTGCAATTTTACAAAATGTATATTCTAATTCAATAATCTGTCCAGTTATTAAAGGGAAAATTGGGAAAGGTTGGACGCTAAAAGCTGGTGTCAGGCAGGGCTTTCCGCTGAGCCCTTTATTATATATTTGCTCCTTAGAACCCCTTATTAGACATTTATAGTCAGTTTCTGGTTGGGAGGGTCCAAACATTCCCTTTTCTAACTCCTTTAGAAATATACAAGTTTTTGCGGATGACATCTGTTTATTTTTTAAACAACAAGGCCAGCTGGAAGTTTTCTTTAAGTCATTTCACAGTATGCGACCTTATCAAGCTAAAATTAATTTTCAAAAATCTAAAGGGTTGTTAATAGGAGCAAATACATTAACCCCTTTGTGCACAGAACTATTTCATTCACTACAACACCTATTTCCATTTTAGGGTTCTGTTCGGTTCCCAAAATTTACCTGAGCAGAATTGGCTTGCAGTTTTAAATAAAATGGATAATAAAGTTCAGAGGTGGAAACATTATAAATTCTCGAAACTGAAGAGAGTTCAGATTTTTAACAATTCCTGTTACCTTGTCTACAATATTTGGCATTTCTGTACCCTGTCCCAACTAACCTGGAAGTGAAACTGTACAGTATTAGTTTTCAGTTTTTTGGGGGAAATAGGTTAAATCCCATTAAAAGGTATTATACTTACCTGGATAAAGCCAAAGGAGGGGTCGGGATGGTAGATCCTGTGGTTTTCTGTTCTTCCCTTTTTCTTGCTTTTTCTTTTTGGAACCGTACTTTAACACTATATTCCACTATTATTTCTCAAATCTATCCTCTTTCCCCCGCATTTAAAAACTGCCCAAGTAATATGACCCATCTGGTGTTAACACAATTAAATAACCCCCGTTTACCCCCTTACATGTGGGAGACGCAATGGCTGATAATGTATGGTCGGTTACAAGTTAGAGGGACAGCTAAGTATAAAATGAAAGAAGAAAGGTTTGTCCTTATTTAGAGTGTACGGCACAAGAAGAAACCATGGAACATTTTTTATTCATTGTTCTTTTGCCTCTAAACTATGGGTGTATTTGGCAACTATCTGGCACTTCCATGGTTGAAACAAATTTCTTATGAATTGTTAGTCTTGGGATCTTTACCCCCATGTCTTGCTAAATTTCATACTTCGACTGTACAAATTTTCTTAGCATGTCTTAGATTTTGTTTATGGCAAGTTAGATGCCAGTGGGTTTTGTATCAAAAAAAGTCAACTTTTTTAGGCTTCAGCCACTATGTTATTTGTGAATTGAATAAAGTATATCTAAAAGATGTTCAGATTTATGGGACTAGGAAAGTTCAAATCTGGTGGAAGGGGTTTCAGCATATGATAAAATTTAAATGACGGATTACTTTTTTTTTCTTTTACGCTTTCTGTTAAAAAATAACTGTGTATCAATTGCCTTTTGTTCAGTTCCTTTGTTGATTTGTATATGCTTTTGTGCTTTTTGCTGCTGTTTTTCTTGATGTGATTTTTCCATGCTTTATTTCAATAAAGAAGCAATTTACCCCTACTCTCGTCAGTAGGGGGATCTCTGGTCACGATCATGGAGAGCTCAGATGGTGTACAGCCTTGCACCATGGAGGTTCTAGCTTCAACTACTGCACTGCTGACTGAGGCAGCTCCTGCTTTACTGCTGAAACCGGAGATGTCTTGCCCTACACCCATTATGATGGATTATTCATTTCCACAGGCTGTTTTTTGTGTGCCTACCGTATCTTCTACAGAGCCTTCGCTTGTGACTTCTCCAGTGCTACCACCACTGATGCCGGAACTGAGTGTGCCAGAATCCAAATTGCATGAGTTCATTCCCCCTGCTACATCCGGAGCAGGCCCAAAATAGTCAGCTGACTGCAGAGTCGCATTCGGGAGACGCTAACATGCCTTTTTCTACACTACTTCACCCAAGGAGTTCTTCTGGCTACTACAACAGTTCCCACAGCTACAACTTCATTGCTTCGCTTGTGTTTTGGCTTATGAGATGCCCTGGACCTCTCCGACTCCACCTAGACTGCCACGGAAGCACTATCTTGTGCAGGATGGACGTGGACTGCTTCAGGCTCCTGGACTCCTGATCCTTCATGGGATGTGGACAAACACAGTGTGTTATTTTCACCTTCCAGGCCTGCACCAACCAACAAGAGCTCCACCGAAGTGCCTGATCCTAGGGACCCTTTCTCTACTATTGACTCTGTTGTTGCCACCAAACCTGTTGTTTCTGGGGCTAGTTGGGGGGATATTATTGATGCTACTGACAATACTGCTTTAGATGAGTTTCAACAGGTCTCCTCTATGGAGAAGTTTGATGGGGGGGGGTGACTGTTGGTCCACTGCCTAGAGAACAAACCTTTTCAACCCCCTCTACTATCTGTGCCTCCTTTGGAGTTGCATGTCTCCTGCCCAGTCTCATCCCATTCCCCCATGACTCCCCCTGTACAGACTCCTATGCACCCAATTGCCCATGGGCAGACTTCTGCTTCTACCTCCAATATACCTCTGGCTTTATTGGTATATGTTCAGCCAACCTCACCTATATTGGATGACCCTGGAAAGGCCCTCGCTTTGCCCCAACCCTACCCCATAGCTCATCCTCCAGCCTCTGGCAGAGGGTCTGTCCTTTCAGATTTGTTTAAAAACAAATTAGAGCAGACCCCTAGACGTAACGCTGTTTGTCTGCGATATAAGGGAGGGCTTTCTGAATTCCCGGACCATTGTTGTGTAGCTAGAACCCTCTTGAAAGGTTTCACGCACTTCCAGGCCTCAGACATTTATGCCTTGATTCATATCTCAGTTGAGGAAACCTTTGATATTAGTTTCAAGACTGCTATTGGTTTAGATAGATTTTGGCATAAATATGCCACTTTGAAACACACTCCTTTATGGACTCCCTTCTATGTTATCCCTCTGACTAAGCCAGCAGTCCGCACTGTCCCTACTATGTTTCGAAATGAGGGTGTCAGTGTCAGTGATATATACCATTGGTTGCAAAACAGGTGCACAGTCTTATCCCCCCAACACCACTGTTGATGAGGAGGGGTTCTGGACTGGTGGATGGAAGTTTCATGTAAAGCCTTTTCAAGTTAATTTGGAGGTAATACACCTCCCTAACAGTTTTTTCTTGGGCAAAGATAGAGGTGTTTTTTTTTATGGGAGCCAGCCTAGGGCCTGCTACAAATGTGGTGCTCACATGTATCTTAGTAGCACTTGTGACATGTTAAAGTGTGGTTTATGTGGGGGATATGGTCACCCTAGTGTATCCTGTGACTATGTTTTTCAGTGCAATTTATGTGACGAGAAGGGACATGCATACCATCAATGTCCCTGGGCCAGCAAGAACCGTAGTGAGGGTTGGAATCCTGACGTATCAGTTCAGAAGGCACAGGATAAAGCCCAAGAATGGACTACTACCCCTGTCACTGTGCTAGACCCCATGGAAGTCTCCTTACCCCCCCAAACTCCTCCCGTGGTGGTCATAACACTCCAGGCACTGTTGGAACCACCTATTGACATGGATGCCACTCCCCTTACTTCAGATGTAGTAGACTCCATCCCGCACCCTACTCCCACCCAGACTACTGACCCACCCCTTGTGGATCTGGAGGGTTTCACACAAAGTAGAAGAGTTACCAGGGCAACTGCTCGCAAATCCTTAAAAATTAGTGAAGTATCCCTCTCCAATCCTTTTGATTTTTTAAAGGGTGAAGGGGCGGCTCTGATGGTGATTCGGACGCCTCTGTCTTACCATCAGACATGGAACTCACTGTTTCTAGACCTCCAGATGTTGCCCATAAAAAAATTACTAGAACTAAAAAGGGGAGTAAGAAACGTAAAAACATGGCTGTCACAGACAGGAGTGGCTGATTGATATGTTATTCTGACTACTGTCCGACTTGCCTCATTTAACGTTTGTAGTTTGAAAAACTACAAAAGACGGATAGTTTTTTTTTTCACCTTGCTGCCTCTCTCCCCATTGATGTTATCATGCTACAAGAAACCCACCTGACATCTCTTTTTGATGTTCAGCAACTTAAAAGGGGTTGGGTCAGGGGCCCCTCATATTGGACTTTTGGGGAGGATTTGGCTGATGGTGTGGTTATCCTGTTTTCCTCAACAGCCTTTTCCATTTCACGCATTATAAATATTCTTCCTGGCAGAGCTTTGATTGTTGACTGTACCTTTCAAGGACATTCCTTTCATCTTATCAATCTATATGCCCCACAAACCAAAGCTGCTAGAATTAATTTACTGGATCTCATTAAACCTTATTTATGTACATGGAAACATATTATCTGGAGTGGGGATTTCAACTGTTCTAGCATTGTCTCATGCAGGACAACAGCAGGGAAAAAGATATATTGCGATTCCCTTGCCTTATCTACTTTGGTGACGAATGCAAATTTAACTGATGCATATCGTTCTCTGAAAACTGATGCTGGATACAATTATTACAGGTCCATTTATCATACCTGTATTGATTTTTTCCCTCCCGCTATTGTGTCCCACATCAGGTTTCACTTCTCCCTACAGAGCTTTCAGACCACCACTTGTTAACTGGAACATTTTCATTAGGAACAGCCCCTCCGATTTTTTTCTCGGCATCGACGCAGTGGAAGCTTAACAATTCTCTGTTCTCCCATCTTTCAGTTCAAGCACAAGTCCGCACCCTCTTCAGGGCATGGATTTCAGTTCTTTGTTGTTTTGACTCTATCTGGACGTGGTGGAAAGATACCAAACTGGACTTACGGCTGTTTTTCCAGACTGTGGGGAAACGTATGGTTAGAGATAATTATATTACATACTTACATTATAGGAATCAATTGTATAAATTAATGTCTAATTCTGTTTCCTCCCCTACTGATTATTCCTCCCAAATTACTAATATCAAACATTGCATGTTTGCACACCAGTATGATAGAGCCCGTACCTTGGACTTTTTCATGAGGGTAGGCACTTCGGTTTCCACCTCTGCAAATCTGTTTTTTGCCTATAAGGACAGGATACAGGCTACAGTTATGCACGGACTTTCTGACCCAATGGGCAATATTGATTACACTATTTCCGGCATGTTCTCCATTGCTACATTCCATTTAAAAACTCAGTTCTGCAACCCACCTTGTAGTCCACCTGACCTGTCCGCAGTTTTTTCGGCTCCAGTCCCACAGCTTTCTGTACATCATACAACTCTCATTACATAGGAGGAAGTGGCTTATGCCATTTCCCAACTTAAGTTGGGAGTAGCCCCGGGCCTCGATGGCCTTACGCATGAATTTTGTAAAACATTCCAAGATGATTTACTAGGATTACTGACCCAAGTCTACAATTATGTCCTACACAGCAGGGATGAGACTCCTGCCTTTGGATTGTCATTATTAAAATTTATCTATAAAAAAGGGATAAATGCTCTTTACAGAATTGGAGACCCCTCCATCTTATTGACACTGACTTTAAAATCCTGACTAAATTACTTAGCACACAATTGCAACGTCTAGTGCCTGATCTTATCGACCTCTCCCAATCTTGTGCTATTCCAGGATGCTCGATCCATACTAATCTGTTCCTGCTTAGAGAGATTTTTGAAGCTAAACAAACTAATACCATTTCAAGTTTTGTTCTCTCATTCGATCAGGCGAAAGCCTTTGATTCAGTACAACACTCCTATTTGTTTCAGGTCATGAAGATGTATGGTATCCCAGATGTCTTTCTCCACTGGCTTGCTCGAATATTTTCTCTAGCCCGCTTTACTCCTGTGGTCAATGGATTTTTGGGAGATACTCTACTCCAGACAGTTGAGATATGTCAAGGCTGTCCGTTCAGCCCTTTATTACATACTTTTGCTTTAGACCCTATTGTAAGGCAAATTAAGTGGGATTCCCAAATTATAGGTTTAGTGCCCAGTTCTACTTTGCTCCCAGTAAAGATCACTGCATATGCAGATGATGTTGTTTGATTTACCCGTGATAAAGAATCTGGAGATCGGGAGGTCCAGATCTTTCAGAAGTTTTCTTCGGTTTCAGGAGGGACCCTTAATCTCCAGAAGAGTGTCTCCATCCCTTTAGATCCTGCTTCTACAGTTCTTTCAGAGGTGGGTGGTATTCGGACCTGTACCTCTCCTCAACGAATTTTGGGGGTATGGTCTAATGCTATGGATGTGGCAACATATAACTTGGAAAAGCACTTTCTTATTGGGGAGTATAAGGTGCGGCTCTGGAAAACATGGAAATTGGGGAAAAAGAAGAGAGTGTTGGTAGTCAAGAAATTTTTACTTCCTATTTTTTTATTTCTCAGCTATGTCTATGCCCCCCCCCCCCGGCACTTAGAGAAGAGACTCCTTAGTTTATTTTTCCAGATGATATGGGGCAGTCGCCTCAACCCAGTTAAGAGGGACATCACCTACTTACCAGTACACCAGGGAGGGATTGGTATGATTCACCCTATGACCTTTTTTCTTTCTTTTTTCTTTTTCACCTTTGTCACAGCATATGGTACACGTCCCACATTTGTCATACCTGAATCAGCAGTGCTCTATGCTCAGTAGTACATAACTGGGATATACTCCCACCTACACATTCCAGTACTTCCCATTTTCCATCCTATGCCATTGATGGTTTCCGTAAACTACATTTCTGGAAACTCAGTAAATCATCTGCTTTAACACTCACTAGAAAGCAGCTCTATACCACTTTTGTGAATATTACGAAACCAGTGTTACAGTTTTCAGTATGTCCTCCTTCCCGTATGGACTGTGCTTTGTTAGTTCTTCGTGATAAACGAATCCCACAGCATATGTGGGATGTTACCTGGCTTTGTTGCCATGGTAGATTGCATGTCCAAGGAAATTTGAAGAATAAATCCTCTCAGGAACGATACTGCCCTAAGCCTTCTCGTGTTCAAATTGAAGAAACTATGTCACATTTCTTTTTTGACTGTATGGCTGCTCTTTTATTTTGGAAGACGTAAGCTAACAAGTGGAAATGGTCATTTCTCAGTAGACTCATATACCAAACACTAATACTAGGTGACTTCACTGGTCCCTGGAATAGATTCCATCCTAGTACTTTACGGGTGATTTTTGCCATGTGTAAATATTATATGTGGCAGGCCCACTGTCAATATGTTTTTCAGCAACATCCAACTTTTCCACATACTATTATACTGCAAATGGAAACTGCTTTATTGAATATTATGGAATTAGAGCATAAACAGCTTCCTCTGCAACGCTTTCAATCATTGTGGAAACGTGGATTTTTTGCACTAGTAGCCATTGTTTGCTGTTATATTGTACCGAATGTATTTTCTTTTTCTATTTATTTCTTTTATGATTGATGTATAACGCATATTTGACTATTGTATGATTTCTTGGTTTCTTTCTTTATGTTTTATATTGCTTATTTCTACCTGATGTTATGTTTTCTTTGCATAATAAAATTCCCCTACTCTTTTCGATAAGTGCCATGGGATCTTTAACATCCACTGGAACTACCACCAATCCAGGCAGATGGGACCTCGGTTTAATGTCTCATCTGAAAGACGGCACTACAGTGTCAGTACTAGGATATTAACCCAAGTGCCAGATGTGGGAAATTAACCCACAGCCCTCTGATCTCCCGGCCTCAGAGGCGAGTATGCTGCCTACTGAGCCACTGACACTGTGTCACCGGACTAGTTCACAGAAGACCTAGCATACGTCTGAGACAATGCTTATCAGATAGTGTCTTTAGAGATTAAAAAACTGCAAATCTTTTTATATTTGCTGGGAAAGGGTAGCATTTATGACCTATGAATCTTTCTTGAAAGACAATACCTGCCCAACTGAAGCTTGTAGCAAGAAAATGTTTAAATGCTAAGTATTTAAATGTGCAAGTTGTTGCATTTTGAGGGGTTAAAAAAGTCTCCAGTTAAATAGGCAACCAATATTTAACAAGCTGTTTCAGTTTCCTAATGGCCATCTGCTAAGCAGCTTGGAGTTACATCTCCAACATTCTAAACAGGAAGAAGGGAGTATGTTATTTCAATTGGCATAGTGATTTGTAGATATGGAAGGATACACTGAAAATGCCAAAATATGTGTTCACGATATTCCATTTTTCCAGCTACAGACAGCAAGATGGCTGTAGGATCTGCCCACAGCCATAAAAATGAAACCATATTGACTGTCACTGTTGCCTCAAGATTCTCTTATCCTTTCTACTCTGGCCAAGTCCATTTGTGAGTACCAGGTACAGAACTGATCCCTCCCTAATAGGTTCCCTGACCTTCGGAACTGAAAAAGCAATTTTGGAATGCTTCCCCTCTGACTTCTAAAACTAGCTGCCACTGGGGCACTCCAGGCTACATCTGGCTTATTGAAATCTCCCACTAACACAACCTCCTCAAGTGTTGCTCTTTCTAGTTCCTCCCCTAGTTCCTGGTCCATCTCCTCCTTTTGTAGTGGTTGTCTGTAGCCTACACCTATTTTTTACCACCCTCCCTCTACCTGTGAACAACTGTACCATGCTGATTCAGTTTCAGTACTTTCCCCAAGGGCCCCCTCTTCAGTTACTTCTCCTCCACCCTTACCCTGATCCCTACTGAAAACTACATTGCCAATCCTAGTCATGGCATGGTGTTGCCCATGTTTCAGTAATTGCCAACATGCCAAGCTAGCCTTCTTCACCACAGCCTGAAGATCACACATATTGTTTCCCAGGCTCCTGGCATTTATGCATTTGGCCATCCTGGAGTTCTGCCTTGCTGTTCTACATTGGCCCACCTTACCCCTTTCTTCCTGCTTGTTGTCTGTGTCCTGCAGTCATTACTTGCCCTTCCACCACCTACCAGTGTCCATCATATCCCATTGTCAGTCCAGTCCTGTGTTGCTGTGGGCAAGGGCATTTGGTTACCTCCTTGATACTACTCTGGATCCTGTGCCCTAGTGCAGATGTTCCCCTTGCCTACTTTAAAAATTGAGTAATGAACTCACATATTTCTTATCTAGCATGCTGTTCTGCCTCTGCTCAGATGTAAGCCATTGTTTACAAACAGGTCAATATCTTCTCAGAGGGTTCTGCAGTCCCCCACATACCCAACTCCTGATCTGCACACCACCCCTTTAGCCACATGTTAATTTCCAAGATCATGCCTTTCCTAACCATAGCTGTGTGTGGCATTGACAACACTTCTGAGAAGGCTATCGAATCCGGAACATGATTGAACTTGCCCCCTAAGATCCTGACTCTCTACTGTACCACTTCTATATTGCAGTTTTCTAAACCACTGATTCCAAGATAGATCATGATTAGTGGTGGGTAAAGTGGCCCCAATTTGCTCCACGAAGTGATCCGCGGAGTGAAGATGGATTCGTGGAGTGCTCCGCAACGCGAAACAGAGTACTTTGCATTATAATGGGTAACGCGAAGTCCATTGAAAACAATGACTTCACGTTACTCCACCTTCCCAAACCACTACTCCACCAATTCTTAAGGCGAAGTACATTGAAAACAATGTACTCTACCTCACTTTGCCTTGTTTTTAAGCTCCAAAGGCGAATTTTGCAGTGATTCATGGGATTTCAGGTCACATGGGCTCTAGATTGTTCTGCACAGCCTCAATTTGGGGTAGTGTGTGTATGAAGCTGTAGGAGAGAATCTACTCTGAGAGCTCTGTGATTCAAACCTTCTAAAAGCTGTTAAAAAAGCATTTTGAGGTCATTTTTTTGCAGAAACTTTAGTTCATCAATTGTAGGAAACCCTCCTGTGCTTATATCATCGAGCGTTTATTGTTTGTGTGTGGATTTTGAATGTTAATGTACAATATTCAGTCTGTGTACTGAGAGACAGTGGAAGTGTGCTTTGGGGAAGGGGTGTATCTGTGGTGTAGGTAGATTAAGTTGGAGAAAAAGACAGAGCTTTCTGTTTTGGTGATATTTTCTTGTTTAACTGTGTTAATGTACACACAGTAATATTTTCAATAATTCTTGCCATTTTTTGCTGATTCTTGTGGTGCCGCAGTGCATAATTTTAGTTTGTTTAAAATATGTGGTTATATTACTGAAGTTTTCAATTTGCTATGCATTACTTAGTGTGTGTGTGAGTATGCATGTCATCAAATCAGACACCTTTTATTGTGCCACATAATTTCAGCACTGTGAACCTGCTATGCTATCCACTGCAGCTGTGTAATCGTTGTGGTATTTTACTATTACTAGTACTAGTGACTGTTACTGCAGCAGTGCAGTACACTGCCGCCCCCCCCATGGCCTGCCCCAAGCGGAAAAGGAATTATTTTCCAGATTTTTGAATTTCTGATGGTGAGCATTGATTAGGTGTTGTGCCTTTGCATCTGCATCTCTCAGTGTGTAGCGCAGTCTTAATCTGTCTGTGCATTTGCATCTCTTTAGGACCCAAGCTCCATCTCTAACTTAAGTCACAGCTGTTTCTTTGGCTTCCCTTCAGAGTACTGGACAGGTGTGGTGCATAATTCTGCATGAACATTGTACTCATTAATATGCGTTTTTAAGTCGGGACCATTATCACGAGTCATTCATCATACAAATCACGTTCTTCATCACGGACAGTCACAAATGCAGTCACAAATCGCGATTTTCGATCACATCACTAATCACAACATTAATCTTTTTTAATAGTTACTTGGATGTATTGTAAGCCTGTTCTGTAGTAGCTCTCCATGCTTCACCACCCCTCCATCGTACTCATTAATGAGTGTTTTTAAGTTGGGGAGTTTTGTGTCACACCTCATTGGGGGGGGGCCCAGGGAAGTACAGCAGTAGGCATTCGCATTTCACCATCATCACGGTCACAAATGCAGTCACAAATCATGATTTACGATCACGTCACGAATCACATTAATTTTTTTTAATAGTTACTTGGATGTATTTTAAGCCTGTAAGAAAAATAAAATTTACAGAAAGAGCAAATTAAGTAAAAAAAGAGTACAGAAAAGACAAGAAAATGTAGCATTTAAAAAAGCTGTTGGGTCTAAATCAAAGTTTAAATCTTTTCCTCTCTGATCTCAAAGTATCAGCAGTCACAAAACCCACTACTCTCTCTCCATCTAAACAGGAGAAAGTAAAGGTGTCTGCTTGTGTGACTCACTGTCTTCCTGCCTAGCTAAAGAGCATGTTACTTACAGTACTGTAAGCCATGTAATATGTGGGGGGGGGCTGCCAAATCTGAAACACCAAGTGGGTCACTTAGAATCATAATGAGAAACACGAAGTCCATTAAAAACAATGACTTCGCCTTCTTCATGTTGCCATTCTGCCTTAACGTGAAGTGGTAATGACAAGGCAAGAGTGAACACTTTGCATACATGGTGTAGCGCCAAAGTGCCCGCCGCGTTCACTTAGCCCGACACAGAATTTAAATTCACTGCATCTCAATCATGATGTCTGCCCCCGTCAATGACTCAAGTCAGGCAATTTTTTCCCAGTCACTTAATCTGGGAGGCAGATCACAGACCCCCAGTCTGGCTCTGTGGCCTCATGCAGCCTCCCAGTCCCTCTCACTATGGATTCCCCCAGTACAATTGCTCTCTTTATTCCCTTGCTTTTTACCTTCCTCATCTTCCCACCAGGTTCCTTCCTTGTGGCTTGTGCCCTGTTCTCTGGAGCAGGTGGGTACTCAAGTCTATCTCTGTGAGAGTCATGGGTGTTATCACTTCCCGAAGCCTCCTGGGGTTGACAGTAGGTCCTCATTACCACTCCAGAATCTGTGTCCTTCCCTGCCCCAACCCACCCTCCTTCCTTCCCCACCATGTCCCAAACATCTTGCTGAAGTCCAAGAGTAATTCTGGGAAGTGGTGCTCCAGTCTCCAATCTTTAGTAGGCTGTCCCAACCCTTAGGCACTACAGCTCATGCCTGAGAGGGTTTTATTCTTTTACCACAAACCCCTACCTCTTACAAACAAGAAAAGAAATAAAGAGGAGCATATGCCAATGCAGCAGCTCAAACTTTTATAGACAAAGTGACAGACACTAAAAGTTTGAACTCCTACATTGGTGTGTGCTCTGCTTTACTTCTTTTTTGCTTCTCCTACCAGTACCATATGTGCAGTAGCATAGAAGCACCCTTAGAGTTAGGTGTCTTCACTTTTCCCATGCTCTCCTACAAAACAAGCACCTTACCATCTCCCTGAGCACACACTGGAAGATGGCCATGCTGTAAGGTTCACTACCTACCCCACCCTCCTACCTGGCTAAACATACATAGAAACATAGAACTTGTCAGCAGATAAGGACCACTAGACCTGAATCTGTCCGTTTCCCTACCTGTATCAGCAGATGCTGACCCTACTTGGTCCTTGATTTAGCCTTTCTTTCATTCCTCTAGGGTACCCTTATGCCTATCCTATGCATTCTTGAATTCCTCCACCATGTTTGCTCACACTACCTCCCCGGTTAGGCTATTCCATGCATCCATCACCCTTTCTGTGAAGAAAAACTTCCTCACATTGCCCCTTAGGCTGCCCCTCGCTAATCTTATATCATGCCCACTCATTCTTGTACGTCTCCTAAACTGAAAGATGTTGCCAACCTGCATCTTGTTAATGCCCTAAAGATATTTTAAGGTTTCTATCATATCTCCCTGTTCTCTCCTCTCTTCTAATGTATACATTTTGAGGTATTTTAATCTCTCCTCCTATGCCTTCTGGTGCAAGCCCTGCACCATTTTAATTGCACTTCTCTGAACTGCCTCCACCCTGTCTATGTCACTATGGGGATGCATCCTCCAGAACTGTACACAGTACTCCAAATGAGACCTCGTCAGTGTTTTATACAGTGGCATTACCACCTCCCTTCTTCTGCTAGTGATACTCTTCCTATGCATCCCAGCATGCCACTGGCACTCCCCACTGCGTTAGCATACTGCCAGGCCACCTTTAGGTCATTTGAAATTATTATTCCCAAATCCCTTTCTTCCTTGGTGACCATCAATAACTCATCTCCCATAGTGTACCCCCCACACACACTTTTCTGCTCCCTAGGTACATGACTTTGCACTTCTTTGCACTGAATCTTGGCCTGCCACACTTCGGACCATTTTTCCAGTTTTTCTAGGTCCCTTTTCATTCTCCCACTGGAGAGTTATGAACTTGCTAGGTTCCTGATGAGACCATGTACAGTAAGCCTACCCCATGTAGAGACATTTGGTACCCTTTCAGACACTGATATGAGTTACTGCTGACCATATAGGCATATCCCAGATAGGGAGTATGGCCCTCTTTTAGATACTGTTACAAGTGTTTGGGCTACTATATAGGCCTCTATGCCTTATATCAGAGGCCTATCACATTAATAATGGCTAATACTATGCTTCCAAACTCAACAGTAGTTACTACTACGTGGACTCCTCAATGTGCTCAGCTTACATCACAGTGTGGGCATGTGTGATTTTGTATTTTCTTGAAACTTGGCTTCCCAGCCAAATACCCTTTGGGGTAACCCTTGCCTCAGTGTTTGCGCACAGAGGTTCTTTGTCTTTTAAGTAGTTACTACCTGTGTAAACCCCCCGATGAGAGCCAGTAGCTCACATGCATTTACTTAGCACCTGATTTCTTTCTGTACACAACTTATTTTTTTGTTTTCTGTCTTGCTCTCTCTCTCAACTTTAAAATCAGCTCTATATGTAGTCCCAGTTGTGTTATAATTTGTGTTCTATCCAGTGACTTCATCAGTTAGAATCAATTAGTGGCTTCTAATACTGATGCCGTTACTGGCATGGGCAGCTATATTAAGCAAAATGAAGAAACTCCTCAATGTGCTCAGCTTGCATCACAGTAACAGCCCATGCAAGCAATAGTATCTGCATAGAAGCCACAAACTATATAGGGGAGCTAAAGTATATACAGATCTAGATCTAAAGATAACGAAGGCAAAATGAAAAAGAGAGGGATGTACTGAAAGTGAATAGAGCATAAGTGAATATGAACGGGAAATGTTACAGTGTTCTTCCCCTTTAACGATATGTCCTTTACTCACGTTTCCTATCACCTAGCTTGTAACAATATTAAAGGTCCTTTCCAATATGGTTTTCACTCTGAAAAGAGTGCTAAGACCACCCTCCTCAAAATCATTAATGACATTCTCATGACCTAGAAAAATCTCTCTCTCTCTCTCTCACTCCTCTCATCCTCTTTGATTTTAGTGCTGCTTTTGAAACTATTGATTAGTCTATCTTGTTCCATCATCGTAAACCATACAGTGATTTCTCACTATAACGAACAGAATGAGAGCAATAACGTAAGTTTGTTATAGCTCCCTGTTCATTGATATCAAGGGAAGTGGGGCCACTACTCTTCACAAATGCCCCCCTCGATTTCTTTACACAAGTGGGATGCTACCTACAAAAATATTTTCCGTTTTGCCCTCTCACCTCCACACATCACACACCACTGTGCCTCTGCTTCCCAAGCCTATGTCCTTGGCTGTTTCATTCTCAAGCAACTCCAGGCTCACCCCAAGCCACACACATCCCACTACTGCCCAGCTCCTGCTCCACCCACTCCCTTAGGTCCCTGGACTCTACCTCGCTCACCACACTCAAATGTTCAACCAAGATGGGTTAGCAGGCATTCTCTTCATTTGCTCCCCTCATCTGTTCACAGCTCCACCACCACCTTTTCTTTCAAAGCTGCCTTTGAGTCATACCTCACCTAATCCATGACTTGCAACTGTTTCCAACCATCCTGAGAGCAGCTGATTAGTCATTGCATAATTTCGTTCTCACATCTTCAGAATGTCTCTATCATAACTGACTTTATTACCTAACTAATTATTTGTCTAATTGTTATATGTTGATATTGTACTGCTTCTTGACTTTACATTTTTACACTTGCCTTATCTTGTTCATTATTCTAATTATTTGTCAACTTGCAATATTCCTAACTACTAACCCACACCCTGGAACTGTTAGCTTTCTATATTTCTATCTACCTCAACTTAATATGCTTGTATTCTTGCTTGACTTAATTTTGACCTGCTGTTTTCTCATGCAGTGTACTCTCCCAGGTCATTCCTGAAAATAGATACTCAGATGTCTAGTGTACTTACCCGGTCACCAAAAACCAAATAAATAAGTAAAGAAATAGAGAAACAAATAGAAACAAAATCCATTTACAAGAAGCACACTATATTAACACTAGTTTTTGTCTACTTGACAGCCTTGTTATTTTAATCTTTCTATGGCTGCATGGATGGAGCCATGCTGATGTATTGCTATGATGTACGAGAGAGAAGGGACTGTGAAAGCATATCAATGGATATGTAGATGATCCTCATCCACTAAGTGCTTGGGCTGGACATGAGGCACATCTGTCCACCTCTTGTCCTTGTGTGATAGTGATGTTTATTTGTCTGCCCCACACACACACCCACCACTGTCAGGACTACACTGGACTATTTTGTTTCTTGAGATAGGAAATAATACAGATGTGTGCTGGAAGGATGCAGATTGGCTAGCCAGGGCAAAGAAAGCCTCTGTGCTACTACAGTGAGTTAGTTAAGGGAGTGACAGCAGATTGTGATTTGTAGAATCTGTAATCTTGTGGCTATTGAGAAGTGTGCCATTTTTGTTTTCCAAAATGTAAAATGTGATAATACAGAGTTCTATTTTAAGAGAGCTGTTCAAAATACATAAAAATCATGCAGTCAACCATGGTTGTAGACAATCCAAGACTGTACATAAAGTTACAAAATGAACTGCTGTTGAAACATGCAGTGTAAAATGCTAAAAGTAAGCATTCACTTAGTATAAATGTAATGAATATTTTGTTTCAAACTCTTTTTATCTCCTCCGCCCCCGAACTCTCTCAGGCTGCCCTAACACACTGAACCGCTCTACCACACATTGTGGTCTCTCTTCCTCATATATATTACTGCCTCTCATCGGACCCACACCAGACAAGCCCCCCGACTCTAAGCCCCTCAAGGCAGGGCCACCAACCACTCCTGGTGCTCTATCTACAATCTAGATTGTCTGGCTGAGTCAACAAGGAGACTAAAGGGGTGGAGAGAAGATCCGGTCCTGGGCATGTGGCAGCCAGCCCTGTAGGGAGCCATCACTCATCAGGAGTGGAGGGGGTTTTCTAGTTATGCCTTCCTTCCCCCTCAGAGCCCGAACATGCAATGACATCCAAAGATGTCCACCACGGCTCTGCATCCCACTACTTAGCCCTAACGCATTGCAGTGCTTCCAGTCTCCACCAGAGGCCACTGCAGTGCCAGTCTGTCCCTGAATCCCTCCCCAAGAGAGGAGAGCAGCCCTCCAGACGCTCGATCCTCTCTCTCTCCCCCCTGATGACCCCCGGCGGCCCAGGCTCATTCCCAACCCGGTCAGCCAGCGTGGCTTGAGGTGTGGTATCCAGCGCCTCAACCTCAGCACAACTGGGCCAGCCATAATCATAGTATCATAGTAAAGCCAGCAGAATAGGCCCCATGGTCTTTGTGTCTGCTCAGAAGCTAACCTCCTCACTGGGAGTGCGCCTCCACCCCCAGCCCCAGAGGTGCCTCCCTGGCCTCAGCTTCCCCCTGTACCTGTCCCAACCCTTCTTGAATCCTTCCACTGTGGTCTCTTCCACCAGACTCCTGGGCAGTGCATTCCATGGTTCCACCACCCTCTCAGTGAAGAAGTGCCTCCTGCACTCCCCCTGTACTTCCCCCTCCCAGCTTCCACTCATACCCCCTGGTAGTTTCCCCCTTCTTAAGCCTGAACACTTCCCTGGCTCCACCCTTATTTATTCCCTTTACATACCTGAAAGTCTCTATCATGTCCCCTCTGTCCCTCCTCTCTTCCAATGCGCACAGATTGAGTTCATCCAGTCTCTCCTCATAGGTCCTACCCTCCATGCCCTGAATCATCCTGGTCACCCTCCTGTGGACCCTCTCCAGCAGTGCTATGTCCCTCTTAAGATGGTGTCTCCAGAACTGCACACAGTACTCAAGATGCAGCCTAACCAGGGCATTATACAGAGGGAGGATCACCTCCCTCCTCCTGGAGGTAATCCCCCTGGTTATGCAGCCCAGTATCCTGTTTGCTTTTGCTACAGCTCTTCAACAATTCTCTGTGTTATCCATTTTGCTGTCCACCACTATCCCTAAGTCCCTCTCGCCCAATGTGACTTGCAGTGTGGTCCTGCCCAGGGCGTATGCATGTCACAGGTTTCTGACCCCCAGATGCAGCACCCTACATTTCCCTGCATTTAACTTCAACCCCCACTTCCTTTCCCATCTCCCAGGGTATCCAGATCCCCCTGCAGGGCCTCTCTCCCCTCCTGCCCACCTGCCAGTGTTCCCAGTTTTGAGTCATCCGCAGAGAGACTCAACCTACTCCTAACATCCCACCCTATGTCCGAGACATAGGAATTGAACAGGAGCAGTCCCAGGACTGAACCTTGGGGGACTCCACTGATGACACTCCTAGGGGAGAAGACTACCCCTCCAACCACCACTTGCTGTATTCACCCCCTAAGCCAGTTTTCCACCCACCTGAGCAACTGCCCCCCACCCACATAGCTTTGTAAGTAGGCCGTGAGAAATCCGAATCAAACGCCCATTGAAATCCAGATAGAGGACGCCCACCAGCTTAGATGTCAGTCCAGGGCACCAGCACCCAGTCATAAAACTCCACCAGGTTTGTCTGGCATGACCCCCCAGAACAAAACCATACTGCCTGTCATCCAGGTGCCTCAACCTTTCCAGCTGCCCCCCAACCTCTGCTTGATAATGCCCTCCATAACCTTGCCTTCCACAGACATTAGGCTAATGGGCCTATAATTCCCCATCTCCTCTCTGGACCCCTCCACCTTGTGGATAGGCACCACAATAATGAATAGTTTTTAATTGTTTGCGTTTGTAAAGCATGCTTGTGCAATGTTTTGGACACCTGTATGAGAAATCAGTGGCTGTATTCCATAGCCTGACATGGGTGCATACTGTGTACTCTATAATTATGCTTTCATATCCACCATATATTACATGCAGAAACCTCAGTCTGTTGAAATTGGTTTTATGATGGCATACATTTATTTGATTTTTAATAGTTATGCTTCTGATTTGAAAGTGACGTGGAAAACAATAGCTGACTGGTGCATGATATGTCAGTGACAAAACAGCCTTCAGGTTTTACCCGCTCTCAATCTCTTTAGGGTCCTGAATTAAAAACTCGCCAAAATTATCATTTTGAGGGATGTGATGTTATGTATACATGTACAGTAATGGCAGTGCCATACAATTTATTCTAAAATTATTGTCATGCTTAAGGACAATGGAACATTATTATTAAGTGTACTCAAGTGAGTGGTTACTCTATTCACCAAGATCTTGGATTTTGACAGAGTACTTTGTAATAAGAGTTCTATTTTAAAAGAGCTGTTCAAAGTACAGTAAAACCAATTCATACAGACTGAGGTTTCTATACTAAGTATATGGTGGATATGAAAGCATAATTATAGAATACACAGTACAGTACGCACTTATGTCAGACTATGGAATACAGCTACTGATTTCTCATACAGATGTCTCAAACATTGTACAAACATGCTTTGCAAATTTAAACAATTAAAAACTATTCATTACAAAATAAGATGTTATGAAATTACACTTTACTGTATATTGGAAAAAATAACTACTCTGGGAAACTAACCCACATTTTGATGCATAAACACTACTCCTTCATACAGTGCAGCCAACTCTGACAGCCTGTCATGCTGCACCAGTCCCTGACAACCACGTGTTGCACATCCACAAAATTATCTTCTTACAGCTGGCAGGAAAAGTTCTCAAAATGGTGTACAGAGGGAATTTACATGTCTGACTCCATTTAATAAAATTTTACACACTGAATACCAATGTCAATAAATCTCATTACCACAAAAAAGTGTAAGAGGCCCATCTAACAACAGACTGCAATGTGAGTCAGTGTCTATGCAATGGGAGTGAAGCTGACAGCAGATGTCGTGATGTCATTAACGGCTGGCCGAGTGCAACCACGTTCATTCTCCTAAGTGTCAAAACGACTATATATAACTAGTTTCAGTACAATGAATGTTCAGTATTAGACACACTTACAATCTTGATAGAGCAACTCATTATGAAGAAAACAATTGACCTGATCATTTTTTATTGTTTTGTAAGTGTTTTTGCAGTTCAACTTATCATTTCACCTAAGCTGAACTGTAAAAAGGTTCACAAAAGAGCAAAGAAATTATCGGGTCAATTGTTTTCTTCACAATTAGTTGTTCTGTCAAGATTGTAGGTCTTGAATTGTGTAGTAACTGTAATTATTATGTATAGCATTTTAATATTTGTTAGAGTGAGCCTGGTCAGACTCCAGGCATCAATGATGTCACAACCTCTATGGTCCATGTCAGTGCCATCGCATAGACATTGACTCGAGTGGTTCAAAGTTCACAGTCTAATATTAGTTGAGCCTCTTACACAGGTTCACAGTGATAATTAAATTTATTGGCATTGGTATACAGTGTGTATAATTTTGCTAAATACAGTCAAACATGTAAATACTTTCTGGACATCAGAAGGGGGATAAGGTTCTAGTGGAATCCTGTCACTCAATGACAGCTAAAGGGGAGGTGCTGCTGGTAGGTGATTTCTAACCATATGCCATCTCCACAGTGACATTTTGAAATCAAAGTACATTACAGCGGCAATTCACTGTTGCTGCTGTAATGTACCTGTGGGATCCCAGCACTGCTTTCTTGAGGTCTTGCTCCCCCTCCCCAAATCAAGTCTGACTCAGAGTTGATATTTATTATGTGGGGGTGCAGGTGGCAGACCCCCCACATGGGGTGTTTAGGGGCAAAGCCCCCTCTGAAAAGAAATGTTTTCCTGGAGGGGTTTATGCCAACCACAATTGCAGTCAATATAAATCCCTCACTGTAAGGTCACACAGCAGTAAAGTTGTTGCTGCGGCATCATAGATCTATTTCAACCTGCCAGATATGAATTGGAACATTCCAGTTGCTGTCTCAGCCAGGAGCAAGGGCATCCTGTACTCTGTGCAAGGGGCAGGCCTCAAGAAGCTAGAGCAAGAGCCCACCAGGGAGGGTGCAATTTTAGACCTTGTACTCACCAATGGGGACAGAATTGAGGAAGTAAGGGTTGGCAGACACCTGGGATCCAGTGATTAACACATGGTGTGGTTCAGCATGAGTACAATGGCAGAGATAAGCCACACAAAGGTGAGGGTTCAGGATTTCAGGAGGGCAGACTTTACTAAGATGGGGATATGTCTCAAGCATGTGCTGTCAGGGCAGGACAAATGGGGCACAGTGAAGGAGCAGTGGGCCCATCTGAAGGAGCCATAGTGGAGGCGACAAACCTTTGCATTATTCTCCCAAGTGTCAAAATGGCTATATATAACTGGTTTCAATACAGTTAATGTACAATACTAGACACACATACAATCTTGACAGAACAATGAGGAGGGACCTAGGTAAACTGGAAGAATGGCCTAGAGTGTGACAGCTCAGATTCAATGCAAAACAATACAAAATCATGCATTTGGCAAGAGAAAAAGAAAGCCACCATAGTTCTAAACAAGCATTTGTCAATGCCGAATGTTGTCTCACTGGCATTGGCATTGGTAGTGCAGGAGTTAAAGATGCATAATAGGAATGGCAGTGAAGTATTGAACTGACGCCATCCCCACTCCCACCCTGCAGAGACTGACAGGCATTGGGGTGTGCCTTTGTGGCATCAGCTATAATGCTTATGCCATTTAACCTCACCCTACCCTGTAGACACTGACAAGTGTCATGATGTGCTTTGGGGTCTTTGGGCCTTATACTTACCCCATTCTATAAGAAAATACACTGAGACAGGTGAAATATAGGAGAACTGGGTGAACTTTAGGGCTGAACACTCCAAGGCACACCTCGATGCCTGTCACTGGCTGCAGGGTGGGGATGAGGGTGGAATGGCATAAGCATTACAGCCAATGATACCAAGTCACACCCCAGATGCCTGGCAGTCTCTACAGGGTGGGGTGTTACAGTTGGAAAACCTAACATCGTAGGCTTTTGTTGGTATTTTCACTCCAAATTTTCAACATAGGTTTTTTTGTGACTCCATCTCAAGAGCGGCACAATCAGTTTGTTAGCCGAAAAGTGGTTTTGCACAGTGGCTATGCCATTTGGTGACACAGAACAAAAACACATTTTGGGCAGGATGTGAAAAATGACAACTGTATTGTTCATGAGGACGTATTAAAAATGGCAACGTTGAAAATTTGGAGTGAAAATATGAAAATTAGTGTAGTCATGAGCATGCATAGAAATTGCACAACACACATCTGTAACCCAATTATTTTTGAGATTTCTTTAGCCACATTTTCAACATAGGCATTTTGGGACCTTCCCTCATGAACAGAGTTGCTGCAATTTTGTTAATCTGTCCCAAAAGTTGATTTCCCACAGCAACCACGCCATTGTGTGCCACAGGTACAGAAACACATTTTTGGGCAGGCTGTGAAAAATGACAGCTGTACTGTTCATAGGGAGGTGTGAAAAATTGCCAGTGTTGAAAATCTGGCATGAAAATATTGCAAATTTGCTAAGTTACAAGGGTGCATGGAAACTGTGCAATGCACGTGTGTAACACAGTCATTGTATGGACGTTTATCACCAAATTTTCAACATAGGCATTTCAGGACCTCTGTTCATGAACAGTGTCACCATCATTTTCTCAAACTGTCCCGAAAACTGATTTTGCACAGCGACCACACTATTCTGCGCCGGACATGAGAAAACACATTTCAGCCAGGATATGTAAAATGACAGCTGTACTGTTCATAAGGAGGTTTGTAAAAATGACAATTTTGAAACTCTAGAGTGAAAGTATCACAAATTCACAAAGTTACGAGCGTGCGTGGAAACTGCTCAATGCACGTTCGTAAAACAGACATTTTTTAATTTTTTCCACCAAATTTGCAACATAGGCTTTTTGAGAGCCCCCCCCTCATGATCAGTGGCACTGTCATTTCATTAATCAGTCATGAAAGGTGATTCTGCGCAGTGACTGTGAAATCACCTTTCAGGACAGAATAATGCCATGACAGTGACTGAATTCATAAGGAGGGGTCCCTATAACCCCATTTTGAAAATTTGGTGCCAAAACTCCCATAAATGCTCAAGATATGCACCAAAGTTGAAAAACCCTATTTATGCCATTATACAACTTACTGGCATTTCTTCATTTCTCGGTCGGCTTTGAAGAGTGCAGACGTGTTCCTGGTGCACCGAAGATCGTTGCGCTGTGCTCTGGAGGTAAGTATGGGGTGAGGAGGGTGTGGGGAGGCCGGGTGCACAGAGGGTTGGCATGGGTTGGGGGAGGCCACCGGAGTCGACGAGGGACTGCTTTCGTTTTGGTAGGCTTAAAAAATTGCAGGACAGTTTTCTTTTTACAGAGGCATTTGACATGCTGGGGTGGGCTCCCAGCATGCCACCTGATTGTTTTTGGGGGTTTCTGTAGCCAATGGAGATTAGGCCCCCCGTTGGCACACAATAAATGGGGGCATTATGCTGACGGGGTGGGCTCCCCATCAGTAAATTAAACTGAGAAGATTTTTATGATGCCAAGGGGATTGGGCATCCCTTGGGCACACGCTTGAAATAGGGGGTGCATTATGCCGACCGGGAGTGGGCTCCCCCGGTGGCAAATGACGTGGGTTGGGGCATGCCGACAAGGGGATTGGGAATCCCTGAAGTCAGCTCTCTGTGTGGCACCAGTCAGCACCGCCATGTTAATTGAAGGGCTTCACCAGGAAAGGCACATAGAGAGGGTGTGTTTTGGTGCCGCTGCATGACAAGCTTGGCTGTCATTGCAGCAGACCTTTTCTTAGATATGCTCACCACATTATGTATTCCTAGTGTGGCACCTGCATGCCAGCTTATTGGGGAATGAGGGACGCACCTATTGATGCATGCTTTGCATTCGCCCAACAGTGACCGCACCTCCAAATCTGCTACTAATGCAATATGTTGGCCATGCAAGCATGAGCCAACATAAAAAGAAGTGGCTAGGATTGTAAGAGTGAAAAAGATGGCTTTTAGGAAACACAAGGAAATACAAGGAGACATGGGGGGGGACAAGGTAGTTCACCTGGATAAACAGAGGGAGTCAGGGAAAGCAGTCAGGAGAGCAAAAGCACAAACAGAGGAAAAATTATCACAGGAGGCAATAAAGGGGACAAGACGTTTTTATAGGTACATTAGTGAAAGGAGAAAAACTAAGGGTGGGACAGTAAGGCTAAAAGGGGAAGAAGGGGAGTGTGTGGAAGGGATTCTGGAAAAAGCATCAATACTGAACAAATATTTTTGTTCTGTATTCACAGAAGATGGAGAAGGTGAGGGTCCATAGTTAGGCAACATGAACAAATATGGGAGGGAGATGGACACCAGTCCATTTATGGAAGACAGAGTCCTAAAAGAACTCACAAAACTGAAATTGGACAAGGTACTGGGACCAGATGGGATACATCCTAGAATGTTCAAGGAACTTCTGGAGGTGCTGGCAGTCCTGTTCAATGAGTAACTCAATATGGGAGTGGTTCCAGAGGATTGGAGGAGGGCAGGTGTAGTCCCTTTCCATAAAAGTGAGAGTAGGGAGGAGGCTGGAAACTATAGACCAGTCAGCCTCCCCTCAATAGTGGGGAAAATTATCGAATCACTACTTAAAGAAAGGATTGTGGAACACCTTGAATCCAGTGGAGCACAGGATCCAAAACAGCATGGATTCACAGCAGTAAGGTCATGTCAAACAAATCTAATTAATTTATTTGACTGGGAGACTAGGGTCATGGATCAAGGGGGAGCGGTGGATGTAGCCTACCTGGATTTCAGTAAGGTCTTTGATTCTGTTCCTCATAGAAGACTGGCAAACAAGTTGGGCAGCCTGGGCATGGGCCACAAGGTGGTAAACTGGGTTATAAACTGGCTGATTGATTGAAGACAGAGGGTCATGGTAAATGGAGGTCAGTCTGAGGAAAGGAGGGTGACCAGCAGGGGTGCCACAGGGATCAGTCATGGGGCCAGTCCTGTTTAATGTCTTCATAAGTGACATTGCGGAGGAGCTGGAAGGGAATGTGTGCCTCTTTGTGGATGACACTAAGATCTGCAACAGGGTGGACATGCTAGGAGGGATGGAAAAAATGAAGAGGGACCTAGGTAAACTGGAGGAATGGTCTAAAGTGTGGCATCTGACATTCAATGCAAAAAAAGTGTAAAATCATACATTTGGAGCACACAAACTCAGGGAAGAATTACATGATGGGAGGGAGATACTGATGGTCACCAAACAGGAACGAGATTTGGGGGTAATCATATCTGATGACCTAAAGGTGGCCAAATGATGTGTCAAGGCTGTGGATTGAGCCAATGGGATGCTGGAGTGCATAGACAGAGGTATCACCAGCAGAAGAAAGGAGGTGGTGATGCCATTGTCGAGATCATTGATGAGGCCTCATTTGGAATACTGTATCCAGTTCAGGAGGCCGCATCTCTATAAGGACGTAGACAGGGTGGAGGCAGTTCAGAAAAGGGCAACAAAGCTAATGCAAGGCCTGCACCAAAAGTCATATGAGGAGAGACAGGGAGACCTCAATATGTATGGTCAGGATGAGAGGAGAGAAGAGGAGATGTGATAGAAACCTACAAATAACTAAAAGGCATAAATAGGATACCAGAGGGTAGCATCTTTCAGAAAAGATGTCCAGGAATGAGGGGGCATGACATGAGGTTGGAAGGGGGTAGACTAAGGGGTAGCATGAGAAAATATTTCTTCATGGAAAGGGTGGTGGATGCATGGAATAGACTCCCAGCAGAGGTGGTGGGGGCAAACACAGTTCGGGAATTCAAACATACTGTACATGGGACAGGCATAGGGGAAGCCTAGCAATAGACATGAGGAGGTAAAGCTGGAGATCAAATAGGGTCTGCGGCTTTCACAGTAGGCAGGGAAAATGGGTAGACTGGATGAGTTTAGCAATGTCTATGTTTCTATGTTTTGTGAACTTTTCCTGTCAGCTGTATGATCATTTTGTTGACATGCAATGCATGGCTGACAGGGATATCTAGTACGTAAGAGGCTGCTAGAGTTGGCTGCTCTGTATGAAAAAGTAGCATTTGTCTTTAAAAATGTGGACTCGGATCCCAGAGTAGTTTGTTTTTTCAGGATAAAGAGCAATTTCAGAAAGCCTTATTTATCATGGTGTTTGTTCACTCAAGAAGCTGCATACTTTATGTTTGTTCAATCAGACTGCAGGCACAGAAGACATAAGTGCAGCTAAATACACACTGAAAGATGGACAAATTAATTAAAAGTATCCAAATTCTGTATGACAAATACATAATATTACAAACATTCTGATAAAAAAACTCTTGTATTGCATTATCACATGATCACTGATTTTAGGCAAAGTTACCAACCAAAATCCAAAATCTCGGGTAACAAAGTAATCACTCATTTCAGTATACTGAATAAGACTATTTTAATACATCTGAGTCTTGCCCAGGGGGCCAAGGGTACTGCATGCCACTACACCTCATAGAGGTTTAGTGCCTCAGCAGAGGCTAATGGCACTGCAGTAGTGGGCCCACTGCCTGTGCCCTGTCAGTTGGCCCTCATGTGGGCCATGATGTTCTTTGTTCTCCTTTTCAGGTCCCCCACCGCCTTCTTCACCTCACCTCTGGACCACCATCTTTCACCAACAGGAATCACTGCCTTAGTGATCATGTCCCATGCCTTGCTGATCTCGGACCTGGTCCCCCTCTTTCTGCTGACCAGATCCTTATGGTTCAGACATGCCTGAGCAAAGTCAAGAACCTCCTCAATGGCAAGCGTTTGTTTCCTTTGACACCAGGATTTGTCCTTTATCTTTTTACCTGTTTGAAATAGGGGGGACAGACAGCATTGAGCACTGCATACACACAGCAGAACTAACAATGTTGTGCAGTATGAAGCAGGCAAAGAATATGCTACAGGTCTTATGAGGAGTGTACTGTAGACACCTCCAGAACAATCAAGGAACCTGAACTGCATCTTGGGCATTCCAAAGGCGTACTTGATGATGTTGCGTGTAGTGATGTGTGAAACATAGAAACATAGACTTTGATGGCAGATAAGGACCGCTTGGCCCATCTAGTCTGCCCATTTCCCTACCTACAGGATAGGCCGTAGATCCTAGTTAACCAACAGCCTATTTCTTCCTATCCCCCACAAGAATTACGTTATGTCAGTCCCATGCATTCTTGAATTCTCCCACGGTTTTAGACCCCACAACCTCCTCAGGAAGGCTGTTCCATGCATCCACTACCTCTCTGTGAAATAATACTTCCTCACATTGCCCCTGAACCGCCCTCCTTCTATCTTTAAATTGTGTCCCTTTTTCTTGCAAGTCTCTTTTTCTGAAAGATGCTACCCTCTTGGACTTTGTTGATTCCACTGAGGTACTTAAACGTTTCTATCATGTCCCCCTCACTTCTTTCCTCAAGGGTATACATATTAAGCTCCTTTAGTCTCTCCTCACACGGCTCTTTGCAGACCCTGCACCATTTTAGTTGCCCTCCTCTGGACTACCTCTATTCTGTCTATGTCCTTGTGGAGATGTGGTCTCCAGAACTGGACACAGTACTCCAGATGGGGTCTCACCAACTGTCTGTACAGAGGATAACAACTTCTTGTTTTCTGCTGCTGATGCCTCTCCTATACATCCCAGTATACCCCAGCCCTCCCTACTGCCTTCTCACATTGCTTGCTAACCTTAAGGTCATCTGATATGATTACCCCAGGTCTCTTTCCTTTTTGTTGTTGTTACTACCTCCCCACCCATTGTGTATTCTTCCCTGGGTTCTTGTTTCCCAGGTGCATTATTTTGCACTTCTTTGCATTGAATCCTAGCTGCCATACTTTGACCATTCCTCCAACCTTGCCAAGTCCCTTTTCATCCTTTTCACGCCTCCTTAGTACAACCCTGTTGCAGATATTTGTGTCATCTGCAAAAGGCATACTTTCCTTCCAGTCCTCTGCAATGTCACTGATGAAGACATTAAAAAGGACTGGACCTAATACTGAATCCCTGCGTACCCCACTAGTAACCTCTCTTCTTCAGAGTGGACTCCATTTACAATTACCTTCTGTGTCCTGTTGTGCAGCCAAATCTCATTTCTAGGCTACCACCCTGGGACCCCTCCCAGGCTGGTTAATTTGACTATTAATCTTTTGTGTGCACTGTGTCAAATGCCTTGCTAAAGTCTAGGTAGGCCATGTCCACAGCACCTCCCTAGTCTACTACTTTGGTCACCCAGTCAAAGAAATCTATTAGATTCGTCTGACATGACCTTCCCACTGTGAATCCATGCTGCCTTGGGTCCTGTGCTCCACTGGCCTCTAGGTACTCAACTATTCTTTCCTTCAGAAGTGACTCCATCACTTTCCCTACCACAGAGGTCAGACTGACAGGTCTGTAGTTTCCTGCCTCTGTCTTGGTCCCACTTTTGTGAAGGGGAATCACATCTGCCTTCCTCCAGTCCTCGGGTACCACCCCATCCTCCCATGATTTATTAAAAAGAGTAGCCAGTGGTTTCACTAGTTCCTCCCTAATTCTTTTAGAATTCTGGGGTGATTTCCATCAGGACCCATTGCTTTGTCCACCTTCAGTTTTAGGAGTTCTTGCAGAACCCTTTCTTCTGTGAAAGGACTGGGATCGACACCCCTATCAAGAGTGCTTCTGTTAATTGGATTAGCACTTCCCTCCTCTTTGTGAATACTGAGCAGAAATATTCATTCAGTATCCCTGCTTTCACTGTCCCCTCTGCCCACCCACCGTTCATTCTATTCAGCCTCACTATCCTCCTTTGTCTTTCTAGCTCGCTGATGTACCTATAGGTTTTATCCCCTTCTTAACTGAGTTGGCTATCTTTTCCTCAGTTTGGGCCTTTGCTATTCTGACTTCCTCCTGCTTCCTTCTGCCTTAACTGGTCAGCTCTCTGTCCTGCTCCTTCTGTGTTTCCTTATACTTCGGAATGCTATCTTTTCTTCCTGACTTTCACAGCCACCTCTTTTGAGAACCATAGTGGCTTTTTCTTTCATTTGGATTTGTTTATTTGCTTCACACAAAGGCTTGTTGCCTCTGTGATGGCAGTTTTGATGATTCCCCATTGTTGCTCCACACCTCCTTCTAGCCTGTTCGCTAGTGCTTTTCTGAGGCACTCTCCCATCTTGCCAAAGTCAGCTCTCCTAAAGTCCAGTACCCTCACTTTTGTGTGGCTTGACTCTGTAGCTGAGTTTAACATGAACCACACTGTTTGATGGTCACTTGTCCCCAGATGGCAACCCACTTCTAGATCTGAGATCCTCTCACTGTCCCCGTTTGAGAGTACAAGGTCTAAGATTGCTCCCTCACGAGTGGGTTCTGAAACTAGCTGTCTAATGCCTGCCACCTGTAGGGCATCAAGAATGGCCCTGCTCTTGGATGTGGCTGCAGCAAATGTGCTCCAGTTAACATCTGGCATATTCAGGTCTCCCATCAACAGTATCTCCCTTTCTCTGCCATTCTAAGAATGCCTTCTATCATATCCTTGTCCATTCCCTCCCTGTCATGGGGTCTGTACACAACCCCTGTGCAGATTGTGGTGCCCTTTCCAGTCTCCAAGGTGACCCACAGTGCCTCCTCTCCTCCCTGTTTACTCTTTTGTTCAGTTGCTTTTATCCCTTCCTTTACATAGAGAGCTACTCCTCCCCTCTTCTCCCCTGCCTGTCTCTCCTGTAGGTTATGTACCCTGGTATGTTAACATCCCAGTCATGGTTCTCTGTGTACCATGTTTCTGTGACTACTACGATATCCAGGCATCCTCTTCCATCAAGGCCACCAGCTCAGGAGCTTGTTGCCCAGACTACGGGCATTGGTACTCATTACCCTCCATTTCCTGATGGTCTTACTCCCTTTTGCCCCATCCCTGTCCTTCTTGCCTTTGTCACTTTCTCCATTTACCCCTGCCCTTCTCCCTATCGACACCTCTATGTTTGTGTTTGCCGCACTTACTACCATGATTATTTGGGGGGGGCTAGGATTTCCTGCTCCTTTCCAGTGCCTCCCCCCTTGGCTAGTTTAAAAGCTTGCCAATGAAGCATTTAAACCTATCACCTAGGATCCTGGTTCCCCTCCCAGACAGATGCAGCCCATCATGCCAGTATAGGCTTGCATCACTCCAGGTGGACCCCCAGTCCCCAATGAATCCAAATCCCTGAGCTCCACACCAGTTTTTCAACCACTGATTGAATCCCATGGTGCAGAACACTCTAGCCTCTCCTATGCCATAGATGGGCAGCACCTCCGAGAAGGTTACGTGCTACTTGACTAAGGCCCCTCCCCAATTCCACAAACTCTTCCTGCACTTCTCTAATCCCTTTCTTAGCCAGGTCATTTGTCCCTAGGTGGACAATGACATCCAGCTCCCTCCCCTGTGCAGCTGCTCCGGCAATCCTAAGGATTCTTTCCCTGTCCCTCCAAGCCATGGCTCCAGGCAGGCACCTTACCTCCCTCTCCCCTTCCTCCCCTAGTTCTACCTTCCTAACAATGGATTCCCCTACCAGGAGTTGTTTCCTTCCCCTGCAGGGTCCCCTTCCACCCTCCTGTGGGTCTTCTTTGTGGAGGTTCCCAGCATCCTCCTTGGTCTCCCTCGGGTGCCTTCATAGAGGAACCACACTTTGCCAGAATGGCATAGGAATTGTGGAGAGGTACAACTGAGGATGCGCCTTGTTCCATACCCTCACCCTCCTGAGCCCACTGTGGTCCAACTGCTCCTCTTTCTTGGCAACCTCTGAGGCAACGGCAGTGGCACTGGTGGTCCCTGGATGGAAGAGGAGGTCCCAGAAATCCTGGTCAACTCAGCCTGGAGATGAGCAACCTCCTCCCTCAGCCCAGAGAGGTGCCTGCAGATGGGACAACACATCCTCCAGAATGTCTCCTGGAAGACTGCTGCTCCACAGCCACTGCCTGCACTCCTCAATCATGTCTTATTTCTGGCCCTTTAACTGTTTTCAATCCTTACTCTTTCCTCTGTTTTTTTTTACTCTCTTTCTCCTTACTTTCTGCCTGTGTGCCCTTTAAGCTCCTGATTGTCCTGTTCTGAGACAAGAATATCCTATATTTCTCAGTAGACCACTTACTTGCTCAGAGGCAGACCTCCAGCAGCTAGAGGGGGCCGGAGAGCTACTCTTGCCCTTCTAGGATGGTGGGTCTTTGGTGGTTCTGTGATCACTCACTTCCTGCTCCCAAACAGGAAGTTCCTGTTGTCAGTCAAATCCTGTGCCTATAAAAGTAGAACTAGCTTTGGCTGGAAGGGTGGAGGGAAGGGAAGGAGGGCAATATAGTCCCAGTAGAGAAGTCCAGTCACACAGCAGTCCTTTCTCCTGGTGTCTTCTGCCAAGATTCACTAAAAATACCACCAACAGCTTAATCTGGTTCAAGGTCAGTTGGCATTCATCTGTATCCCCCTCCCCCGGGTCGTGCCTGAAAATGGGCAGGATTTGTCTAGTGCACTTACCCGGTCAACAAAAGCTAAAATAAAAAATATAAAAAAATAAATAAAAATAAAAAAGATATTAGCAGAATCTTTCTAAGGCAGTCTTTAAATGTAGCTTCCTTCTAGCTAAGCCACTCCCCCTACTTACTAGATCTTTCTACCAGTAATTTAAACCTCACAGCAGTTAAGTCCTTTCAGTCACCTGATATTTACACCTATAACTGTTCAGATGCCCATTCAGTTCAGTTAACCCAGACAGACACACACACACACTTTTTTTTTTGTTTTGTATGTTAGTTTTTTTTACCCTAAATTAAAGGTCCAAGTACAAAAGTTCTTCTACTTTAGTCCCAGCAGAGAAGTCCAGTCACACATCAGTCCTTTCGCCTGGTGTCTTCTGCGTCATTATACCTCTCCTCTGCAACAGATGCTGATTGTAGGACAGCTATGAGGAGCCAGGGATGCAGGGGATATGCACTAAATCCAGTGTAGGTAATGGGCATGGGTTAGTGTCATCATCAGCAACACTGGGAGGAGGGGAGAAGCCTTTGGGATATACTCACAGTCAAGGTACCCACTAGGGATGTCATCACCTTTGAACCTCTGGTCTAGGATGGAATTGTGTCAGATGGTGGCATCATGGGCACTGCTGGGGAACTGTGTCAGGTCACTGATGATGCACCCAGTTGCATCGCACACCACTTGACTGTTGATAGAGTGGTACCCCTGCCTATTCACATAGGCCTCCACTCCATCACCAGTGGATGCCCAGATGGCAGCATGGGTACAGTCAATGGACCAAGTACAGCTGGTAGGTATGCAACTTATTCAAACTGCTGCATGATTTCTGTTAGATCTACTAATGCGGTGGGGAATACAGTGAGCTCCCCAGCATGAACCAGCAAGCATCTAAGAACTAGTCCAACAGCTGCGATGTGGTAGACAATGAGATACCAGTGGTGTCCCACACCAGTATCTGGAAGGCTCCAGTGGTCAGGATGCAAAGCACGGTTGTTACCTTGAACTCTGTGGGCATTGCATGGCTATGCTGGGGGACTGTCCAGAGCTAGTCATGCAGCAGGTCACACAACTGCATGATCATGGGTCTATTGAGCTTGTAGTGGCCCATGATTTGCCTGTCACTGAGGACTTAAAATGTAGCTCATAGATGGCACTGTCTGTTTACAGCATAGCACCTCAAGAGCCTGCGGCTGCAGAGCTTTGGCCCTCTACTCATCCTGCATGACCAGTTACATCAGGTACGCAGTGTGAGCCATTTTGTTCTCAGCTGGGTGTTAGTCTTCTGCAATGCCTCTTCCTGCCTTGGGGTTTGCTCCAGGTTAACCTACTTTTATCAGCAATAGAAAACAGTTTTTATACCTCTAGATGTCCTACAGTTGTTCTTTTATTGGCTACCAGGATTCTGATCTGTTTTTGCCCTTTTTGTTTCATTAAATAATCTAATTTTGTTGCCTTTGTAACTACCCCAAATCTCTCTCTCCTCAGCAGTTGCTGCTCTCTATTTTCATGCTGCCTGAACATTCTATGTCATCAGATACATCCATTCCAGGCCATTCAGATGAACAGCATGGAATGAGAGTTACTGATGTCATTAGAATGTCTTAGAAATATGAAAATCAAGAGCAGCAGCTGGTGAGAAGAGTGGAACTTAGTGTAGATCCGAAGGTATCCCAATGCTAGATTATTTATCAAAAAAGTCATCAAAGCATATCAAAATGCATAACTGGCATGGAAAGGAAGATGGAAGGGCAGTTAACTATGAAAAAATAATTTCCTATCTCCTTTACAAAGTAGTATTTGGCAGTGCTATAGTACCACACTTTTCCATTAGTGTAGTGTTATATCTTTGAATATCACATTGTGCATGGTATGCAAGTCACTCCCCCCCCTCCAGTTTTGCTGCTGCATGTATTAAATTTGCACTAGAGCACTAGCACAAATAACACATACAGCTGAATCCTTTCAATATGGGGAACAGGTGCAAATACATGTACAGCACAAGAGCAAACACACTGCACCAAGTGCAAAGCTTTGAATATCTGGGCCCAAGGGCTTAAAAAAAACAGAAAAATAAGAAATCAGATAGTTTGTATTCTTAGTATAGAAAAGTGGATGGGTATAGTCCTGTCTTAATCTTGTTCCAGTAATCAAGCTAAATTACACAAAGGATATCTCAGGGGTAGTTTGGAGGTAAAGTCTGAAAAAGTAAATCATATACAAAAAAAAAAAGTGGGCATCCCCAGAGAACAAGACAATTAATCGGATGGAAAGTATAGCTCTTAATAAAGAAAATGCAGTAGTTTCTCAACAGAAACAAATGAATTATCTCAGCCTTTACATTTGAGTTACATAGTATTATGTCACTTTGATAGTATAGCTAGGGCTAATCAAGAAATACAGAACTCATTAAGGTTTAAAATATAATATTTATTGCACAATGAGGAAAATGAGGATATAATAATAAAAGTATGCATATATTTCATAAAAGGAAGCCCAGAGGGAGTTCTAATATTTGTTAAATCAATGGATGCAGTTCACAAATTCAGAAGCAAGAGATAAATATTTTAAATGTTATGAATGGCAATGAAATAATGAAACTTATTGACCATTATATAACAGAACTGACTGTTAGTTCAGAAAAATGAAAAAACGCACTCACCCCTGTCAATGAGGAAATGAAGCATAGTTTCTTTTAGGCAGCCGCTTAGTTTATTGTTGTCAAAGTACCATAACACCAAGCAATACCAATGTTGGTATTGCTTGGTGTTATGGTACTTTTGGCAACAATAAACTAGATGGCTACCTAAAAGAAACTGTGCTTCATTTCCTCATTGACAGGGGTGAGTGCATTTTTTTCATTTTTCTGAACTGGAACTCCTTTAAAAACAGCACCACCATCCATGTGCAACCATTACCTTCTGGATATTGAACGGGTTGTTTGTCCTCAAATGGATAATAATGGCAAGAATACAAAATCAGTAATGAAGTAAAGGGAATTCCTTGCTCAGATCAGGAAACTAGTATAACACTGAAGGAAAAAAAAATATTTGATTAGAAGTATGGAACTTCCTGAACATTATCTGGTTTTGAGAAAATTCAATAAAGGAGGATGGGGACTTCAACAGGCACTTATCTCTTTTATGAATGCTGGCTTGGCCTCAAAAACATGAGAAAACAGAGAAGATTTAAAGACCTTGGGAGTTGACTTCAAATTCTCTAAACTTCTTCAAGCTGTTCAATCAAAAACTGTACAAAAGAAAGTGATAATATTAATGAACATCAGACTATGGAAAAGATTAAGGTATTATAATAAAGTTACAATAGAATTTTAAGGAAAAAGGAAGTCATTGTAATGCTGAAAATGTTTCAAAACCATTGAGATTGTTTGGTAGAAGATTCTATGGAAAGAACCAACAACTAAGACAAAGAGATCAATATGTGAATTCATTTCAACAACACTTCAAGTTACATGAGAGAGAGATTCAGTTTCATGGATAAGTACACAACAGGACAACACTGATAACCCCTACGCTGTTCTATATTTAAAATTAAAAAGAGACAGTGAATCATGTTCTGTTAAATGCTAAACAGTTAAATCCCTCAGGGGCCATCTTGTGAGTTTTGAAGATATCTATGATTTCCAGAAAGAGAAAACTGCACAAATGAACCCGTTTTCATTTTTTTGTGAATTTGAGGCTGAAGCCCCATTACCCTGTTGTATAGACTCACAGAACATGTTTACATTTTTGCCATTAGCTGTAGATACTTTACATGAGGGCCTCTCTGTAACCCCAAACAAAAACTATTTAATATCTCCTAGGCGGAGGATAGTATCTTGGAATATTGATGTGTCAACCAATAAATTATCATACATGGATTGTATGGAATTTCTATTTTTATTTGAGATAATTATGCTACATAAAACATGGTGGATCAGTAATACTCCAAATTTTTCTGGTCATGATGTATATTATGTTTCAGCTAAAAGAAATCTGAAACAAGGAAGGGGCTTGATGGGTCTCGTAACTACAATAAAACTTCATAAAAATGTTGCACTTGACCAAATAGACTATAAAAATGATAGTGTATTTGGGTTTTTGGAGTATCTGGCAATGACATGAATATGATATTTGTTAACTCATATATTCCCCAAAAGAACTCTAGAATTGAGTTTTCAGATTATTGGTCTACATTCCTTAAAATATCGAATACCATACTTGAAGAATACACATATCACAATTTTTTTCTTGCTGGAGATGTAAATGCTAGGTACTATGGGGAAATTTATATTAATAAATACAGTATTCAGTCAAATCAGATGGTAGAATAAGTATAATTAATGATATTTCTGATCATAGAAGTCTTAAGGACATTAAAACAAATTGAAACAGGGAAACTTAAACACAGTATTACCTGGACTGAATCTTGTAGTAATAAATGGAAGGACAAAATGTGATCAGTTTGAAGAATATACATTTCATCCATCAAATCATACATCAGTGATCAGCTTATTTGAAATGAATGTGAATGTTTTGGCAAAATCTAGGATCTTGAAATAGTTAATCAGAATTTCCTCATTTCCTATTGAAAGTAACCTTATATTTTTAACAAATGAATCTTTAAAAATAAATAAACATAGCATAGAAAATAAAAATGTGAAAATGATTTAGGTGGAGAAATGAAAATATGCATAATATTGGGTGAAATATTCCAGTTTGGAAAACTCAAACATTTGAGACAATCAATCATGGAAATACCACCTGATGATGACTCGCGGTCATCAATAACCCTTTTTGAGGAACTGATATTGTATGTAGCACCTTTATTATATGAGGAGCTGAACATATCTGTGAAAGAACAGATCTGATTCTATGCAGTATGTATGAGAGAGAAGAAAAATTTACTAACTTAGTTACAGACACTAGGAAAGAGAAAAATAAGCAACATTTATATAAATTAAACCAACAGAGAAAGTGATATAAAATAACACTTTAATACAGGAAAACATTTAAATATAAAAAGTACTGTGGCAAAAACTAAAGAATACAGTAATATAGAATAGTAGCTAGAGAATGCAACACCTAGTCATGGTCACTAGATTTATATATTCAACCTTCAGAATAGAAAAATCATTTTATTCAAGTTTACTATGATATCCAGGAAAAAAAAACACTTTGTGATATTTTACCAGCTCCTATACAAGCACTAACAAAAAGGTTTACAGTTCAATTCTAATTTAATTTTCATTGAATAAAATTCAACAGGCCCTAGGACAGATTAAGTTCAATAAGGCCCCGGGACCAGACAGGGGGGTGGCAGACATGTTTAAATATTATGAAGAATGGTGGATATTATTAGTGTATTATATGTTTAATTACATAATTCAACACTCAGTTGTTCTACTGTCATGGCCTGGAAAGATTATTTATCCTAGTCACAAAAAAAGGACCTTTATGTAACCCAATGATCACCCAATCAATTTGATTGGTGCTTCACAAAAATCCTCTTGCATGTTCTTCTGACTAGCTGGGGTGTACACAAATCATATTATCAATAATTTACAAAATAGCTTTAGGAAATCATATTCAACAATACAACATTGTTCAGTTTTGGCATGCTTTGTGTACAAATACATAAAAATTAAGAAAGGAAAGCTATTTTGATGTTCCATAGTCCTGCAAATGGCATTTGCTAGCATGTCATAGAACACTTTGGAGCTCTCTCTGTAATTTTGGTTGTGATGTTTTTTTGTTGGATGTCATAGTAAGATTTCATGAAAATACATGGGCAAACGTGCAATGTAATATGAAAGGTAAGTTAGCCAATTATGTACACTATAATGTGAAAGGTGATTTAGTCAATTCAAGTGATACAAATTTGGGGGTTGGGCAGGGCTACATATCGACTCCTCTATTATTTAACCTTTATCATGAAGATATAATTAGACAGCTCTATCACTTAGATTATCATTCTCCAAAAGTGTTCAATAAAATACTTCCTCTGTTAGCATACACTGACGATGTAGTGCTCATTTTTATTTCTCTCCTGGGACTCCATAGAAAATTAGAAATGTTCTCTTTATTATGTGTTTAGAAATTTTCTAATAATAAACCAAACTAAAACACAGTTACTAGTGTTTGGTAGTAAACCTATAGAAAAATATGAACTGTATGTAAAAAGCAAAAAGTTACAATCAGTGAACATTTATGACTATTTGGGAATAAGATTTGTGTATAATTTAAGTTGTAACAAACATCCTGGCCCAGATATTCAAACTGCACCCAAAAAGTGCACAACAGCAGGAGCAAGCGCAAGTCCACTGCACCCATGCGCAAGAACCATAATATTCAAAAACTGCACAGGTCAAGATGTGCCTACTGCCAACGACTGAATATCGCACCACCTGTGCCATAGCGCAACTAGGGATGTGAAGCTGAACATATCTGATGCACCATAGTGCAACAAGGGATGTTCAGCTGAGCAGTCCAGATGCACCATAGTGCAACCAGGGATGCCCCCTGCAGCAGGGCAGCAATGCAACAGCACAACCAGGGATGCAGGGGCCCACCACCCATGTCACAGATGGGCAGAGGAACACACAGCACAACAGACATCATCCCCCACACCCCATGCACTGCACAACTGGTGGAGAGCTGGAATAACCACTGGCCCATGGATACCAGCAACCAACCCACAGCCGGGCCATGGTGCCCCAGCACACCCCCTGGCAAGCTGTGACCAGCACATAAGGAGGGGCAACCACCCCATACCACACCATCCCACCAATGCAGAGCACACCCTGCACCATGATCCCCATACACCCTGCCCAGGAGTAGAGCCCAACAGTGCAGGACACCCCATGCATGCCACCACCCCCACTGTGACAATGCAACCCTGTGCACCATGGAGCAATGCAAGGCAGCCCCACCATGAGCACCCTGCAGCTGGTGGCAGCAGACAGTGATGCAACAGATGCCTACACAGTGCTGCCCTGCACGCCCCCCCGAGGTTCAGCTGAGAGACTGACCATGCGTCAGCACACGAGGTACCCCACATGCGACAAGGCATGCCCCAGACCCCACCTCCAGTTGTACAGCACCCTGCACACCCTTCCAAGGACACATCCCATCCCAGCACTGGCCACAACAGCCAGCACAGACACACACAGTGTAGCATGGAGGCATGCACCACATAGGATGCAACACAGTGCATGGACAAACAGCCACCCATACCCAAGGGCACACCAACACAGGGACACAGTAGCGGGTCAACCAAGCCACTGGTGTGTGGCCACAGCTGACGTATACACATGGCCAGCACCCCTACATTGCAGAGGTGTACCAGCCACCCTGTGCAGGCACCATGAAGCTGTATGCCACCAGCATGCTGCTGGAGCACAAGTGACAGACACTGGAGCACATCCCCTGCAACAAACACAAGCAACAGCATGGATGGGGGACAACAACAGTGGAAGCCACAGTGTCACCGGAGGTAGACATGCACCATACTGGTGATGGCAGGCAACCTGGCATTGTGCCGGGTACAGTTGTTATCTAGCATGGACAGCCATCACTGACATGCCAGCAGACCATGCGTATCACAGACATGCAAGGGTGTCAGCTGCACAGGCCATGGACGGTCCAACAGGGGTGCCATGCACACAGTGCAGGCCCCATGGACCACTGCACACAGGCATCCAGGGCACAGAGTACAACACACAAACCACAGACAGTGACTGATCCCCCTACCCACACCATAGGCGGTTCACCTCTGCACACACACACACACACACACACACACGTCCATGCATGCACCACCCCTGACAACATGCATACCACTGCAGCTGAGCACCTGTAGCCTGCTGCAAATCAGAGACCACCACAGTTGTCATAACAAAATGCATATATTTAAAAGATGTAAAGAAAAGCTATGTACAATTATTTACAAGAGGGGGAAGGGCCACATAACAGGTGGGGGCGGGTAAGGGGCAGGGGTGAACATATGGGAGAGGGAAGAAGGGGTGTGAGGGTGGGTCAAAGGGGGGAAGGTGGTAGTCGGGGCATGAGAACATCAACAGCCACCCTGGTCCTCCTCTTCCTGGTGCCAACATGTGCTCCTCTGTCTCCTCCTGACCCCATGGCAGTGTATTCACTGAAGGAGCTGCAATGTCTCCCTCACCACCTGGAGCAGCTTGTGAATACCCTGCTGTATTTGCAGAAGTCACCAGCCACCTAGGATGAGGGAGCAGAGCCAACAGGTGTGACTGTCCATCCCCCTGCAGCCCTCCCATTGTGCATGGCATACAGCCATGTGCCATGCCCCTGTGATGGTGTGCAACCACCCACAGTGACCATGTCCACAAGACCTGCCCACCCAGGCAGCCACAGCCATGTGGACCACTGCACACATGCACCGCCCATGTCCTGCACAGCACCACCATGGCCGTACAGTGACTTGGCTATGCTGTGTGAAGGCAGTGCCACAGCCACAGCTTGGTGCACACATGGACCACCATTGATGCACTCCCAGACATGCAGTGCTACTGGACAATGCTGACTGTAACAAGTTGCGTGCATGGTAGTGGTGTCAATGGATGGTGGCCATGCCCCACTGCCCACCCAGTTATACAGCACACAGTAGTGATCATGGATGTAAAGCAATCACCATCATCAGGCTGGTCCATGCGCTGCGGACCACCATCACCCATCCTGTCCTGCTGCTCCTCCATGGAGTGCATCCTGTCCCTGTTCCGCCGCTATTCTTCTGGCCCTAAGGTGCAAACATGGAGAGAGGAACATCAGTACAATCCGGTAGCAAAGTCCCCCCGCCCCCATGTGTGTGCAATCCCACACAGCCAGACCCACCCACCACACACCCTGATACCACCACAGCCAACACTGGATGGCCCCCCCATGTGCCAGACACATGCAACCGTGATACCCGTATGGACAATAAAAATGTATGAATGTTGCACCTACCTTGCCATGGCACCATGCCCCTCCTGGCACGTGCCTGCAGGTGGGCAAGCAGGTCCGGGTCCCTGCATCTCAGGTCCCCATAATGGTGGCAGCACTGCTCCGCCATCCACCCCATACCAGTGGCCTCCTCCAGGGCATCGACCACCTCCTGCCAGACCGCACTCCTGGCACTGTCCAGGGGTGCCTTTCCTAACAAAGCCCGAGCATGGGGCTCAACTATTTCCACCAGGTTGGAGAGCTCTACCTGACTCCAAACCACAGCACACCTCCGTGCCATCTCTGCTGTCTGTTCAATCAAAATGGCCCTCTACAGCATGGTCCTGCCATGTGTAGATGCTGCGCGGTACAGCGCTACCATCCCCTATTGCACTGTCACTGAACAGCATGATAGTGGTGCACCCATGACTGATGCATGGCTCCTAGAGGGCAAAGGTTGGGCACAGAGTCAAGGGTCTCTGCCGCATGGACAGCCACAGTGCGATTGGAACCCAATGCATGTAGCATGATTGGGTGCCTGTGTGCCACCTCCTGTAGCGGCCTACAGTGCTGTTACCCCAGTGCACCTACGATGCCCCAGTGCCACAGCGCCATATAGGTGAACAGCGCTGTAGCGCCACTGGCACAATGGTGGCCATGACCTGCATTGCCTCCCATGCACAGCACCTCAGCAGCACAGCAGGCACCTGTGTCATCAACCCGGGCATGCGCAGTTAGGTGTGTACTGCACATGTCACAGAACTGCGCCCTTGGCTCAGCACATTCAACACAATTGCTCAAAGCGCAACAGCACGATATTCAGCCGGCATATGAAAATCATCTAATTAGCCATTCAATGGTGCAGTCACTGCATTTGCATCCACTTACAGATGCGCTTCGCCTCATTTGCATGGGTTGCGCTATAAAAATGCGACACTGGGCTGCACTGGCCATAGTCGGTTACTGTAGTCTATTGCGGTGAGTTGCATGCTGTTTGGGAGTGTGAACTGTGGTGTTTGGGACATGCATGGGACTGCACAGTCACAGGTAACACCTGTCATTCTCACAGGATGAATCATGACCGATCATGTGGTGGAGGAAGAGGAGCAGAGTCGTGGGAGGAAGAGGAGGCCAAACTTTACAAAGGCCGAGACAGATGCCATGTTTGAGGCCTACCTCAACCAGGAGCCACTTTTCAGCGGACGCCAGGGAACACCACAGGCCCGTGCTGCTGCATGGGAGGAGGTGGCGCATGCTGTCAACCTGCATGGCAGCCACCAGCGCTCTGTGCAGGAGTGCAAAAAGAAGATGGGCATGGACAGGTGGAGGATTAAAGAGAAGGTGGCTGCCATCAGGGCAGCACTGTCTGTGACCGGTGGGGGACAGCCGGAGGTGCAATGCCTGACCCCACAGGAAGAGCGGGTTGCTGGTAGCATGCAGCGTTGTGCCATTGAGGGTGTTCTGGGTGGCGGATTCCAAATGGGTGGTAGCCTGTCACTGCATGGTAGGTCATGGTCTGTCTATTGGGGGGGACAGGGTAGGTCACATGCAGTATGCTACTTTTTTCCCTTACAGCTCCTGAGCCTCTGCATGGGTCAGCAGTGGTGGGCTTCTCCACTGAGGTCAGTAACATGGAGATGGAGGAGGGCCCATCCACCTCCACAGGAATACAGGGGTCAGGGAGACAGTGGGCCCACCTGGACGTCCGGACTGATGTTGGTGGAGCAGGTGTGGAGGAGGCCCTGTCCATGTCCCAGCGTGCCAGCATCCATGGAAGCCAGCATGCTGAGACTCGGGCTGGTGCCGGATCCGTTACTGATGATGATGGAGCTAACGTCATGGGCAGTGACATGTGTGTGCCACAGGATGGCCACACAGCAGGTGACATCATGGCCATGGCTGAGGGTGGTGCGCTGTGGAGGCCTGTGTGTCATCACAGTCCCAGCCTGTGCCTGTCTGTACTGGTGGGGCAGCACTGGTGTGTGTCCAGGGCAGTGGGACTGTTGTGGCCACTGCGGTGGCACCATTGAGCCCTGGAGAGCGGCAGCCAGAGGGGCAGCATCAGCAGTCAGCCAATGACCATGGGGGTACAGTGTCAGGGGGTGGCGTCAGTGCACTGCCTGTGGACATGCCCAGGCCTGGCCCTGGTGTGCAGCGCCCACCATCAAGGGGTGATGAGCATCAGAGCCGCGAACACCCTGAGGGACAACATGCCAATCAGGCAGATGACCTCTTAGATGAGCACATCTGCATACTGCAAGCATCAGTCAATCAGCAGATGCGGCTTGTGATGGCAGTGGATGCACTGAATGCGGCTCTGCACCAGGCAGAGGAGCGGCGCAGCAGAGACACCACTCTGCTCCTGGCAGGGATGGACCGGTTGCGGGAGAATGTGACCACTGCCATTGACAGGCAGACACAGGCATTCACAGCTGTCATGACCACAATGGGCACACAGTTATTTGCCCATGCGTCGCAGACACCATGCAGTGCAATGTCCACCCCCTGTTCCCAGCGTCATGCGACATCATCCTTGTCTACACCGGGTTCAGCTGTGGGCATCCTGAGCACGCCTGGCGCAGGCATGTTTGGTGTGCTGCAGACCCCTGTGCGAGCACAGTCATGTTCACACAGAGGAACCCCTGGGGGACCGTCAGTACCACCCCATGATGCCAGTGGTCAGCCTGTCACTGCTGGCGGGTCTCGGTGGCTGCCCACACATCCGTGGTGGCTGTGGCACTGTGGCACATGACTGATCTGTCTCCCAGCATGGCTACTGTCTGATGCTGCCCTGTGTGCATTGTGTCGTTCAGTGGGCAATGCACGGATGGGGTACCCGGCCCTGCATGCACACACATGTTCCATCTGCACACCCTCCCAGCTGCTGTCCGCTGTTGCATGTGCATGATGATGCCTGCATTGCACTGTTTGCCAGTGTGCAATGGTGCCCAGCATCTGACACACGCACAATGACAGGCAGTGGGCGTGATGGTCTGTGGACATGTGTGTGGCTAGGGGTGGCATTCTGGGTCAGCATGCCTCCTACTCTTTGTGCATGTCTTGTGAGGTGTGTGTGTGTTTGTGTGTGTGTATGACCGTGTGCCATGTTAGACCTCGCCCATCTCTGGCGGTGTGTGCGGTTCGATGCTCAGCCTCTTCCCTTGACAGCATGCACCCCGGTGTGTGTCCATGCGTGTTTGTGGGTTGTGCCTTTGCCACTGGTGGTTGCATATGGCCCCATGACTTACCTGGATTGGCTGAAGTGCTCCTCTGTGATGGTGTCCTGGTGCAGCTGTGCCAGCCGGAGCAGTCGGGAGTCCCGTCGCCCAAGGGTGGGCTGCCCATCACCATTGTCACCGGCGTCCTCATTGTCCCCATCACTGTCCCCCTCTTTGACCTGTACAGCTATCCCACAGTCGTTGGCCATGTTGTGCAGGATGCAACAGGCCAGGAATAGCCCACAGGCCTTTGAGGGGCTGTACTGTAGGGCACCGCCGGAGGTGTCCAGGCAACAGAAACATGCCTTCAGCATCCCGAACACCCGCTCGATGACATTGCACGTGGTGGCATGTGCCTCATTGTAGCGTTGCTGCCATGGGGTCGCGGGCCACCGGTATGATGTGAGCAGCCAGGGATGGAGTGGATATTCACTGTCACCTGTGTGTAGAGGGTGGAGGTTAGTTTGGTGATCAGCATCGCCCTGCCTTGGGCCATGTAGGCCACTACCCATGTCACCTCTGACCGTGCCCCTCCTAAGCTCTATGTTTGTCCGTGTGGTTTGCATACTCACCCACTAAGTGGCCAGTGGGGGTGTCTCCACTCTCAAATCTGTGGCACAGGGCCGACTGGTGCCAGATGAAGGCATCATGTGCTCCCCCAGGGTGCATGGCACAGACATTGATTATGCGCCCCTGGCATCGCACACCACCTGGCAGTTGATGCTTGCATAGCCCTTCTGATTGATATATGTGGCCCCCTCGGGGCCAGGTGGTGTGCGGATGGCCACATGGGTGCAGTCTCTTGCCCCTAGCATGACAGGCATATGTGATACCCTGTGGAACTCCTGTATGTTTGCTGTGCACTCCGCTGGTGTGTTGGAGAAATGGATGTACTCCACAGCATGTGGCAGCAGTGTGCTGAGGAACTGGGTGAGGTGGCGTGACGCGGCCGACTGGGTTATGCCTGTGGTGTCCCCTGTTGGTCTCTGGAAGGTACCCGTAATGAGCAAGCACATGCAAGCTGTTACTTTAGTCTTCACTGACAGAGCATGGCTCCGTCGTGTGGATGCCTGCATCACATCACTGCACAGCTCAAAGAGCCGCCTCAGAATTGCCCGATTCAGGTGGTATCGGCCCATGATCTAGGTATCGCTGTATAGCTCGAAGCTGGTGCGGGCTCGGTACTGCCTGTTGGGGGCATACTGCCGATGGGCCCTTCCACGGCTGCACCCCCCTGCTGCCTGCCTTCTCACCCCCCCATTACTGCCTCCATCTGGATGGTGGCACTGGCCATGTCCCTGGCTTGTATTCCCCCCCCGGCAGCTGTTTCTGTGTTCCCCCCACTGTCCTGGCTGCTACTTCCCCTGCACTGGGAACACCTTCCTGTGGTGGCCTCAGTGCTGTGTGGCACTTTCCCCTTCTGCACTGGCTGTGGCTGTGGCTCCCCATACCTTCCCTGTGCCTGTGGATTCAGGGTGCCCTTTCTCTGTCCTGCCCTGTGTGTCCCTCCTTCACTGTTGGTCTGGCTAGAGTTCAGCTACATGTGCCTTCCCTGTAGTGTTCTTGCACCTGTCCCTTGTTCCTTTTTATTTTGGCTCATTTCCGCTATCGCGCAACTTCTGCTTGCTCCGCTATTGCGCATGGTGCATGTTGTTGAATACTGCACTGCGCCATTTATGCATGGTTCTTCCCCCTTCAGTTGCACATGCATTCATTATCATTGCGCTCTTGCTCAGCATGATTTGGGGGGCTCATCTGCCTCCCCCTGAATATCACAGAATGGTGCATTTTCAGACTTGCGCTGGAGCAACCCTATTGCGCATGGCGCAACCCTTTTGAATATCTGGGCCTCTGAATTTAATCAAAACTGACAAAATCAATTACAGGTATTTTGCACTTTGAAATTATTGAGGTCAGTCAGTACAGGGTTCGCTCATGGTAATTAATGCAAAAATTAAGACTGCCATTACATACAATATGCAGGTGAAGTATAGGGTACTGTATTTCCAGAGAAGGCACTTTGGAAATAATAATAAGCTTTATAGATGCTGTACTTGTTGAACATAACATCTTATGTTCCAATACTAAGTCTAAGGACCAGATAGGGTTAATACACAATTGAGACATTAATGACAGAACAAATAATTATGTGTATTATGGATTTACAGCTTGTGTCCCAAGACAGGATCCCTAGAACCTTCTTGGAGTAAGAAATCAAACATTCCACCAATGGTTTCACATTTCCTTATCTTAACTTTATTAAACAAAAATTAGACCTATCGGGCCTTGGTTCAATATTAACAGCTATTTTCCATATACAAATAATTTATTTAGTTGCTCCAGTTAAACACCAATTCAGGAAAATAGCAGCAGTTAAGGATATGTCCAAAACCACAGAATCTACAAATCATATTCTTTACAAATGTAGTAAGATTTCATTTAGGAGAGAATTATACCTTTCTTTGATTATTAATAGAAGAGCTAGACATCACTGCACAAGATTTAGATTGGAAATATCCTGAACGATTTATTTATTTTTGGACAACATAGGGAGGAAGTCTCCTCTCCATTTTGTAAATGCAACATGGCAAAGTCAATGATATTGAGCATGTCATCTCCTTTTGTCTTCTGTACAAGAAACAAAGGGATATTTACTTAATAATAATATTTATTTATACCGCGCCTTTCTAAAAATCAAGGCTCTTTACATCAACAATATAATAAAACACACACACAATAAATACTAGTTCATAAAAACAATAAAAACATCAAGTCATATATATACTTGATACCACAAATGGGTCTTCAGGGCCTGTCTAAATTCCTCCACGGACTCGCACTCCCAAAGCGGACGGGGTAGAGAATTGCAAAGGGATGGGGCCGCGTACATAAAAGCACGGGTCCCCCGGAAGATTTAAAAAAAACCTTGGAATCTCAAGCAACCCCTTGTCCGCCGAGCAGAGCGATCGCCTACTTGAAAGACATTCTCAATGATCTGTATAATGGATTTGTTAGCAATCATGTTCTCTTCCACTGACATAATAATGTCGACTGACGTTTCTGCTTTTTTACTTACCTTATATTTAATAAAGAACTTATACCATGAGTCTTACAAAACATAAACTATAGAAATTGTGAGATCTTTATGATTATGTTTATTATGATTATTATCTTTGTAAGACCCACGAAGTGGTTCACATTTTTAAGAAGATTATACTTCTATCTAGGAACCAAAGTCTCCCATCTTAATGGATAGTACAGTACTTTTAGTCTGGAAATTAAATGTTAGATGTTAGATAACCATATAATGCCCCAAATATGATTGCCTTTTTGCATAAACTGTGTAATGTCCTAGAATTTTATCAGAGTGTCTTTATGAGAGTGTATTAACTATTAAATATATTACCATAGATTCTGTAATATAACGTCTAAAATTGTATGCTGTTTTTCTACTGTACATTTTATGTATCTGACATTTTTTCGTGCATACGTTTTTTTAAAACCTTTTTTTAAAGTTGTCATAAAAGCCATGACAACTGAATGATTGAATAAATCCTGGCATTCAGTCCCAGTTGGCTGCAATACACAGGACCTTACTGTGGTACTGATAAGATGATCTCCAAGCTGATCTGGGGTACAAGTTCAGCTTCAGGCAGGGCTGCAACACAGAAGTCTCTCTCTCTCTCTCTCTTTCTCAGCTGCAGCTTCCAGCATCACTTTCATGCAGGGCTAGCATATACTTACTTTATTTTTCTGTGAGCAGGAGCTCTGCTTCTCACTTTCTTTATGACCTTTCAGGCTGACGCATTTTACTCCTGCAACATCTTCACCAATCTGCTTTTCACAGCAGTCACACTCTAACTGAATAAGTCCAGGAATAGCTCACGCTGCTCACTGTGGAACCTCAGCTCACTATTGGTCCATGCATGGGGCCAGGATGGAGGTTCATCACACGGTAGATGATTGGCCCCAAATTTGCACACAAATGTCCTGCAGTTTTCCTGTGTTCCAGATGCTCCTTTTGGTTCTCCTTCTAGGTTCTGCAGCCTCACTGGCTAGTTGTGTAACCCCTGACTCCTTTTGACGTCATTGTGGGGATCAGGGTACATAAAGATGGTAGTGGCCTGGCTGGCTAGCTGTGGGGTACTGGCCCCCAAAGACTTTATTTTGTATAGCACTCCTGCCCTTAAATATCTGCTGCCTCAGTGTCATTTTGTGAGGTCACACTGCCTTCCCCACTGCTTTGTTTCACTGTGCTGCTTTTAAATTGTCCAGTGGTATTACCCTCAGGTCCCTCTCTCAGTTGTATGTTCCTCTGTTATCCACCCCACTTCCGCATTCTATTTTCAGATCCTTTTTATCCTATGTGCATTTCCGTGCATATTTTTGCATTAAATTTCAACTGCCAGACCTTTGAACACGTGGCTAGTCTTTCCAGGTCCTCCCTCACATTTCTAACCACTTCCTCACTGTCTCCCTTCTACAGACCTTAGCATTGTCAGCAAAGAAGCAGACCTTCCAATGGATCCCTACTCTAATATCAAAGATGAAGATGCTGAAGAGGACCAGACTCAAGACCAATCCCTGCAGACTGCCACTGGTAACCTCCCTGACCTTTGAGTGTTCTCCATTAAGGACAATCATCTGGGTTCTGTCACATAGCCCGTTTCCTACCCACCTTCTGATCTTTTCACCTACTCTCAGGTCAACCAACATTTTGACCAATCATTCATATGGAACAGCCAAAGGCTTTACTGAAGTCAAAGTACAGCATGTATACCCTCCGCCTGATCCTGGTCCACCACCTTCATCACCCAAAGAAGATTTTCAGGTTCATCTGACACAATCTCCATCCCATAAAACTATGCTAGCTGATATGCTGAAGTCTGTTTCTGATATCCTGGAATCTGTTTGCCTCTATTCAACCTACTAGCCTTCCTTTATTAAGAGCTCTTGTAACTTATCCACTATGGGCGTCAGACTGACAGGTCTATAGTTCCCTCGTTCATCCCTACTTTTGCTCTTATGCAGGAAGATACATCTAATGCCCTCCAGTCAATATGTACTATGTCTCCAGTGAGCTGTGAAACAGCTAGGACCTGTACCATTCCTTTAGGACACAGTGATGCGAACCATCCAGGCCCATTGACCTGCCAAGTTTCAGTGCATTTAGTGCCTTTCACACCCTTATCTCAAAAATCAGATTCTCAACAATATCCTCAGCATTGCTGATACCCCGTTTTGTCCTTCTTCATTATTACCACAGCTAGCCTCAGCTCAGTGTCAGACTTTGCCTTCCTCATAGTCTTGTTGGCCTCCCTTGTTCTGTTTAGAAACAGCACCCTATCCTCTTCCACATGGCTGGCTGTGTATTTTCTGAAGGCATTCTTTTTCTCCCTCATGGCCTCCCCACCTCGTTTGTATACCACATTGGTTTTCTACCCATCCTGTTTTCTCTGCCACCCTTACACAGAGACACCTGGCTTCCAGTATCCTCTTTTAATCAATCCCTACTTCTTTTCCACCTCTTGTGCCACTTCTAGCCCTTAAAGTTTCTCACACAACAACTCCTGTATCCTGCCAAAATCTTCCCTCCTAAAGATCAAGACTTTTGACTGAGACTGTTTTCTTTCCACTTCTAATTTGAAATTAAACCACATTGTTTGATGATCACTGGCTCCCTTTGAGTTGTCTGATGATCACTGGCTCTCTTTGGGTCATGTACTGTGATCTCCACTATACTGTTCATTCATAAGTAATAAGTCTAGGATGGCTCCCTCTCTTGTAGGGTCCTCAACCCTCTGAATGAGGAATGCTTCCTGGAATGCCTCTGCAAGCAGATGATTTATTGCTCTTGCTGATACTGGGATCCTCCTACCTACATCTGACATACTGAATCCCCATTACTAGCACCCACATGTTCTAATTACATTCTGATTTTGTCCCCATTTCCCTTTTAGCCACCTCTTTCTGAGATGGTGGTTTGTATACCAATGCTATCCAGATGTTCATCCCCATCTGTGACTACCTGTACCCACACTGTCTCTTTAAGAGATATGCAGAAGTTTTAATTCGCCAGCGAAGTTGCCATAAAGTTACTGAAATGAGCATTTGTGGAGTTTTCAAAATTTTCCCAGCCATTAGCAACTTCGACTATGCCCGAATCGCCAAATTTTAAATCCGAAGTGCAGAATTTTGTCCATAAAATGTGGAATTTTGCCTGCAAATGGCAGAATTTCACCCACAAATGGCAAAATTACACCTTTCGTTGGTGAAATTCACACCATTCATGGGCAAAAGTTTTCACTTTGCAGGTGAAACATCACACTACACAATGAAACTTTGCACTTCGCAGATCGATCCACACTCTGCAAATTGTGCTAAATTTGTGGATTAATTTGCAGAGAAAATCTTACCAACTTCACCCATTTGCACTTGTCCACCCCACTAATCTTGACCTCCATGGCTTTAATACCCCTCTTTATGTATAATGCAACTCCACCTCTTTCCTTGCTCCTTCTCCCTCCTAAACACTGCATACCCTGAAATGGTCAGATCACAGTTGTGGTACTATATGCCCACATTTCTGTGATCACTACCAAGTCCAACTGTGATTCTGCCACCAATGCCTCCAAGTCACTGGTTCATTCCTCAGACTCCTGGCATTAGTGCTTATAGATACCCATGTACTGTAACTTGCTTCCTCTCTCCATGTGACTCCTTTATACCCATCGTTACCCCTGCTTTGATCCTTATCCCAGCTTTTACTGCATCCCACCTTTCCCCTCCTGGACTCCCTGCAGGCCTGACCCTGTATCCTTTTCTGGTTCCCCTTGTTTCCCACTCTTTTTTGTGCTCTGTTGATCTCTATATCTTCTAGTGCTGGAAGAAGGCTAACCAGACCTCTCCTGCTTCAGTAGTACACCTATCAGCAACTAATTTGTCTACTCCTTTCTGCTACTTTAAAACTAACTCTATGCACACTAAAATCTTAACCTCAGCACCCTGGTGCCAGGGGTATCAGGCAAAGACAACTTTTAGAGGGGCACAAACTCCAACCTATCGGGGGGGGGTCAAGGGGCATTCCCCATGATAACCTTTTGAACAACTGAATCAAAATGGTGCATTCCAGTGGATTTTAGCAAGCTGTAATGCAACTTAACAGCCTGCTAAAAGACAGCAGAATGCTGAGGCACACATATACAATAATTGTATAGCTAAGTACAAATAGTGTATCATACACTCTTGGCTCACAATGAAAAATTGAAATATGTAATTAAAATGGTGCATTCCAGTGGCATTTAGCAGGCTATGAAACAGCTTGGCAGCCTGCCAAAAGGAAGCAGAATGCTGAGGCACATACTGTACACAGAAATACAAACATGTGAAATAGCCAGCAGAAGAAGGTCTTATGGTACATTGAGTCTGTTTGATTGTGGTGCCCCTGTTCTAGAAATTACAGAGAGCCCCACTCCCCTACCCTTCACCCTGACCCTACTCTTCACCCTGTCATACCATCTCTTGAACCCCCCACCGTCATTTGAGTGATGATCTAAGATGTGAGTTCATGCCACTGCAACACCACCCTCTCTGTAAAAAAGTGTCTCCTGACCTCCTTCTTGAATATATCCCCAACAGCTTATAACATTGCCTCTTGTGGTCTTGTTTTCACTGAGCCAGAAAAGTGCATCAATATCCATCGCATTTATATATATCATGTTCTTGAAGGTTTCAATCATGTACCCTGTCTTCCACCTCTCCTTGAGTGAGCACATGCCAAGTTCTCCTAGCCTGTCCTCATATGCCCTGTTGTCCCTAAACCCACATTGTCACCCTCCTCTGAACTGTCTCGAGCTGGCTGATACCCTTTTTCAAGTAGGAGTTACAGTATTACGTGCTGCACTCCAGGTGCGATCACACCAGGGATCAGTATAGTGGCACTATAACCTCCTCACTTCTGCTCATGAACCTTCTAGCAACGCAGCCTAGTATTCTGTTTTTCTTGGCTGCTGCCTTCCTACACTGCATAGCCTGTTTTTGGTCACTGGTGATGGCTGTCCTCAAGTCCTTTTCCTCCTCTGATTCAGTGACCTTGACCCCCAATACTGTACTCAGCCACTGGGTTCTTCATTCCTATAGGCATGACCTTACACTTCTTCGCATTGTACCCAGCTGCCAGACACCTGACACCTAAGTACCATTCAGCTTTACCAGGTCCTCCTTTAAGTCATGCACCTCTTCATCTGTGTCACTCTTCACACAGAGCTTGATGTCTGCAAAGAGGCAGATCTTGCTTTTAAAACATACACAATATTGATAATAAACACATTAAACAGCACAGGGCCAAGCACTGACCCCTGCAGGGTACCACTTGTAACTTCCTTTGTAACAGCTTCAGCGTCCTAATTCTTGGTCAGTTTGCCACCCACCTTTTTAATTTGCTCCTTACCCCTAGGTCCTCCAACTTCCTGGTCAACCACTTCTGGGGCACAGAGTCAAAGGCTTGCTGAAATCCAAATAAAGAATGTAAATTGCCTGACCCCTGTCAACTGCCTTCATTACTCTGTCAAAAGAATTTGTTCTGATTGGTTTAAAAGGACCCCCATGAAATGAACCCATGATGTCTCGTCCTGTATCCCATTAGTTTTAAGGAACTCTGCTAGTCATTCCTTCATAAAGGTCTCCATCAGTTTACTCACAATGGAGGTCAGACTGGCCAGCCTGTAGTTTCCAGGGTCATCTCTGGGCCCACTCTTGTTCAGCGATATTACATACTTGGTACTCTACTCCTGTGGTACCAGCCACATAGCGGAACAGCTCTTGTACAGGTCTGCCAGCAGACCTGCCATCTGTGCTGCCAGTTTCCTCAACACTCTTGTGTGCATGCCATCTGGGCCTGGGAACTTGGCCAACTTTAGTGGCATGAGCCCTTTCCTAACTCTGTCTTCCATTATCCTGTCTTCAGTCATATTCCCACCTTCTCACCTTCCTAACACCATCTTCCCAGGCATCACTAGTTCATCCGTTTCTTCAGTTAAGACAGTACAATAGTGTTCATTTAACACCTCTGCTTTCACTTTGCTGTCTTCCATCCACCCCTCCTTTTTTTTAGCTTTACTATACCTACCATCATGTCTCTCTTTTCACTTTTGTACTTGAAGAAGGTTTTCTCACCCTTCTTATTCCCCTCTGCAGTTTGCAGATCCTTCCTAGCCTTGGCCTACCTGACTATCCTGACGACCTCTATGGCTTTCTCCAAGTGGAACTCCTCATACTCATTCTTCCAGGACTTCCTATGCTTCCTATATGAAACCCTCTTATCCTTCACTGCCTGTCTCACACTGAACCAACTTGGTTTCCTGGCTTTGGAATTATTCTCCTTCTGCTTCAGGCATGTGTTAGTGGATGTTGTGATCCCTTCTTTTATCACTGTCCACCTTTGATCCTCACTCATATTTTCCTCAAGCCTAGATAGGTGTCCCCTTAAAATCTTGCTGATCCTACCATAGTTGGTCTTCCTGAAATTTAGCACATCTGTCTTTGTGTATGGTGTTTACTTCCCCCAACTGTGAAACTCATGCAAAGCCAATACCAATAGATCTAAACACGACTACCTTCAATCCTTGCAGGAAACGCACCTCTCCAACCCCAAAAGCTTCTGGTCTCAGATAAACGCTCTTCTCAAGGGCAGAGAGTGAATCAACCCTCAGAATATGATCCTGAGAGGCTGCCTATTAACCCTTTCCTCAGAGATATAGGAATAAATCACTTTTTCACTGACCTTTACATATATAAGATTGGTCTACCTGATGGCTGCTACCCACCCTGCTCTGCAAGAATTCCACCCTGATGCCCCCAACCCCCTCTTCCATATGAAACTGATCTCACAGAAAGAAGTGTTTAAGCGTCTGATGGGTCTAAACCCAGATAGCTGTCCCAGATTTGACTCCCTACCTCCCAAATTCGTTAGGATTGGAACACCTGAATTAGCATACCGATCGCACAATTGATCAATAGAGCCTTCTGTACCCAATCTGTCCCTGACAAATGGAAGTCTGTAATAGTTGTCCCAGTGCACTAAAGTGGCCTGACAAACCTCGTTGAAAATTACAGACCAATATCCATATTATGCCAGATTGCTAAAATCCAGGAACAAATCCTATACAATCAGCTATATTCCTTCCTAGAACTTAACAGTGCCCTCGCCATCAATCAGCATGCCTTTTGAAAGGCACATGGGACTGAGTCAGCTCTCTAGAGAGTCACCTCAGATATATTTCATGCCATGGATCAAGACTGAGCCACAGGGGCTGTATTCATTGACCTCATGAAGGCCTTTGATCTAATGAACCACTCACTACTAATCTCAAAGCTCCAATGTCTTGGCCTTGATCTCAGCTCTCTCTCTAGGATCTCACACTATTTAACTAATCAAACAGTGTGTCAAATGGGCTGGGGCCTATTCTTCCATATCTACCATCTCGAACAGGGTTCCCCAGGGCTTACTCCTTGGGCCACTGTTATTCTCTGTTTTCATCAATGAGCTGCCAATGAACTGTGGGGGTGCAACGGGTCAACTCTATGCAGATGATGCCATTCTATATAGATCCAACAGAGATGTCAACGCCATTAGGTCTGAACTGGAAAAAGACTTCCAGCTGTTTGAAACATGGTTCAGAAATAACCTACTGGTATTGAACATGAAGAAAACTAAATCATTGCTATTTCATCATGTCTCCTACAATGTCACCTACCAATCCTCACTGGTAGTACATACCTCCTCTGGCATACCTATAGAAGGGGTGGGCACCTTCAAATATCTGGGCATGACTCTTGATGTGCACCTATCCTTTGAGGCACATGTAACTAATGTTATCAAGACAACTAATCAAAAGATAGGCCTACTATATCACACTATCCCCTACCTCACATTTCAAGCTAGGAAGACTATCGCTTCGGCTACCCTTCTCCCCGGCCAATTCTTTGGGGCCCCTATAACACACTCAGTCAAGTCCTCTTCTCTGGCCAAACTTAGACAGACCTAGCTTAGAGTTGTTCATTTTGTTGCCAAGGCACCTGCGTAGACCCACCACTGTGATATGCTCAATATCATAGGATGGCCGGCCTTTGAGGCCAAAATAGACTTCCCTGTGCTATGCGCTATATTCAAATTCATCCACCTTCCTTCGCCTCCCATCCTCTCCAATCTCCTTACATTGAAACCTTCCCCTAGGACCCTAAGATCCTCCCATCTCCCTATATTAACCATTCCCAAAACCCGACTAGCCATTGGTAGGAGATCCTTCTCCACCTCCCTCATAATTTTCTCTCATGGCTACCTCTTCCCTTGTTCAAGAGGTACTTCAAAGAGATCTTCTTTCCTCCCCCATCTGTAACTGTGTCTAAATCCTTCCCTGTTCTACATGTGTTCTACTCCCCTCCCCTCACCCTCTCCTTTTTTTCACCCGTCTCTACTTGTTGCTTTATCCCCACCACCCCTTCCCCTTCCCCTGACCTTGCTTTTTTTCTCCTCTTCTCCACAAATTAACTATGTAATATATTGTATTATAGTGTATTATATATTGCACTATATTGTATGCATACTCTGTATACAGTCGTAAGATCTAAGTGTTAGTAATGCATCCTCACCCAAGTACTGTAATGTCCTGGAATCTGCTTACACACTATTTTGTTCCTTGTTATGACAAGATGATCACTATGGTATTATCATACTTGTTCCTGTTTTTACCACCTGTAAATTGTTATTTCTTATATATTTTGTGGAATGCCTCTGTTCCCTGGGTCACCCCTGAAAAAGGGACTGGTCACTGCCAAGCGTGTCTTCACAGACCTTAAGTGGTCTTTGGCAACCTCCATCCTCTCTGCCTTAAACTAATATTCTCCTAGGTCTATCCCATGCATGCTTGAAACCCTGTACTATTTCTGCCTCCCCAATTTCTTCTGGCAATTTATTCAAGTCATTTACCACTTTTTCAGTGAAGTAGTACTTCTTCATATCCCTCTTAAACTCCCCCTCCAACTTCCTCACATTCCCCCTGGTCCTGGTGTTCTTCCTCATTTGAAAGAGACTCTCCTCCTGCACCCTGTTCACTCCCATGAAGTACTTATAGGTCTCTACCAAGTCTCCCCGTCCTCTCTTCCAGGATGTACACATTGAGATCCCTCAGTCTCTCCTCATAGGGCTTTTGGTGCAACCTTTGATCTATATCCCTAGTCACCCAGTCTAAGGAATCAAACAGATTAATCTGGCATGAGCTCCCCTATGAATCCACGCTGCCTTTAGTCTTGCATCAACCTTTCCTTTAACAGTGTTTCTATTAGTTTCCCATCACTGAGGTGAGACTTAACAGCCCGTAGTTGCAAGCCTTTTCCCATGTGCCTCTTCTATGTAGAAAGAACACGTTGGCTTGCCTGTTGCTCTACAGAACCATGTCAAATTCCAATGAGCTGTTGAATAAGTCAATCATTGGGCAGTTAGCACCTCACTGAGTTCCTTTTGTACACTTGGGTGTATTCTGTCTGGTCCTATAGCATTGTCAGCTTTCAGAGCTGGAAGTCCCTTGAGGACTCTTTCCTCTAAAAATGAGCTTTTGTCAGCCCCCCCTTTGTTCTTTCTACTCCCTCATGGTCCATCTGCTATGCTCCCTCCACTGTGAAGAATGAGAAGAAATATCTGTTCCGGACATGTGCTTTTTCATTGTTATCTTCTGTGCAGTCTCACCCTGCCACCCTCCTTATCCTCACTATCCCTCCCCTTGCTTTCTTCTTCTCACTTATATACTTCAAGTAACTCTTACCCCAATTTGCTATCCCTTTGGCTATCTTTTCCTCTGTCTGTACCTTTACTCCCCTAACTGCCTTACTTTTGAGGCCAGAACAACCAGGACCTGACCAGAGGGAGATTCCTCCAGCTCTGTCTGAGCTCTGTCTGACATGAGCTGACTGCCACAAAGCAGCAGCTGGAAGAACATTGGCACAATGGGAGCTGCAGTCACAGAACAGGTTGGGTGAGAGTGAAAAAGACAGCAAGACATAGAATGATGGGGACTGTGAGACATATGTACCAAAAAGAACAGAGACTGCTCAATCACTATGTGAAGCTTCAAATGTTCTTCAATTTATTAGTCATGACCACCACAAAAACTGATGTTTCAGCCAGACTGGGCTTAGTCATGATAGGTGGTCCTAGGTAAAAGTACAACATTCTGGTTATTATAGTTGATCCAAATTTAATAAAAGTACTAAAAGGTGTTAGGTATGATTCAATTATGTCCTTAGTAAATTAAATACATTATTACTTTTCATAACTAATATTAATTAAATATTAGTATAACATATTATATATTATATTCAATTAAATTATATTATATTATATTAAATATTAATATAGGAGGCAGTATAGTGCAGTGGGTTAAGGCTTTGAGCTGCAGATCTGGTGACATGGGTTTGAATCCCACAGCTGCCTAGGTGCATACTGTGTGATCCTGAGCAAGTCACTTAACTTCCTTGTGCTGCCAGGTCACATCTGGAAACAAGCTTCAGCTTTGTGTGCTACTCCTTGTTAAACAATGTACCCTTTGCCTAAATTAAATACATATAACATATTGTCATTATAATAGTGCACTTCAGATTATTAACTTTTCAAATTTCAGAAAAAAAGATTCATCCAGTACAGCCCCAGAGCTTCAAAATATTAAAAATATAATTCTTCCAACAAGGGGTGAGCTAGAATCCAGTAAATAGCTGACGCTAATTAGTCATAGAAACTCCCACAACACAGACACCAGGCCATTCCCCATATTTGTCAAATGATGATATCATTGGAGGGTGATGAGAAGTATAAGAACTGAGAGGACACAACAAAAGGTGTTCCACTCACAGTGGCTGTAAGGGGGAGTCAAACATTAAACCTGATGTTTATGAACAAGAAGAAATGAAAGCTTTTTGATTGTAAATAACATGTATGACCAGTGTCCTGATGAAGGGCTAATTCCCGAAACGTCGAGTTTAAGCCTGGAAGATAAATGAATAAATTATTTGGACACTATCCATATTTGTTTCATTCATTTGGACTATAAGGGAGAGTGGGCTTCCTAATGATCCAGTATTGTTTTCTATAACTTTTCAAATTCCAAATCGACACAAAGATAATAGTAATACTGAAGCTTTTCTTTACCGGCTACTGTGTATACACCATGTACCACTCTAAGTTTGATATATCCCTCAGATAAGGTTCCTGTAACAATATACATTGTATTCACAAAGATACAATGGCAGGAAATAATCCTGGGTTCTCATTGGTCAGTCTGTGCCTAGGACAGTGATGTTATCTCAGTATAGCATCACTTTATGAAGTCCAGGCATGGACATGACCACATAACACAACCAGAAATCACCTACTGCTCCAGAGGTTACCACAACTGTAACTGTAAATGACTTATGAAGAACTAACCCCCCCACCAGAACTCCCCCAACACACACACACGTATTCCATCCCTCGCCCTACTTTTTCCCCTATTCAGTGAGCACAAAACAGTGCTACAGCTTCTTCAGTCACTTTTTTTTTCTCCACAGAATGGCCCAGTTTTACAGAGGTGCCAAAACTGAAACTGCCAATCACCGATCACTTGACTGGAGATCATGAGTAAAACATGCAAACCTGACCACTGCCACAATATCTGTCCAAGTCTGTCACACATCATCCATCATCCATCCTCCATCTCCTCTCTGCTCTTCCTGTACTCACTGGCAAAAAGTGTTAGAAAAAGAAAGCCATGACAGCAAACTACTTTTCCATCTCCTACCCGCCACCATGATCATGTCAGCGTGTGCACATTTTATAACCATGCTATACACTAGCCGAGTGGTATGACAACCACAGAAGCAGAGAGAGTTTAAAAAATAAAATGGTAGAAAGAAACATGAAATATAGCCTGCTTTAACAGGTGAGTGAGCGAGCGGGCATGGGGGGAGGCAGGGGCTTAACAACGACCACAGTATGCAGAGCACAGCACACAAATAACTGACCAGGCAGGATCATTCAGACTGCAGCTTCACCTAGTGGTGGAAAATATTCTTGACTTTTTTTAAATTGTATACCTCCAGACACACAAAAATGAAATATAAAATGCATAAAAAATGTTTTTTTTCCTTTTTTTATTAACAAACGAGCCATTGTATAATAGCAATAAGGCACTCCAGGGTGTGGGTTATTGTATAATAACATTGTTATTGTATAATAACATCCCTTCTCGGTTATTGAACGCACTTGTCCTGCAGTCTCATGCTTTAGTCACCCAAGGCGTGATGTTATTACACAATAACCCACACCTTGGAGTGCATTATTGCTTAAATGACCATTATATGATAGTCACACCATAATATTGAAAAGCATAAAAAGCAGAGGAAAAATAAAGTATAATGTTTGTGTATATCCAAATGATATCAGAATTCTCACAAACAAAAACAAGGTTCCTTATCAGCGTGAGGGCTGAAAACAAAACCAGAGAGTAATATTAAAAGCATGCTGAAAATAGAGTTAGAACCAAAGTTTTCACATTAGGTTTTCTTCAGGAATGATCTTTAAAGAGAAAATAGCAAAGTTAGTGGAGATTCAAGAGGAAATAATGTATACATATCTATGGAAAGAAAACAGAGGGTGTGGATCTAGGAGAAAAACTGAAAATAGGCAAGGTACTAATAGAAGTTGGAAAACAAAAATATGAAGATGGGGAGGGAGAGGCATGGTAGGAGTGACTGAGCTGATAAGTTCTTAGGTAGAGTTTAACTCGGCATAGTAAGAAAGATGAAAGGTGACAAAGGTTGGAGAAGGAGACAGGAACATGTGAGAAAATTAAAAGGATTGGCACCTATGCACTAATGGGCATAAGTTACACTCGAAAAGTGCGCAACCCACCTGTGCAGCTCCGCACCTGTGGACAGGTGCACACCAGCCATTATTCACTAACAGCCACCACCTGTCCACAGCTCCACCCCCCCCAGCATGAATGCAGACCCACTCAGGGTGGTCGTGGGTGGAGTTGTGGACCAGCCGGGCATCCGATCAGATCCCCGGCATGGGTCCCACAGTGGATCCCTTGCACTACAGTGCAAGTCTGGGTGAGTGAATTCCTACTGCAGGCACCCGGATCCATACAGCATGGCCCCATTGTCCTGTGGACCCCCCGCACCAGCCTTCACTACAAGGTGCCCTCCAAGTGCACAGACCAACCCCCAGCAGTGGAACCCCACCCCCGTCCTGCAGGCTGTCCCCCAGCACAGATGTGCCTGGACCCCACATTTGTATCACCCCGAGACCCTGACCCCATAACCGGTGCCCCCAAGCCCCACTGTTGGTCAGTGCCACCTCCACACACACACACACACACACAGGTGCCCCACTCTTAAGAGGCTGCAGTTTGCTCCTAGTACCCTACCCCTACATTGGTGGCCAGTGTACCCCCCCACCCATTGAGGCACCAACAACCTCCCCCTGCACCCCAATGTGGGAGTGGGGGAACTGGGAGAGGACCATGGCCTCTCAGGAGTGGGGCACCTGTGTGCATTGAGGGGCAAGCAGACCCAATGACTAGGGCTGGGGCTCTGCTGGGGAGGGTCCCATGATGTTGGGTCCAACAGGGGCTGCAATGTGTTGAAGTGGGGGGCACTGGACCATACAGAGGTGGGGTGATGTGTTGGTGGGGGGGGGATATTTGACAGATCAGGGACTGGGAGGATGGGTGCACTGCCTGGGTGTGGATCTGTGATGGTGGACCATGTGTGCTGTGTTGTGTGGGCACTCATCTGATCAGCTGCCCCAGCCCTCCCTGTCTGCCATGTGGGCTGGAGTGTCATCGAGGGCTGCTTCCTGGTCCCACCATATCCAGTGAGTGGAGTCTGTGGGGGTGTGATGGGTTATGGCAGGGTGTCTGCTGCCATAACCTGCACTGCACTACACCCCCCCCCGCTGACAGCACTATGTGCCTTTTTGACTGCCACGTGGTTCCAGTCCACCCCCGGCATGCCCCTGCCCACCCCTGGCATGTTGCTTTCCATGCGGCCAGGGGATCGAGAGTGTAGCTGTCTTGTACCCAGTTTGTGAATGCCATGTGGGGTCTATGGGACCGCACTCCATGGTATTCAGACATAGCAATACCATAGATACATAGACAGTGTCGACAGATAAGGGCCTATGGCCCACCTAGTCTGCCCATTTGAGCTTGTAAGTTCAGTTTATGTTTTCCTAGAAGTCTGTTGCCCCTTACCCCTGACCTCCAGAATTCCTTTATATCTATCCCATGCATTCTTAAATCCCATGATTGTTTCAGCCCCCACCACTTCCTCTAGCAGGGTGTTCCACTTGTCCACCACCCGTTCTGTGAAGAAATTCTTCCTCACGTTTCCTCTGAATTGTCCTCCCTCCAACTTCACCCCATATTCTCTAGTCCTGGAACATCTTTTTTGCTTAAAAATAGTGTATTCCTGCACCCTGTTCCTCCCTGTAAGATACTTGTATGTCTCTATCATATCCCCCCTCTCCCTCCTCTCCTCCAACGTGCCCAGTTTACGCGGTGCATTGGCATTGGGCATAGGGCACAATATGCACACATAATTGGAATGCCTATGTGAGTATGCCCACACACACTATGACTGAAAGTGTGTGCAGGCATACCTGCACATGTACATGTGCCATGCATGAATGAAAGCAAATATAAGATAGCAGGGACAGGTTAAAAAGGACAAACTTCAGTGGTTGTAAGATGTTCATAGGAAATAGTTTGCTATTTACGAGGGAACTGTCAGCAAAAAGATCCTCACACCCAAGTGTGAGGGTGATCTCAATTTGCACTTTGTGTACAAAAACATTTTATTTACTTAGTGTTTACTGCAGCATAGTGGAATGTATTAGGCTAATTTTTCTGACTTCTAAGATGCCATTTTGTGTAACCAGACATCCCAGAATCCCCTGCAACTGAACATCAGAGGAGGGTTGCAGAGCTGGGAGATTCAGTAACCTTCAATAGCCTGCAGTATACATGTTAAAGATTTTGTAAGATAAATCAGATGTTTACTGATCCTGCTGTGCTCACGGGGCTTAGTATAGTCCTCTGTGACCATACCTAGCTCCAGGAGAACAGCAGACCAGCAAACAGAATATTACAGCTCATAAGAAATTCTGCCATTCACTGCAGACTATTGAATATCCCACTCCTCTAATGTCAGTAGCAGGGGAGTCTGACATTTCTGGTTACAGGAAATGTCAGCTTACAAGTCAATGAAATTAGCCTGATACAGTTTATTACACTGCAGTAATTAGTGAGTAACAAAAAAGTGTTTCTGTACACAAAGGGCTAACTGGGATCAGCCTCACACTTGGGTGTGAGGCTCTTATTGCTGACAGTTCCCCTTTAAACAACAGGGCTGCTGGGAGCCTAAGCAGATGATAAGCATGGTTTCTTTGTTTTTTTCTTTGGTTGGCATCCCAAAAACTCTGAAGGACACAAACAGAAAGATCATTAACATAATGGTCTCTGGAGGTAAAATTGGTTTGTCAGTGTTTCCATCTCAGAGTGCCCTTAGCATTCCCTTGATTGGTCAGCTAGCTGTCAGACAGACTCTCCAATGTAGGTACTGTAACTGCACACTTCCTGCTAAGAACATGATATATAACATTGTTGTAAATGCGTGAGAACTTCTTGGTGATTTGTAAAACACCTGTGGGACCTTGAATTTTAGTGACACTAGAAATACATTTGCCGATGTAACAGTGGATTCTGTTACAAGCCTTGGTACCTGGTAGGAAGGAATTGTTAGGAGTTTGGAGGCTGCTATGAACCAGAGTTCAAAGCTTGGGTTGTCTGCAGTAGGACGCAATTGATGGCTCTGTAAAGGAAGCTTCAATATTAGGGTCAAGTTTGCACAATAGGAAGGTTCTTAGTGAAGAGAAGGTGTCTTGGAATGGAAGTGAAGCACCAGTGGAATGCATCGATGTTGTTGCGTGAACATACCTCTCCTATAGGGGTCAAGGTTACATGGCAAATTACTCACCCAGGAGAGATCCAGAAGTAAATGGTTTGATACCTTTTATTGGCCCAACTTAGATGTTAAAAGAAGGTTGACAAGTTTGTTTTTTTTTAATTTGGCTCTTATACTGACAATTGATATTATCTTGTATAATATCATGTCACAGCACTGAAGATCTTAAAGTTTACGGAATACAGTAACTAGTTGAGTGTATAATTGAGAAAATGTCTCCAGATAGGTTGTATATTGTATAAATATGTGAAACAGTTGCTCACACTAGGTAAACTCTACTTTTAACACTCTTTATGCCATATATAGTAAATTTATGTTATATATATTTTTTGCTTGTTTTAATATACATTAATATCTCATTTTAACATGTGCTTAAGTTAGTATTGAATCTAAAGTTCTTGCTTTTCATTACACTGTATTCACAAAGCACACTGAGATATTCATAATTTATGTTAGTGGAGCTTTCTGCTTGAAGAGTCCTTATCTCATTTTGGTGACATTTGACCTTCAGAAGCGCCTTAATTTAAAACAAACTGGTGAAAATGAGATTCCACTGATTTAAATTGCTGTTATGCTTTAAATGAGTATTTTAAACCAATGAGAATTCTTTCTGGGTTTTTTATGTATGATCTGGGTGTTAATAATATGGAATTTTCTAAACTGTCATAAGCTTCCAAGGAAGGACTTGGCTGGTCCGAACGCTTAGGCACTTTGTTCTTTTTGCAATATCTAAGTTGGTCCAATCAAAGGTATCAAACTATTTGCTTCTGGATCCATTCTTACAAGGACCAATATGGCAACTAAACTAAATCTGTTTGTCACCCAGAAAAGTGCTCTGTCCACTATTTCTTTCTGTGTAGCCCAATTAATAAAAAAATAAAAAAAACTGCTCATTATTTAAGACTGCTCAACAAAATCTCAATTCTTCTCTGCATAAACAGTGAAGTCTAAGAAACTCTGAATAAGGCAAACCATTCTTAACATGTCTAGGAGCAATGAGATACTGTATATTGTAGTCTTTGCAGGAAGTGTGCTGTTCTATACATCGGAGAGCCTAACAGTGAAAGAGAAAACAGCACCGGGATGAAACAGTGGTGCATAAATCAGTAGGACAAAATGAAATGAAAAATATTTGCACCCACCACAAGGTAAGGAATACACAAATGGCTGAATTATATCACCATTTTAGTGGGGCAAAAAGTGCAACACACCTCATTTCAGGTCAAAGTGGTAAAACCACATACATCAGGAGAAAAAGTGACTAATGTTTCCCAAGGGAACCCCTTGCTTCATCAGAGTAAAGTGCTAGTGCGCATTAAATATATTTATGCATCCACCACTAAAATTGTGTAATAAAATTAACACTAATTATAATTTTATTACACAATTTTAGTGGTGGATGTATAAATATATGTGAGGTGTACTGCACTTTTTGCACACTAAAATGGTGATATAATTCAGCCATCTGTGTGTTCCTTGCCTTGTGGTGGGCCTAGATATTTTTCATTTCATTTCATCGGACAGACTAACCGATGCCTGGCTGACTGATTCAGATAACATCCCAGGCCACTCAGAAGTGAAGACACTGAGAAACCCATTGTATTCCATTTTACCTCCAAGGCCTATAATCCCTGCACTCAATGTTGGGCCTTTCCCCTTGCAGGGTTTGTTGCATCCTGCAGGGAGGTTGTTCCTGTCATGTCTCCCCCCCATGCCTTTCCCCTCCCCATCTCCTCTCCCTACAGTCAGTGCCAGGCCTATCCCCCATAGGCTTCTCTGCATCCTGGAGGGAGGTTGCTCTCAGCATGTCTCTCTTTCCTCCCTTACCTCTCTCTCTCTCTCTCCCCCCTTCCTCTCCTCCTCTGCATTCAATGCTGGGCCTATCCCCTCACAGGGTTTCTGCATCCCGGAGGGAGGCTGTTTCTCGGCATGTCTCTTCTTTCTCACGTGCCTGTATGCTTCAGTTATCTGTCTAGTATAGTAATAGTAGAGTAATTCATTGTTCTGTGTCTGCACTTTTTGTATATCTGCCTGTATAATAGCCTGTATACTTCCTGGTTGTATATTCCCTGATTTTGATACCTGGTTGTATATTGCCAGATTTTGTTCTACTTGCTTTCCCCACTATGTAACCTCCTTTCCCCCCAGGACATTTTTGTAAACAAGCTGCTTGCAGCTCATGTTGTCTTTCCTGGTGAAACCTTTTCAAATAAATAAATAATGTTAATAATATTTCTGTCTGTGTCCTTCAGCAGGGTTTCTGGGGTTCTGACCAAAGACAAAACACAGAAACCAAGTTTATCATCTGTGTAAGCTCCAGGCATTCCTCTGGTTTAAATGACAGATTTATTTTCTATCAATATCTTTCAGCCATCTTATGGTTTTCTGCTGAAGTTTGCCCATTTTACCCCCAGTCCCTGTTATGTATTTACTTTTATGCTTTCATGGTACATTGTGTGGGAATGCCTGCACACACTTCCATTCAGGGTGTAGGTGGGCAAACTGACATGGGCATTTCAGTTATGTGTGCATATCCGTTTTCTTCAAATGACCCTCACTTCTTCCCCCACCTTTGTCACCTTCATCCTTCATACTGTACCCAATTCATTATACCCTACCTGAGGACTCCTCAGCTCATTCACTCCTATTATGCCCCTTTCCCCATCATCACCTTATTGTTTTCAGCATCTTTTCTTACCCTGCCTATCATCACATTTCCTCTGGATCGACCCCCACCAACCCATTTTCTTTCCACACATATGTATACCTTATTTCCCCTTGAATCTCCACAAACATTGCTATGTTTTCTTCATGTTGTAGATCATTCCTGAAGATCTATGATTGAAAAGTCAATTCTAGCTCTATTTTCTATTAACAGTGTGCAATGGAATTCTCAATAACATCCTATTGCTTCCTTTAACAAAGCCTTTACATGTGGAATTTAGAGAAATATATAGAAACACAGAAACATAGAATTTGTTAGCAGAAAAGGAAGTCTTGGCCCATCCCAACTACCTAGATGTTCAATGCCTAATCTTCCTCCCGAGATCCTAGCTGCAACCCTCCTGCTTCCCTGCCTCTTTTCTAATATACCCTTGTGTTTATCCCACACATGCTTGATACAGTATGCTCATTTAATCTACTAATCTGGTAAAATAGCATTATTGTTACATTGCTTTTTCTTAGTGTGCATTTTGTAAATTCATTAACTCATAATTAGCTTTTTTGTTTGGATGATTTCTCTTTTGTACAAGATCACATGATTTATGCCACTCTGAATCCACAATCTTTAGCTTCTAATTAGTTTTCATTCAGATTACACTGGACATCTGATACTGATGTTCTGCTTTTTTGCTGTTTCATTTCTTCCTATTATGCAACATCCTAGATTCCAACATCTTTTCCTCATTGTGGTTTGACTACTACTAGTCCAAACTGATATCTAATCTTTGTCTTGTTTATTGTTCTCTAGGTACTGTATGATGCTGACATTTGATTCCATGTAAAATATAATAAATAACTCACCTACAGTATTTGCAGTTTGAGTGTCCATGTTGCAATAACATACAAAGTGATTTGAACACCTTGTCAGAGAGAAGCATTCAGGGCAATTAGGTGCTACTTGTTTTATACTAGGGATGGGCAAACTGGCTCTGCTACACTTCCAAAGCTCCATGGACTGGGCCAACTCGGCTCTGTTTTGGAAAGCCTAGCTTTTTGTGGATTCACCCGAGTTGCCAATTTGGCCTGGTTCAGAAGTGCATTCCAGTTCAGTCCAGACAGATTATAGGCAGCAGGCTGCAGGGCAAGGTACAGAAATTTAAAAAAAGTTTGCTTTTTTGTACCAAATCTCTATGGAATACTCCCAAGTCCCTGGACTGTCACATGACCAACAAAGGCAAACACGCATGACACTGGGGCAGTGAAAGGAGCCAACCAATCAGAGTCTTTTGTTGGTGATTGACTCATGTTCTAGCCAATCCTATGTGTCAGCCACCACAGAATATCCTGTAGGAAACAGTGTATCCAGCTCATTTGGGGTCTTTGTATTCAAAGGAGATGGTTGTGTTGTGGAGGATCCAGCAAAAAAAAAAAAAATTAAACAAGTTAACAACAACTTGATTTCTTAATTACAAAGAGAGAGGGGGAGGAGAGAGGAGAGTATATATATATATATATATAGAGAGAGAGAGAGAGAGAGAGAGAGAGAGAGAAACTAATTTAAAGCGGACGTTGCAGAGTACTTACCCACAGTAAAAAAAGAGAAACTATTTTTCTTCCTTAGTCTGGCAAGAAAGGGAGGGAGACAGAGAGAGTGGGAGAGTAGAGAGAGACAATGAATACAACAGCAAGGAAGAAAGTGCTGCAGAAGATGTTGCAGAGTACATAACTGCACAGTAAAAATAAAAAAAGAAACTATAAAAATATTTCCCAAAAACAAATTTAGAAAAAAAAGGAAATTTACTGCTAAAGATAAAATTAATACAATTGATAACAACAAAGTAAAACAACTAGAAAAACATGAAGCAACACAGCCAGAAAAAGAAAAGAAAGTTGGTGAATCTCCTGATCAAAGCAGTGCAGCACTGTCAGCATTGCCAGAAAACTCAGATAAAAGGAAAACACAAAAACAGGTAGCTAAAACAGTTAGACCTAGAAAGTCAATGATTAAGGAAATAGCTCTATGTAGTACCATTAGACGTGGCACTCCATGATAGCCACTCATGAATATTGGGTTCCTTCATCAGAAAGCAGTGCCTCTGATGAAGAAGAGGTTGTAAAGGTACAAGAACAAGATCATGATCACGATGTATCACAGTTTTGCTCTTTCAATGATGATGACTCAGAATGTGGTATCGATTAAGTAGAGGATGCCACCTGGAGTTCCCCACACCAAATCAAAACCACATACAGCAAGCACTGTCATTAGCCACAGCCAGTAGTGGAAAAACAATCAATAATCATGGTGGGGGGTGCTAATAAGTAGCTAAGGCAAAGGTCGCAATTCTCCAGAGCTCCGCATCACTATGCAGATAAAACCTCTTTATTTTGAACTTTTTAGTTAAAAAGTACACTCCAAAAGTTGCCTAAGTATCTCTGCTATGGATGAGTACATTTCACAAGGGAAAACATCGCGGCAAGAAGGCAAGAATTCACAGAAAATGGCCGGACACAACAATGTAGCTGGCAGCAGACTAGGCCCTATTTCATTCTCAGCATAATAGCTTGGCAGAAGACACCAGGAGGAAGGAGTGCTGTGTGACTGGACCTCTCTGCTGGGACTAAAGAAGAAGAACTTTTGTACTTGGACCTTTAATTTAGGGTAAAAAAAAAAACTAACAAACAAAACAAAAAAAAAGTGTGTGTTTGTCTGAGTTAACTGAACTGAATGGGTATCTGAACAGTTATCTAGGTATAAATCTCAGGTGATTGAAAGGACTTAATAGCTGTGAGGTTTAAATTACTTGTAGAAAGATCTAGTAAGTAAGAGGAGTGGCTTAGCTAGAAAGAAGCTACATTTAAAGACTGCCTTAGAAAAAATTCTACTAATAGCTTGGCAGAAGACACCAGGAGGAAGGAGTGCTGTGTGACTGGACTTCTCTACTGGGACTATATTGCCCTCCTTCCGTCCCCTCCCTTCCCCCCACCCAAAGCTAGTTCTATTTTTATAGGCACAGGATTTGACTGACAACAGGAACTTCCTGTTTGGGAGCAGGAAATGAGTGATCACAGAACCACCAAAGACCCACCATCCTAAAAGGGCAAGAGTAGCTCTCTGGCCCCTTGAAGCTGCTAGAGGTCTGCCTCTGAGCAAGTAAGTAGTCTACTGAGAAATATAGGATATTCTTGTCCTTGTCTCAGAACAGGACCATCAGGAGCTTAAAGGGCACACAGGCAGAAAGTAAGGAGAGAGAGAGAGAGAGAGAAAAAAAACAGAGGAAAGAGTAAGGATTGCAAACAGTTAAGGGGCCAGAAATAAGGCATGATTGGAGTGGTGCAGTGCAGTGGCTGTGGAGCAGCAGTGTTCCGGGAGATGTTCTGGAGGATGCGGTGTTGTCCCATCTGCAGGCACCTCTCTGGGCTGAGGGAGGAGGTTGCTCATCTCCAGGCTGAGTTGGCCAGGATTTGTGGGACCTCCTCTTCCATCCAGGGACCACCAGTGCCACTGCAGTTGCCTCAGAGATTGCCAAGAAAGAGGAGCGGTTGGACCACAGTGGGCTCAGGGAGGGTGAGGGTGGTGGAACAGAGGCACATCCCTCCAGTTGTACCTCTCCACAATTCCTATGCCATTCTGGAAAAGTGTGGTTCCTCTATGGAGGCACCCACAGTGGAGACCAAGGAGGATGCTGGAAACCTCCACAAAGGAGACCCACAGGAGGGTGGCAGGGGACCCTGCAGGGGAAGGAAACAAGTCTTGGTGGGGGACTCCATTGTTAGGAAGGTAGAACTGGGGGAGGAAGGGGAGAGGGAGGTAAGGTGCCTGCCTGCCTGGCGCCATGGCTTGGAGGGACAGGGAGAGAATCCTCAGGATTGCTGGAGCAGCTGCACAGGGGAGGGAGCTGGATATCATTGTCCACCTAGAGACAAATGACCTGGCTAAGAAAGGGATTAGAGAAGTGCAGGAAGAGTTTGTGGAATTGGGGAGGGGCCTTAGTCAAGTAGCACGCACGGTAACCTTCTCGGAGGTGCTGCCCATCTATGGCATAGGAGAGGCTAGGGTGTTCCGCACCATGGGGTTCAATCAGTGGTTGAAAAACTGGTGTGGAGCTCAGGGATTTGGCTTCATTGGGGACTGGGGGTCCACCTGGAGGGATGCAAGCTTATACTGGCATGATGGGCTGCATCTGTCCGGGAGGGGAACCAGGATCCTAGGTGATAGGTTTAAATGCTTCATTGGCAAGCATTTAAACTAGCCAAGGGGGGAGGCACTGGAAAGGAGAAGGGAAATCCTAGCCTCCCCAAATAATCACAGTAGTAAGTGCGGCAAACACCAGCATAGAGGTGTCAATAGGGAGAGGGGCAGGGGTAAATGGAGAAAGTGACAAAGGCAAGAAGGACAGGGATGGGGCAAAAGGGAGTAAGGCCATCAGGAAATGGAGGGTAATGAGTACCAATGCCCGTAGTCTGGGCAACAAGCTCCATGAGATGGTGGCCTTGATGGAAGAGGGATGCCTGGATATCATAGCAGTCACAGAAACATGGTACACAGAGAACCATGACTGGGATGTTAACATACCAGGTACATAACCTACAGGAGAGACAGGCAGGGGAGAAGAGGGGGATGAATAGCTCTCTATGTAAAGGAAGGGATAAAAGCAACTGAACAAAAGAGTAAACAGGGAGGAGAGGAGGCACTGTGGGTCACCTTGGAGACTGGAAAGGGCACCACAATCCACACAGGGTTGTGTACAGACCTCATGTCGGGGAGGGAATGGACAAGGATATGAAAGAAGGCATTCTTAGAATGGCAGAGAAAGGGGAGATACTGTTGATGGGAGACCTGAATATGCCAGATGTTAACTGGAGCACATTTGCTGCAGCCACATCCAAGAGCAGGGCCATTCTTGATGCCCTACAGGTGGCAGGCCTCAGACAGATAGCTTCGGAACCCACTCATGAGGGAGCAATCTTAGACCTCATAATCTCAAACGGGGGCAGTGAGAGGATCTCAGATCTAGAAGTGGGTTGCCATCTGGGGACAAGTGACCATCAAACAGTGTGGTTCACGTTAAACTCAGCTACAGAGTCAAGCCATACAAAAGTGAGGGTACTGGACTTCAGGAGGGCTGACTTTGGCAAGATGGGAGAGTGCCTCAGAAAAGCACTAGCAAACAGGCTAGAAGGAGGTGTGGAGCAACAATGGGGAATCATCAAAACTGCCATCACAGAGGCAACAAGCCTTTGTGTGAAGCAAATAAACAAATCAAAATGAAAGAAAAAGCCACTATGGTTCTCAAAAGAGGTGGCTGTGAAAATCAGGAAGAAAAGATAGCATTCCGGAGTATAAGAAACACAGAAGGAGCAGGACAGACAGCTGTACCAGTTAAGGCAGAAGGAAGCAGGAGGGAAGTCAGAATAGCAAAGTCCCAAACTGAGGAAAAAGATAGCCAACTCAGTTAAGAAGGATAAAACCTTTTATAGGTACATCAGCAGCGTAGAAAAGACAAAGGAGGGATAATGAGGCTGAATAGAATGAACGTTGGGTGGGCAGAGGGGACAGTGAAAAAGCAGGATACTGAATGAATATTTCTGCTCAGTATTCACAAAAGAGGAGGGGGAAGTGCCTAATCCAATTAACAGAAGCACTCTTGATAGGGAGGTTGATCCCAGTCCTTTCACAGAAGAAAGGATTCTGCAAGAACTCCTAAAACTGAAGGTGGACAAAGCAATGGGTCCTGATGGAATTCACCCCAGAATTCTAAAAGAATTAAGGAAGGAACTAGTGAAACCACTGGTTACTCTTTTTAATAAATAATGGGAGGATGGTGTGGTACCTGAGGACTAGAGGAAGGCAGATGTGATTCCCCTTCACAAAAGTGGGACCAAGACAGAGGCAGGAAACTACAGACCTGTCAGTCTGACCTCTGTGGTAGGGAAAGTGATGGAGTCACTTCTGAAGCAAAGAATAGTTGAGTACCTAGAGGCCAGTGGAGCACAGGACCTAAGGCAACATGGGTTCACAGCGGAAAGGTCATGTCAGATGAATCTAATAGATTTCTTTGACTGGGTGACCAAAGTAGTAGACCAGGGATTGGCTGTGGACATAGTCTACCTAGACTTTAGCAAGGCATTTGACACAGTCCCACACAAAAGATTAATAGTCAAATTAACCAGCCTGGGAGTGGGTCCCAGGGTGGTAGCCTGGGTAAAACATTGGCTGCACAACAGGACACAGAAGGTAATTGTAAATGGAGTCCACTCTGAAGAAAGAGGGGTTACTAGTGGGGTACCTCAGGGTTCAGTATTGGGTCCAGTCCTTTTTAATGTCTTCATCAGTGACATTGAAGAGGGACTGGAAGGAAAAGTATGCCTTTTTGCAGATGACACAAAGATCTGCAACAGGGTTGATACACAAGGAGGCGTGGAAAGGATGAAAAGGGATTTGGCAAGGTTGGAGGAATGGTCAGAAGTATGGCAGCTAGGATTCAATGCAAAGAAGTGCAAAATAATGCACCTGGGAAACAAAAACCCAGGGGAAGAATACACAATGGGTGGGGAGGTAGTAACAACAACAAAAAAGAAAAGGGACCTGGGGGTAATCATATCAGATGACCTTAAGGTTAGCAAGCAATGTGAGAAGGCAGTAGGGAGGGCTGGGGGTATACTGGGATATATAGGGAGAGGCATCAGCAGCAGAAAACAGGAAGTTGTTATCCCTCTGTACAGACAGTTGGTGAGACCCCATCTGGAGTACTGTGTCCAGTTCTGGAGACCCCATCTTCGCAAGGACATAGACAGGATAGAGGTAGTCCAGAGGAGGGCAACTAAAATGGTGTAGGGTCTGCAAGTGAAGCCGTATGAGGAGAGACTAAAGGAGCTTTATATGTATACCCTTGAAGAAAGAAGAGAGAGGGGGGACATGATAGAAACTTTTAAGTACCTCAGTGGAATCAACAAAGTCCAAGAGGGTAGCATCTTTCAGAAAAAGAGACTTGCAAGAACAAGGGGACACAATTTAAAGATAGAAGGAGGGTGGTCCAGGGGCAATGGGAGGAAGTATTATTTGACAGAGAGGGTAGTGGATGCATGGAACAGCCTTCCTGAGGAGGTTGTGGGGTCTAAAACTGTGGGAGAATTCAAGAATGCATGGGACAGACATAAGGCAATTCTTGTGGGGGGTAGGAAGAAATAGGCTGTTGGTTAACTAGGATCTGCGGCCTATCCTGTAGGTAGGGAAATGGGCAGACTAGATGGGCCAAGCGGTCCTTATCTGCCATCAAAGTCTACGTTTCTATGTATGTTTCTATATCTCTTATAAGTAAAGCAGTCTCAGAGCAGGTACTGGCGGGCCTCACTCCATGGTGGGAAAAAGTGGAGAAATCTATTGCTGGCATCACAAACGATGTTAAACAACAAACTAACTGCATACAAGAGGCTGAGCAGCGTATATCAGGCTTGGAAGACAATCACAAGGAGGTCCCAGAAAAAATAGCTTGATTGGAGAAAGAAATCAAAGAGTTAAAGGATGCTCTGGATTACCAGGAGAACTATAGCAGGCAAAATAATTTAAGAATTTGGGGGCTACTGGAGGGGGTAGAGAAAGGAAACCTGATTGACTTTTGTGCTGTGATTCTTCCTAAGATGCTGAATATGACCCCAAAAGCTGGCAGGTAGAAAATCGAGTGGGCACACTGGGCGCTTGCTCAGAGGCCCCCCGCCAACCAGCCACCGCGGCAAGTAATTTTTCATCTACACAACTATCCAGATTGCCAGGCCCTGTTAGCAGCATATAGGAATATGGGGGAGCTTACCTTTGAAGGTCATAAAATCACCCTACACCAGGACCTTTCCCTCCATGTGCAGCAGAAAAGGCAGCAATTTAATCCCGCAATGAACCAACTGAGGGAGCAAGGCCTAGACTTCTTCATGCCGTACCCTGTGGTGGTTAAGGTCAAATGGGAGGGCGCCATGTTCTCCTTTTGAGAACCGAATAAGCTGCAGATTTTTCTGGCTGAATGGGACAAAAAGGACAAGAAAATCTGATGAAGGGGTAGTGTGAGTACTTTTGGAATAACTTAAAACACCGGAACTTCCTCACTTCCACGTGGACCACACTGAAGTTATCGATTTGGGGGGAGGAGGGAAAGGAAGGAAGAAAGGATGCAGGCAATCACCACTCAGAAAAGATCTATTTCCCAACCCTTTTAAAAATATTATATGACTGTAGATGGTAACGATGGGTTGCGGTCACAAATGATCCTGGGCTATGGACAGATCCCGAGTGGTGTCCCAATTATTCTCTGAATTTAATGGATGTTTGAGCATTCTGCGTATGTTTGAATTCCTTTAAATGGGGAAAAGAGAGGTGGGAAGCTGGACTGGGAAGAAAGGGGAGTGGTGAGGAAGGGGATGGTGCCAAGAGGTTAAAAAAGGGCTTAAAAGTGACATACTGAGAGGTAGGAGATGTTAAATATGTGCCTTTGTCTTGTTGGCTTCCATTCTTTGGATGTCTCTCCTCGCTCTGTTTTGGGAGAGAAGTACCCCTCTACTGTCATAAGAGCAGAGGTATGACACTAGAAGAGGGGAGATGTTCGCAACTTATGCAGGGGAGGTGTCTGAGGGGTTGGGGGGCATGATTCGAGGGAGTACGGGGATTTTAATCATAAGGGGAGTAGGAAATGGGATTAAGAGGATGGAAGGCAGCATGGTATGGCCATGGGGAGATCCGGGGAAAACTGCATGCCAGGGAAGTGTACATTTGCCGACACTTGTAGATCAAACAAGGCGGCACACTTGCTAGGAGCTCTCTGGGGATATAAACCTTACAAGGTTTAAGATTTAAAAAATGATAAAATGTGGAGGATAGGGTTTTTGGAATATGGAAATAACGGATATGTCAAAGCAGATGCGGAGGGAGAGTGGCATAGAGATTGAACATTTCTTCTTTAGCTTTTTTCTTAGGGAGTATAAAGAATGTGGAAAAATGATATGAGATGGAGGGAGTAATAACTCAGTGTAAAAATTGAAATCAGTTAAATAAGCGGGAAGGGGAGAAGTTGGGAAGGAAGAGGGATGGGACAGGGGATGTTTTATAGGTTATTATTCAATGTTTGCTTTTAGAGCACAAGTTGAAATGTGCAGTTGCAGTTTATTTTTGTTAAGCCTTGTCGAAGAGTCTATGAAACAATACAACCTATATGTCCGAGTGCCATGGAAACAAGAAAAGGGAAAGTTAAGGGAACCTACGAGAAAGCAGCATGGATAAGAAAACACAGAATGTGATTGTTTCCTGGAATGTTAAGGGGTTCTCTTCTCCAGCCAAGAGAGCAAAGATTCTCACAGCACTTAAAAATAAAGGTGCAGACATTGCTCTACTACAGGAGACCCACTTGACTACCAGGGAACACTCTAAATTGGTGAGAGGGTGGGTGGGAGTGTGTTTTACCTCCTCCTATAGTGCTCATAAAAGGGGAGTGGCGATACTTATTAAAAAAGGAGTCCCCTTTGTGATGCACCGCACAGTTAAAGACCCTGTAGATGGGCCCTACATTTTCATGGTGGGGGAGATCCGGGGCCAAATTATCACTCTAGGGAATATATATGCACTGGCGACACTGGAACCACACTTCTATCAACAGATCTTAGATATCCTGATACGGGAACAGTTCCCTCACCTTATACTAGGGGGAGATTTTAATTGTGTCATAGATCCTAAAGTAGATTACTCTGGATCCAGAACTAGAGAGCTGTCAGCAGTCAAGCAATGGACCCTGGGATTGGCAGACTTAGAATTAATAGATGCATGGCACTCAGTCAACCCGGGAGCGCAGGAGGTATGCTTTTTATTCTTACCCACACACCACATGGTCATGGCTGAATTACATATATATCCCAAGAAGCAGTTATACTCAGGTGGTCAAAGTGGAACATAGCCCTATTTATTTATCAGACTATGCGATGGTGCAGCTTATGATAGAACTGGGACAGCAGGAGGGTCAGAGGGGAGGGTGGAGATTCCCGAGCTACCTTTTTACTGGAAAGGAATTCAAGAAATTTTTGAAAGACCAGTGGAGGGTATATCAAGAAGCAAATCATGGTACAATTGAGGATGGAGGAATATACTGGGAGGCGAGCAAGGCATATATGAGGGGGGTAATAATTGGCTATACAGCTAAATTAAAAAAGGAGAAACAGAAAAGGAGAGAAGCATTAGAAACACAAATAAAACTGTTAGAGCAGAGGACTATTAAGGAAGGGGGGCAGCCTTAAAAGAATTGCAAATGGCAAGGGAGGCGATGAGTGAATGTATTACAGCAGAAACCAGATCAAGGTACATGTATGCGAGGCAAAGGATCTACGAGTGGGGTAACAAGCCAGGCCCATTACTGGTAAAACTATTAAAAGGGGGCAGAACTACTAAAAAATTCTCAGTATAAAAGACAAAGGAGGAAGGGTCCTTCAGGCAGAAGCATTAATTAGGAACAGATTTCAAGAATTTTACAAAACACTATGGGCAGAATTCACGAACCGTTCTGGGACTAAGTCCCACACCGCAACCCCAGTGGCTGTCTGAAATCCCCGTGGCTGCAGAACGTGCAATCCACAGCTGCAGCAGTTGCAGAGGGTGTTACAACTGGCCTCTCTGGCTGTAACATCATCCCACAGCTGTGGGGAATTCCCTGTCAACAGCACTCGACCGCTGCCATGATCCATGGAGCCGGTCATAATCCGGGTCCACCTTTATGAATACCTGCCGCTGCGGGTAACCTGCGGATCCACAAGTGGTAACCCTCTTGCACTGTGGGTTTTCCCACAGCTGTGGGACATTCACAGGCTTCGTGAATCCTGCCCTATATTCCTCGGAATGTAAGGGGACAAATAATTTAATGGAGAAATTTATAGAGGGCCTCCTGATCCCAAGTCTGATGGATGATCAGAGAACTGCTTTGGGGGCTGCAATCAGTAAGGGGGAGAGCCTCAGAGCAATTGGGTCTATGAAGAAAGGAAAGGTGGCAGTCTCTGATGGATTTGGGGTGGAATACTACAAGGAACTAAGGGGAGAGTTGGCAGAACCCATACGCTGGGTGCTGGAGAGGGCTGGGGGGAGAGGGGGCTTCCTAAGACCTGTTGTGAAGCCACAATCTGTGTGCTACCCAAACCGGATAAGGATGTGCAGGAGTGCTCCTCATACAGGCCCATCTCACTGTCAGATACGGATTGTAAAATAATGACAAAAGTGCTAGCCCAGAGGCTAAGTGGACTGTTACCCACAATCATCAATCCAGACCAGATGGGGTTCGTACAAGGCAGAATGTCCTACCACAATATGGGAGAGGGGTATGCAACAGGGATGCCCCCTCTCTCCTCTCCTGTTTGCCATGGCGATTGAACTCCTAGCAATTAAAATCAAGGCTGACCAACAAATCCTAGGTATACAAGGTCGGAAAGGTCCGAGGCATACCATTACACTATATGCGGATGACATCCTTCTTTTCTTAACAAGACCAAATCAACCCATATCTGCATTACTGACCATAGTAGATTCTTTCACTGTTTTCTCAGGTTACAAACCAAATATTAATAAATCTGAGATAATGTACCTGGGAAAAGGAGTGCCTGATAACGAGCAGAGATCATGGGGGCTACGGAAAGTTCAGAAAGCCATAACATATTTGGGAATATGAATGGGTCAGAATAGCAGGGAAATGCATGAGTTGAATTATACCCCCTTGTTAGACACAATCATGAAAGATTTGCAAAGGTGGAGGGCCCTTCCTTTTTTGTGGCTGAGTAGGATACATATCCTAAAGATGAATGTACTCCTCAGAATTCTGTATGCCTTACAGATGATGCCAATGGGATTAAAGAATAGTGATATTAAAAACCTGAAAAGGGGGTTTGAGCAGTTCATCTGGCAAGCTAAAGGCCGAGAATGAGCCTCAACAAACTGAAGGCTACGAATGAGCTGGGAGGTCTGAATTTTCCTGATGTTAAAGGATATTACCTGGCTATCCAGTACAGGTATGTATATAATTGGATAAACCAAGGGACGGCCGCACGGTAGCTGGATTTAGAGGAGGAGGGACATGGGGGCCACCTTGCAGCTTATCTGGGCTTGACTGGATTACAAGCTTACAAACGTTTGAGACAGCCTAATCCTATGGTTATGAGTAGTCTGGAATCATGGAGTGCCATCAAGGAAAGGCGAGGGGGAGGGAGAGACAACACTATTCTGGTTCTGGTGTTTGGAAACCCAGAATTTCTTCCAGGCTTACAGGATGTAGGCTTCGGGATATGGCATGACAAGGGCATAAGGTGTATTGGAGACCTTACAAACAAAGAGAGTATATATTCATTCCAAGATTTACAGAGAGAGCTAGGCCTTCCAGCATCACATCACTATAAATACCTTCAAGTACGTAATTACTGGAAAAGCCTCAATAGAGGGGAAGATAAACCAACAAGCATCTACCCAGTTGATGGGAGATTCTAGGGGTGAGAGCACAAGAAGAAAGGTTAATAGAGAGGGCAGCAAAATTAGACAAAGCACATTTCCAGGGAGAAACCCAAAAGGTGAAGATTTGGTGTGAACGGGATCTAGGAATGGAAATCATGGAGGCCAATTGGGAACTACTGCTAAGATCCCACATGGGATTACTGACTTGCAACAAATTTAATGAAATGCAATTCAAATTTCTCCATAGACTCTACTACCCACCAAGCACAGTGAGTAGGCTCCACCCCGGTGTCTCCCCCACTTGTGCTAAATGTGGTGAAGCTAGGGGCACATGGATGCACTACTACTGGCAGTGTCCAGGGATAAAGAAATATTGGAAAGGGGTCTCTAATGAGATAACTAAGATAGAAGGTCAAGAGATGGAGTTTTCCCCATGCTCCCTGCTACTCAGGGTTGGATCCCGGAAGGGGAGGAATGGGATCTACATCACAGGAGAATCAGGGTCCTTTCAGTAGTCACTCACCAGGGCATATAAAATTTGTGGATTTCCCAGAATGTACCCATGGTGAAACAGTGGAAAACTTTGATACTGAGAGCCCTAATGATGGACAGGCTAACTTATGCCCTTAAAGGGGAAGAGGAGCAATTCTTGGAGGTGTGGGATGTCCTCTTCAGGACACTAATGGTGGGAGAGGCAGCAATCCCGAGGGAAGGATGGCTATCACAGACACAGAAGACTTTTGGGCACACCTTATTCAGACCCTGTGGGATTCATGCTGATAATACTTTCAGAAATATCTTTCACTAAACAGTCAACACATATAGGATAAATTAACTACTGTATTAAGACCGTAGGAGCAAGGCTTAGCTTGAATGTATTAGAGATTATTTCTTTTTTGTTGTTGTTTTTGTTGTAGTTTGCATAGAATGTTAATCTTGCATATTAATTTAAACAAAGGGAGTCATAATGAAGGACCTATAGGGGCAATATGTACACCTCCTTTCTTAAATGTTATGAGTTGTTTATTTTTTTTTAAATTGTCCAATGCAGTAGGACCTTGGATCCCAGCATAATGTACCATGGATTGTGCTGATCAGAGATATCATAGATTTGTGCACTAATCATAGGAGCAATTGATGTATCATAGTGCTTGTAAGATCTGTATATTCTGTATTGGAAAAGAAAACCAGTAAAAATATAATACAAAAAAAATAATCATGGTAGCTCTTCTGGTGACAGCCACAGGGTGCATGAATCAGGGTCAGAACCAACTGCCACCACAATTGCTGCAGTTCCTGGCATGATGACAAACCGTTCCACCTCAGTTGTGTGGAGCTGTTTTCGTATGAGTCCTAAAAATTAATGTTTTGCCCTTATGTCAACAGGAAGTTAGCAGGGGGAAAGTGAGAGGCCAGTTTGGGACAACATAACTAAAAATGCATCTGCAAAGAGCACATCCAACCATTTGACTGGGCAGCAGTCCTGAGTAAGGGACAAATATATGTGATGAAAATAATCCTACAGACAATAGTGATGATGAAGAGACTGAGAGACAGGGCATAAAAAAACATGTCTGACTTCACTGACAAAAGTAATTGGGCAAGCTACAGCTTCGCTACTGCAATCTTATGGTTTTCGCCCCCCTGCATGAACCAAACAGCAGACCATTACTGTGATGCTTGATGTAAGCAATAATACCTGACAGGGTGAGTGGTATTGGGAAATACCGGACCACCCAGGGGCGTAATGAGGCCCAACACCGCAGGCGGAGGGCCTTATAGGCCCTGGAAGGTCCAGTATTTCCCAATACCGCCCACCCTGTAGGGTATTATTGCGCTTAGAAAATGGGGACTGTAAAAAAAAAAAATTGATCACAAATTTGTAATAAATAATTAATTTTAAATAAGTTTTATAATGAAATAGTTCCTCCGCCTTCATTAGAACCATGGCATTTTGTCCTAGTACAGACCCCATAGTTAGTAAGATGTTATATGCAGTTAGCACCCCTGGCCCACAGCAACCTTTTTGTTGTTGGAACCACCCCCCAAAAAAAAGTTTTGTTCAATTTTCATTTCAGAGAATATGTTTTTCTGCCACAATGCTTTTGGTGTTTGTTTACACAGGGGCCAGGATGTGTTGCGATCGCAGTCGGGAGAAGGAAGCGGGTTTGGGAGTGTGACTATATTCGGGAGACAGCCAGTTGTTCAGCTCGCATTTTTTTTTTAACGTTCCTGATCCCCGGTGCCTGCTATGACAACCAGCCTGTGTTTTTGCTTTATACAACTTCCTGGTCCTCGTTGCCTTCCACAAGAACTGGGAGTGTGAAGAGGAGTGTCCGGTTTGTACAGCGAGTGAGATTGCGCAGATCAGCTGAACTGGAGGAGCCGTAAAATGAAGAAAATAAATCCTGAGGTACTGCTGTCATGGATCTTTACTGTGGGTACATTAGGAAAGGGGATCCTTGTGGTTTGGCTTTTTTTTTGTTTACGAGTCAGACAGAATGCGGGAACAGCATAGTGCAGTGATGAAGGCCTTTCTTAGGGAGGAGTCATGCCCGGTCTTTTGATAACCAAGCGGGCCAAAAAGCTTACTTTTATTTGATTTGCCTGATTGGGTTTAAAGATGAGGACAAGGGAAGCTGTTTTCATATATTTTGTAAAATTACTTATTTCTTGTAGTGATGAGGGGAGTGAGGTTTTGGTGGGGGGGACAGTAGCTCTCGCTAAGCGAGAGAAAAACATGGTGGGGATTTCAAAATTTCCAGGGTGCTTTCAGCCAATTAGAAAGTTGGCTGGGCATCACTGTACAATGCTATGCAGTAAAGTGGCAGTTGGACTGGCACTTATGTTTGACTGGGCATCTATTGAAAAATAGATGTCCAGGTTAGAAGTGGTTTTAGCCAATCAGCAAACAGAACACAATCTTGCCATTTTCTAACAAAAAATTACCTACAGTAGATCACATCAAGTCACATTAAAAATTAATCAGTTAATAGCGGAATTCATTGCCAAGGACCTGCAACCATTTTCTGTGGTGGAGAATGATAGTTTTAGAGCCCTTTTAAAATATTTTGCTCTACATTATAACATATCAAGCCGTAAATATGTTGCAACTGTGGCTGTTCCCAAAATGAACAAATGTATGCAAAGTGAAAAAAAAAATTGATTGGCGTTTTAAATGAGTGAATGTGGTTCTGTGCACCTGATCACAGACATGTGGATGAGTTCTCAAACCACTGATTATATGTGCATCACAGCACATTGGGTGTCACAATCATCTTCAAACACCACCACAAGCAGCAGTGTACAGGAATTAAGACAAATAATGGTAGCTCTTTGCGTTACCATGTTTGGTAAGCATCACACCACTGATTGTATTTTGCAAGAGTTGTGTGACAAAATTTCTGAGTGGTTAAAGCCCCTGAGACTTAATACAGAATTTGTGGTTTCAGACAATGACGCCAAGATTGTGAGTGCATTGAAACATGGTGGTTTTAATCACACTCTGTGATCTGTACACTCATTAAGTCTGTTAGTTCAAGCTTTCCTTTCCAGTGACAACAATATAGTCACACTAGTGGGAGATGCAAAGAAAATCTATGACCATTTTAGTCACTATGTAAAATCATGTGGTATCTTGGCTGACCTCCAGAAAAAAAAAAACAGCTTGCCAGTACAGCAACTAAAACAAGATGTTCCAACAAGATAGAACTCAAAGTTTTACATGTCCGAGAGACTTCTCGCACACAATAAGGCAGTCCATGAATATACCATGGAACACAACATAGCAGAAGGTGTTGTGTTGAATTCATTCCAGTGCTCTTGACTCGCTTTGAGGAAGCAACTTGACAGATTAGCAAAAAGAATGCTACTCTAAGCCAAGGTATTCCCATAATAAATTTATTGAACAAGGAACACAGGAGGCTGTGTAGAGATTTAGATCAAAAAGAAGACAAATCTGGTGTATCCCTTATGGACCAACGGATACAACTATTCCAAAATTGCAGAAGACTTCACAGTATCATGACAGACAAAAATGTTCTTCTTTTGAGAAATTTCTCCTGAGCTGTGGGACAGCTATATGCTGTGAGAGAACAATTTTATCTAACACTAAGTGCTGTGTATTTTATAGTACTGGGAGCAGCAGAACATGGGGGGGGTTCTGTTGACTGTAGCCTAGCAACAGAACATGGGAGAGGAAATTGGAAAGGGTGGGCTCCTGTAGTTCATGGGGGAGCCTCACAAAACTACAGTTCAAGCACTTTTAGTGTTTTTTTCCACCAACAGGATTCTTCTAATAAGATGGATACAGAAATACGCCCTGACCAAAGTGATCTTATTCAAACAGCTCCAGAGACTAGGCAACAAACAGAGAGTGTGGCTGAAGAACAAGAAGGCACCACAATGTTGCCACAACCAAATAATTATAATATGGAAGAAACAGTACCAGCAGGAGGCAGGTTTTTGTATTAGGGGACTCCATCATTAAATATTTAGATAGACTTATATGCGGACCAGACATAGAGAGTAGAACATGTAGTAGTTTCAGAGGAGCACAACGAGCAGATATACATGATATGCTAGACAGCATACTAAAGAACGTAGGAAACAACCCCCTAGTGATACTACATGCAGGTACAAATAACCTAAACAAAAAAGTGTTGAGGAAATTAAGGGTGAATACATAAAGATATGTGAGAAAATTAAACAAAAGGGTGGAGTAGTTTGTATATCTGAAGTTCTGCCAACTCCCAGGTGGCTATACCAGGAATAACAAGATCAAACAGATCAATGAATGGATAAGAAAATGGACACTCACAAATGGAATAGCTAGTTTACACCACTGGGAAACATATGAAGACAATTACAACTACTACAGCTGGGACAGCCTACACCTAAGCAAAAGGGGGGGCCTAAATTCTAGGCAAAACAATCAAGAACTACATCACCAGTATTTTAAACAAAAAACACTGGGGAACAGGGAAAACATAACAGTAACCTTAAACACCCATCGATGTGATAATAAACCAGAATCATGCCGAATACTGGCCACAAATACTAGGATTCTAAATTTGGTTAAAAAAATCAGAATTAGAAATACTGATATTAAGTGATAAACTGGATGTCTTAGCACTATCAGAGACCTGGTGGGATGAGGATAGTGACTGGCATAGAGAGATAAATGGCTACAACCTCTTTTTTTACTAACAGAAGGGAAAAGAGGGAGGTGGTGTGTGCATTTATATAAAAGAGACTATTAAATGCCAGAAGATAAAACTCAATGAAAATAATGCCAACTAAATAGAAACATTACGGGAGCAAATACAGTTAGGCAACAATCGAAAACATATTATTGGCAATTGTTACAGACCTCCTAACTCCACCAATGAATACACAGAAATGCTCATAAATGAGAGTGCCCTAGCTTCCCATATGGGGGACCTAATTGTCCTAGATGATTTCAACCTCCCAGGAATTTCATGGGATACATTGGCAAGGGTTACAACCTAAAAAAACATCTTCTCAAGAAATATACGCTACACTGGGATTACAACAGCTAGTTACAACTCCCGCCAGAGGTAAAAATATCTTAGATTTAATCTTAACAAACATAGAAGAACAGGTAACAAATGTATATACATCATGTCCAATAGGAGGAAGCGACAATAACACTGTACTATGCAACATTGATGTGAATATCAATTAAACCCTATAAACATTTAATTATATACTATAATAAAGCAGATTATCAAAATATTAGAGAGTACAATATCTAAACAAAATCAATTTGGACAAGGAATTAAGTAATAAGTCAGTAGAGGAATGTTGGACCATTTTCAAACAAACCCTTGAATCCTGTGACAGACTACATGTACCAATTAAAGTTCTTACTAATAAAAAAGGAAGAATACCACCAAGGCTAATCCAGTTAAAAAACAAATAAAAGTAAAGAAAAATGCTTACTCCAAACTAAAAAGAAAGGAAACACCTGACTCACTTAATCATTACGAATCAGAAGTCGCCAAACTGAAAAAGATGATCAGGACAGAGAAGGGGAAGGCTGAGAAGAGAATAGCGCACACAAAGGACAATTATAAGCTACTGTATAGCAGTTTGAATTCGCACCTGATATATTTTGCGGATTCTCCAGTACCACACTTATTCCTGCCCGATAGTATTTGTGCTGCAGTTACTGGAAATTACTATTCAGAATGCAAAAGCGAGTTTTAAGTGCCTGTATAGAGCAGGTAATCAAACAGGTGCTCTTGCTCCAGTTCTCCTTAACTACTAATTTATAACAGTCCTCTCAGCAAAGTTAAAAAAGCACAGAAACATCTCACAGAAACACCTCACAGCTCTCCACATGAGTCTCATCATGTCACTCCTTAAATGGATCAGCTCACCTCAGACTGCAAAGCGCAAATATCCGATTGATTCAAGCACCGTGTGTGGAGCTGATCCCACTGAGAGCTCTGGGGTTGAAAAAGTTGTTGCTACATCAGTAGCCAAAGAGCTTGCAGCTGCTCCTCTGCCTCCATCAAAGCATAGCAGACCCTCTTCTTATGCAAACTGTACCCTGGACACTCACTTTTTTGTTGGGAAGTATGCGGCAGAGCAGGGGTGATGTCTGCAGTTCACCACTACATGCATAGCACCGGTAACAAGATTAATGAGAGTACGGTCTGCAGTTTTAAATGTCAGTACATGGCAGAGCTAAAAAAGACCCCAGACCCCACAGCTATGTCTCCTCTCCTCCCTCGTAAACCACAGGGGCAACCCACCCACCTGGAGGAGCATCTGGAGGAGCAGCTCAGAAAAATCATTAAATCCCTCCATGCTGAGGGGACAATAGTAAATGTGGGCGTCATACAAGCAATTGCAGTTGGCATTGTAAAGGCTAACTCACCACAGTTGTTGTCAGAGAAAGGGGGGCAGCTTGATCTTTCCAGCAAGTGGGCCTGGAGGTATATACACTGGATTGGCTTTAACAGGCGCAAAGGGATTAAGGCAGGAAGGAAAATGCCAACTGACTTTGCTAACTTGAAGGCAGCATTTTTAAATCGAATTTTGACTGCATGTGCACAGGAGTTGATCCTTCCAAAAAACATGGATGAGACTGGGGTCAGTATGATCCCAGTATCCGAGTGGACCATGGAGATTTCTGGTGTGAAGCAAGTCCCAGTCACAGGTCTTGGGGACAAGATGCAGATAACACTAGTACTTGCTTGCAACCTAGCTGGTGAAATGCTGCCACCCTAGCTAATTTACAAAGGTCGCAGTACAGCATGTCACCCTTGACACCCATTCCCCATTGGGTGGCAAGTTACCCATAGCAAAAACCACTGGTCAAATGTTGCCACCACATTACAGTTTATAGATCACATACTGGTGCCACATGTAAACAAACAAAAACAAAAGCTGTCCTTGCCCAAAGAACAAAAGGCGCTACTGATCCTTGACCTATACAAAGTTCATACTACAGATGCAGTGTTGAAGTCATTGGAGGAAAATGGCATCATACCAGTTTATGTTCCAGCATCTTGCACCGATGCACTCCAGCCGTTAGATGTCTCCACAAACAAGATCCTGAAGGACTGCCTAAAAAAGCAATTTACCACCTGGTATGCGGGGATAGTGTCAGAGTGTCTAGTGGCTGGTAGAGGTGATGTTATGACAGCAGACTTATGGCTCCAAAACCTGAACGAGCACCACGCTTGCTGGCTGCAGAACAGCTATGATCAGCTGTCTGCCAGACAACAGGACATCATCCGTGGCTTTAGGCAGTCTGGGATTCTGGAAGCACATGCAAACTGCCTTCTGGAGGTAAGCTTTCAGTTTAATAACACAGTGAAAAAAAGGTAATGTACCAATATGCACATTGTAAACAAATTCCCTTTCCTTGCAGGCAGTTCAGAATGAATGAATGAAGCACTGAACGAAGAATCAAAGACACAGTCTTTCTTTTATTAATATTATTCTTTTTTTTTGTTTGCCTCATTTGTTGCTGAAATTAATTAAGGCACTTCTGTATCAATGGGCAGTTGTTTTTGCCGATTATTTGTGGTAATAAAATTTTGGTGACATGGATACCTCTAGATATCAGACTATATTAGCATTCAGAATATTTTTGCTATAAAACTCTGAGCACTAATATAGCGAAAATATTCAGGATGCGAATATTATCTGCTATACAGTATTTTATTCATATGTAAATTACTTTAAAAATGCCAAAAAATAACTAGATACCATAATCCACAATGGCAGAGCCATCACTAATGACAACAAATTAGAAAATATCTTTAATGATTATTTCACCTTCATTTTCAATCCTAAGCAAAACAATGTTTTCTTTTTTCTTAATTTCTTTATCCCCCCCCACTGACTGGCCCCCCTTCCACTAACCCTGCTGGCCCTGTCACCCAGCATCCACTGACTCTTACCTCTTGGCTTTAGAGGGGCCAACTGGCCGGTGCAGCACCTGTGGCTGTGGGTAGCTGGCCTTATCCACTGGTCGGTGACATTTTCAGCCTCTGTGTTCTCCCTTCCCTGAGTGCAGAGGTACAGCGTGCCATGATGCCAGTGGCCGAGCTGCGCATGCTTCCACACGTGGCACACTGGGTGTCTGCTCTGCCTCCACCCCATTCTCTGTAGAGCTGGTGTGCCAGCCTCTAGCCACCACTAGGGGCCAGGCAAGCACCGTCTCTAGTCCCACCCCTTCCCTGGAGAGGAGAGCTGTCCTCTGGATGCTCTATCCACTCCCTCTCTGGTTAACACTCGGTGATCCGCTCGCACCGTGAACACAGGTCACCAGCGTGGCAGGTGGTAAGGCAGTGATGCCTCAGCCCTTCACACCAATGGGTTGGCTAAGCAAAACAATGTTTAAATGGAAAATAGCTCCTCGGCACATCCAGTCTGTTTCACTGAGGAAGACATACTTGCATTTATAAAACTGTTTAACACAAAAGCTCCCCTGGCCCAGAGAATATCTGCCCCAGATTATTACTAGACACAGCTAACACGATATCATAACCATTGATGCTACTATTCAACAAATCTGTGGATACTGGCAAATTGCCTGCAGAACAGAAAACTTCAGTCATCATTCGTATTCACAAAAATGGGTCAAAACATCTGGTAGCTAACAATAGACCTATTAGATTAATGTCCAGATGTTGCAAGGTACTAAGGAGATTAATTACATTTAAAATTGAATCTGAATCCAGGGAACTTGATATGGTAGATCATTACCAACACAGTTTCACTTCTAATTGATCACGTACCACTAATTTAATAACATTTTATTACTTTGTTAGTAAAAGCATGGATAACAGTACACCGGTCGATGTTATTATACTCTACTTTGGCAAAGTATTCGATAAGGTGCCCCATACAGAATTAATAAACTAATAAAACTAGGATTAAATCTGAAAATCATTCTGTGAGTCAATAACTGGCTGACAATCAGGTTACAAAAAGAATAAATAAGGAATTGGTTGTCTGCCCAGAGATGTGTCACCAGTGGGATACCTCAGGGTTCTGTACTGGGACCAGTGTTATTTAATCTGCTCATAAGTGACATAAGTATGGAAATAAATGACACCATGGCAATATTTGCAGATGACACCAATCTGGGGGGGGGGGAGAATTAAACACCCTAGATAAGAATGAAACCATCTGTAGGGACCTTGAAAATATCAAACTATTGTGTATGAACAACAAACTGCTAATAAATCAGGGAAAATGTACTAGCCTCCACTTCAGAATAAGGAATCCAAACTATACTTACAACTTAAATAATCAAGAACCCAAATCTACAATAAAAGATCGAGACTTGGGTGTCATAATAAACAACAAACCCACCCCAAGAGACCTCTGTAAAAAGGTTGCACATACAGCCAACTCCATATTGAATAAAATCAAATGCACTTTTAGCAGTAATAGTGAAGCATGCAAAATGCTTCAGTATAGGTCCTGTAACAGACCCTATCTAGACTTCGGATCCCCTTGTTGGAGCCCGTATCACATACAAGATATAAAACTAATAGAATTGGTCCAACGTAAAATAACTAAAATTATATCAAACCTAAAACATATGTATTATGAAGAAAGATTCAAGAAAACTGGGCTTGTAACACTCACTGATAGAAGAAATAGGGGTGATCCGTTACAACTATATAAAATCTTAAATAATTATGACAAGGCTGAGCAGTGTGAATTTAAATACTCAATAGGAAATGTTAAACTTATGAGCCACAATAAACAGCTAAACATTCCCAAAACAAATTCACACAAGCGAGACAATTTCTTTACAGTTAGGACAACTAAAGCTTGGAATCTTCTTCCCAAAAAAGACATCAATTCCAAAGATTTCCATGAATTCAAACCTAGACTCAATAATTACTTAAACTGAGCAGTGGAAATAACGCAGACAGATATACCCAGTGATCATGAGAGACACTCCTGATGGGCTAATAGCATACTTGTGTCTAACAAAACTGAGTAAACACACAGGCACTGCAGTTTGTAGTACCAGAAACTCTGCAGCAACACTAAAGGTTTGCAGTTTTAAGTTTTTAAGAGCGGCAGTGAAGCAAGGACATCATGTGATCTTGGGGCCGTGCTTCCGGGTGACGGTGTGTAAGTGGGACACCAGATGGGGCAAGACATTACATCATTTGAAGATAGTAAGCACTTGCAAATGCTGTTTAAGGTATTGTAATTTTGGAGGTTTCATTGCAAAGTTGATAAGAGTTCTAATTAGTATATCACAGTTTGACCTGTCAATAGTTCCTGATACCTAGTGACTTGGCATCTCAATACAGTTTGTGTTTCTGATCACGTTGCTTCTTATTAAATGAACATGGAGGTTTACAACTCCTTTGATGACGTTTTAGCTATCACGTGTAACAGTGGCACAATCTCTAAACATAATTATTCAATGTATTCAACAAACATTGCAGACCCAATTTTAGGCACCTATATCTGTCCAAAATGCACTGAGCTAGGTTGCTTACTAACAGAGGTGAAAGCTTTAAGGGAATAGCTCGGAGGTAATGCTCTACATAGAAACATAGACATATAGAAACATAGAAGGATAGAAGCACAGAAACATAGAAACATAGAAACTTTGAAGCATAGAAGCATAGAAACATAGGATAGAAGCATAGAAGCATAGAAACATAGAAACATAGAAGCATAGAAGCATAGAAGGATAGAAGCACAGAAACATAGAAACATAGACACTTTGAAGCACAGAAGCATAGAAACATAGAAACATAGAAGCATAGAAACATAGAAACATAGAAACTTAGAAGTTGATGGCAGATAAGGACCGCAAGGCCCATCCAGTCTGCCCATTTCTTTTTCTACCTAATGAATGTGCCATCAGCCTTTGCTCTGTCAATGGCCTATCTATTCATATTCATCTGTATTGCTCCCTTATGCCTATCCCATGCCTGTTTGAAGCCCCGCACTGTTTTCATATTCACCACTTCCTGAGGTAGGCTGTTTCATGCATCCACCACCCTTTCTGTGAAAAAGAGCTTCCTCATATTACCCCTTAATCAGCCTCGCTCTAATCTCATGCTGTGTCCTTTAGTCATGCTATTTTTCTTATATTGAAACATGTTACACTCTTTCACCTTGTTAATGCCCTTAAGCTGTTTGAGTATTTTGATCATATCACCTCTCTCCCTCCTTTTCTCTAGGATATTCATATTGAGCTCCATTAATCTGTCCTCATATGTCTTTTGATGCAGTCCCTGCACCATTGTAGTTGCCCTTCTCAGGGCTGCCTCCATTTTGTTAATGTCCTTGAGAAGGTGCGGCCTCCATTACTGCATGCAGTACTCCATGCAGTACTCCAGATGGGGCCTAACCAGTGTCTTGTAAAGAGGGATTATTACCTCCCTCTTACGACTTGTGATACCCCTACTAATATACCCCAAAATCCCCCTAGCCTTACCTACTGCTTTAGTGGTCTGCTTTGATGATTTCAGGTAATCGGTGATGATGATGCCCAAGTCTCTTTCTTCCCTTGTGACTGCCAGCAACTCCCCTCCCAGCCTATAGGTGGCTTTGGGGTTTCTCTTCCCTATGTGCATGATCTTGCACTTCTTTGTGTTAAACCCCAATTGCGACTCTTCCAACCATTTTTCCAATTTATCCAGATCTCTTTTCATTCTGCCTACTCCATCTGGATCATCTACTCTGTTGCAGATCTTCGTGTCATCTGCAAACAGACAAACTAGTAAACTCTACACCACAATATCAAAGAAAAAGATATTAAGGAGAGAAATGGCACAGAGGAATCTGACACTGAACTTGAAATAAATAATAGAGCGAAACTGGAAATGATAACATCAGACTGGGTGGTAGTAACAAAAAATTCCCCCAAAAAGGGGAGGAGAGCATTGAGCAATGGAGACATTCTGCTGACAAATAGATATGCACCCCAGAGTACAGATGAGAAAAGTGTGGGAAGTGGAGACATGTCTGATAATACTTAGCATACACCAATTAATGAAAATGTACTTGTCATAGGGGATTCAATCCTGTATAGGACTGACAGTATAATTTGTGGGAAGGGCAAACTAAATCATGAGGTAAACTGTTTATCATGTGCCAAGATCAAGGATGTTAGATCAATACTTACAAAAGTGATAGGCACTGAAAAAAAGCAATCAAACTGTGGTCGTTCACGTGGACATAAATAATACTGAAAGGGATTATGAAAAAGACTTTGTTGAAGGGCACGAGGTCATCTTGCCGCAGACAATAACTGTGCAACAATACATGCCGTAAGGAAAACAGCGGCACATACATACAAGATCGGGGACAACAGCGACCCAACTATGAGAGAGAATCCCATTGAAAACAATGGGACTTTTTGTTTTATGTGAGAGTTTTTTCCCCCCACACCCCCCGGACTTAAAATAACCAACTCAGGGGTGGGGAGTCATGGACTTCAGGGATGGGGAGAAAATCAGGATGGGGGGAAATTATGTTTTTAAAATCAATACAAAAAGTTGCAGCAGGAGCAGACCTGGTGGAAACCGAATTGCGGTCCCAGGTCTTCTGCTCTGCCGTGTGCTGGCACCCTAATCACTACACCACAGGAGTGGCTTGACCAGCACCCCAGCACACAGCAACTTGATTCCTCCACAGGGTCTCTGTTGAGTGACAGGGTTAGCAGAAATTCCCTATCGTTATTCTAACCCCTGTCACTAAACCTTCTCATGCTTTACACAGCACAGTACTTTCAGCGTTCGTCCTGGTGCGCTATTGTGACATGGTACCTTGCTGAAGACATCATGGAGCTGAGTGAATTTATAAGAAGTAAGGGCAAGAAGGCAGTGGTTTCTGGCATTATACCAGTTTTAAAGGGACATCAGAAAAAAACTATACAATGCATAAATATTAGATTACACAATAGTTGCACTACACTCTTTCCTCCAGCACCCACAAAATCCCATTAGGTACCCATATAAAAGGAAAACCATCCTGCACTGCAGAATGTCCTCTCCTTTTGGTAAGAATCGAATGAATAAATGAATGGAAGAATGATATCTTTGCCTATAGTAATGCCTGACTGGCTGAGGCATCAGTGAATCATGTTTTACTATAAGCTAATACATCATTCATTCAATACTTACTAAATGGAGATGACATATGGGTTAGCAGGGTGGGGGGAAGTGTGAGAAGTTGGTTTTGGTATGCGGGATCAGGGAAGAGTTTCTTTGCTTTACAAAACAGTTGATTTATGCAGCAACAACAAATTTCACCAAGAGGAGGGTGTTTTACCTAGCAGAGAGTGGTGAGAAACATTGAAACACGGACAATGATGGCAGAAAAAGATCAAAGGTCCATCTAGTCAACCAATAGGACCCCATCTGTCCTGGGCCCTAATGTCCATATTAGTTTCTGTTCCTCTTGCTCCACCCTCTGCTCCTCTCCCTACTGTCACCGACCTGAATAGCTACCAAACCCATCAGTCTGTCCTAGCTATACTTGAAGACAGTTATGTTTTTTGTGCCCACCACATCCACTGGCAGACTGGTCCACAGATCTACCACCCTTTCTGTAAAATAGAACTTTCTGACATTTTATCCAAACCTCCCTCTCAACAGCTTCCACTGTTTCAGCAGGGTGCCTTGAAGCAGGCTGCATTTTTCTACATTCTCCCCCAAACATCTATGAATCATGCCCTTGGTAGCAGCTATCTGAAAAGGAGCTCACCTCCCCCTCCCAGCAACCAGTGGGGCTCCTTGAAGCTGGTATGGAAGAGTCCTGAGTGCTCTGTGGGGTGTGCCACCCAAAAAGACCTTTGTGTAGGGTCTGCACTGTGGCAGACTGTGGCTGATTGATTTATTTGTTGAATGGTGTGTTAACTTCCACAGTGAATTCTGGTGTTTCTAGCAGTTCCTTTAAGGACCTGTGAGCTTTAGAGTGTGTAAGCTTTAATGGGAATTGGTACCTTAAGTGCCCTGTACAAGCATTGAATTGTAGCGGGGTTCACTAGTCAGCACGTTCTACAATGCCTTGTTCAGTGTACTTAAGTGTTTTGGAGCTGTTCTAGGCAGACCACACTGGGCACCATTCATTCCTAGACTGCAGTGATAGCCATTGGGTGCCCCTCCCCCCCTTGCTGCTTTGTTCCCTTCCTGCAATCACCATTGTCTCCTACCTGACCCCTTAATCACATTTACCTTTTGTCCACAGGTTGCATTTTTCTAGATTCAGATTGCAGCCATCCAAAGAGGAGCTTATCTCCCCTTCCCTCCCAGCAACCACAACCGGAATCCGGCAGGGCTCCTTTCAGCAGGTACGGAGGACTCCTGAGTGCTCCATACGGTGTGCTATCCTGCCACCGCTTATGCAGCGGCTGCCCAACCCACCCTTCACCTTCCTGCCCTGGGTGGGCATTTCCTTTATAGACAGGTCTGGTCAGGTGACCTGATCACGTTATCTCAGAGTATATTTTCTATCGCTCCTTGTCCCCCTTAGGAGTTTATACTGCCAAGCCACTAGGGATGCTGCACCCTTCTTTTGCTTTCTCCAGCCATTTCTAAACAGAAATTGTGGTACCCTTCCCCAACCTACACTCTCTTTCTCTCCCCCACACATCTATGAATCATCCCCTTGGTAGTTCCCCCCTCCCCCTTTCCTTTTCCACTTCCCTATCACAGGATTTGAACCCTGGTTTACACTGTTCAGTCCACTCAGAAGACTGCAACTCTATGTATTAGGCCACACAGCCTGTTAACAGCTCCACCTAGTGTACTTTGCTTATACTGCAGCCCCCTCCTCCAGCCCACACCTGGTTCAGCCCTCTGGCTGGGCTGACTTCCCCCTACAATCTTAGACTAGTGGCCCAGTCTCTTAAAGATATAGTGCCCCTAATTTGCAGTATCTAGCTCAGTCATCCCCTACATCCTACTCACTGTAATAAGCTCAATTAGCAGCTGCCCTATGCAGACTGAGCCCATGGAAACCTTACCAGCACCATATGTACCCTGTCTTCTCCTAGCTGGGGACATCGAACCCAACCACAGGCCTGCAAATTCCACCCCCAGCCCTGTACTTAACAGTGGACTCAGCTTTTTCCACATAAACACCAGAAGTCTGCTACCTAAGCTGGACCACATAAAGGCATGGATTTCACTAAAATCCCCTGATATCTTATGTATATCTGAGACCTGGCTCTCTTCCAGGATCCATTGTCTCTTACTAGAGACCCCAGACTACTCACTCATTCATCAGGACTGGGGCAAACATTAAGGCGGTGCTGTCATCTACGTATGCCAAACCTTCCCCTTTACTGGTATCCTCCAGGAGGCCACTCCGTCTTCCCACAAATTATTACCATTAAACTGCCCCTCCCAGCCACATTACCTATCTTTATTGGGGTCTGTTATTTCTCTCGAAAGCAAACCCCCACTCCATCATTACCTGCTTTGATGCCCTTGCCTCTATCGCCCAGTCTAGTGATCTTCTCCTCTTGGGAGACTTTAATATAAACTGGCTTGCTCCCCAATCTAGGGTTATTACCCAGAAGATAGAAACCCTTAACCAGCTTACAACATGCTAAACCCTCACTCCAACAACCGCTCTCTTTTAGACTGGGTTTTAATGACCCACCCACTCAAATACCCCTCTGCAGGAATCCTCTCTGACACGTTTAGTGACCACTGCATCACCTACTGTGTCAGAAATTCCCACCCCTCATGCCCCACCCAAGTACACATTCTTCCACCCACAAAGTTCCCTTAATACCCAAGCACTTCTGTCAGATCTGTCCCTAGTAGACTGGTCTGTGGTCTTCACTGCACCCAATGTTGACACTGCCCTAGCCGCTTTCACTAGCATATTCTTAAACATCTGGGACACTCATGCCCCCTTCAAAAGGCTACAACTGTGCCACAAGCACCTCCCCTGGGTTACCCCCACTTTGATCAACCTCATTAAATCCAGGCTTCATGCTTGAAACATATACAAATCTTCTTCCAAGGCAGCTGATCTGCAAAGGCACAGAACTCTCAGGAATGCATGCACAAAGGCAGCATGCTCAGCCAAAGCCAACCTTTTAAGAAACCACATTGATGACAGTCGCACTACCCCTGCTGAATTCTGGAAGACACTCCACACCCTGCTAGGCTCTCCCCCTCCCCCCCATCCTTCACCTTCCCCCTCTAATGTCTCAGGCTCAAATGACACAGACCCCAGCTCAGCTGCCTTGTCTACAAACCGCTTTTTTACCACCCATGACCTTCCAGCTGGACCCCCTCCACCTCCCTTTCCCCCAGCCGCAGCCATCACACCTCTTCCATGTCCTCATCTGGGCACTTCTTACCCTTTATCACCCTTGCAGAGTTTCTTTGCACTCTCAAATCTTTGAACCAGACAAAGCAAAGTCCTGACAGGCTCAACCCCAACCTACTCAAAATTTCTGCCCTGGCTGTTGCACCATCACTTATTCACATCTTCAACCTATCTCTTTACCAGTGCTGAATCCCCAAGGCATGGAAGTTAGCTAAGGTCATCCCACTTCACAAAGGTGGTGACTCCTCCCAACTGGGCAATTACAGGCCCATCTTTCTACTCCCTGCTCTTGTTAAATTACAGAAGACCCTCATTCTCAGCAGGCTAAACTCCTATCTGGAATCCAATGCCATCCTTAGCCCCTACCAATCTGGCTTTTGGCACCACTGCTCCATTACATCCTGTCTACTCCATTTCACTAATCACATACACTCTGCCATGAGCAATGGCCAGCTGACACTGGCCATCTTCATTGAACTTGCAAGGGCATTTGATTTGGTCTCCCACCGGCTTTTACTGGACAATCTCAATTCCATTGGCCTCTCGTCCTCATCCACTGGCTGGTTTATGGTTTATATAACTGACAGATTCCAATACATAGATGGTCGACATTTCATCTGCTCCCCTTTCCATTCAGGCTGGTGTCCCCAGGGTTCATTCCTTGGACAAACCTTATTCTCCATTTCATAAATGAACCCCCCCTTCTGCTGCTCCATCTCACACATTCACATTCCACCTAATTAATCAGTAGCTGTAGAGCCTGATTGGGCGGCTCTCAACCTCATTCTCGGGTCAAAGCATAAATTGACTCGCACTAGCGAGCAGGGCTTTTAGTGCTCGATAGAGCTGGAGTATAGTGCACCTCTGGAGAGAGGCTGGCAGTCTTTTTGCCATCCAGTATACACTGTGCTGATAAAACTTTTACTGTATTGTGTTTTTTATGATAGCTCCTCGGAGCAAACTGTACTGACAAACCATCTCTTAATTTTGTTGTATACACTCCTTTGGGGCTGTGTGCAACGAGTGAGTCCACCTAATTAACCAGTAGCTGTAGAGCCTGATTGGGTGGCTCTCAACCTGCTTCTCAGGTCAAAGCTTAAATTGACTCGCACTAGTGAGCGGGGCGAGCATGCGCGGGGTCACATACGGAGAGGTCGAGTGTGAGTGTGCCAATGAATAAATCATAAGTTTGTTTCATTATGATTGTTGTCTTTTTAGCCTACTGTATTATTATAGGAATAGATTCTGTTCCACGGTCTTTGTTTGTTTTGCTCACTGTACTATGAAATTGTCTGTAATTGTGGTAATCCAGTGTATTTATACTGTTTTTTATCGAACTCCACTACTCATTTGTTTAGGCAGCAGCAGTGTTCTACTATGGCTGTAACTCTAAAGCTAGTAGATGGAAAAGAGTGTGTCCAATGTATGAAATGTTTAATGTACGTTTTTAGTCAAAACTCATTTATTCCGGTCAGTGGTTGGATTACACACTGTCACATTTTTTAAATCTGCTCATATTAAGATGCATATCTCATTTACTTTGGGGTTCATAAAAGGTGTAACTCCTTTGGGTAATGATTATATTGATGTGAATGATGCTGTATTATGACTCTTGCACATACAGTATATCTCATTCCTACTAGTTACAGTATCTTTCCCAAGGAGAGAGAGAGAGGGAGAGAAAAGGGAAAAAAAGGAGGGGGCATGGAGGATTTCATCCTTAGAAGTTTTCATTTAGATTCCTTAGACTGATTCTGTGCATTTTTGTTATACACTGACTATGTGTAGAAATCTGCACTTATCAGGCTCATGGTCTCATTTTCTTGGGGGTCCTTGACAAGTATTTTTAATTGGCACTTACACTTACAAGTGATACTATCATGCATCATGTATATATATGTATGTTTACTTTGGGGCTCTTTTTCAACTTGCAGTTATACCTAATTTCAGGATTTTGTCTCTCATTATCTGTTCTTTAATACCCCAGGACACTTGGAATGTAAGTTGTAACCTCATCTTGCATGTATTAGAGAGAATGCTAGCCCAAGTTTTTTTTATAACTAGAATGCTTCCTTAGCATACTGAGACATTTTAAAATGTATGTGAGAAGAACGCTCTGGTTGTTGAGAATTCTTGATAACCTTTGCCCTTCTGAGGCTCCTCAGTTAAAAGCAGACTGGTGTTAATTAACTTCTCTGATGTAATCTTCTGTTATGTTTTAAATGTATATGTTAAACCAATGAGAATTTTTTCTGTTTTCTCAGCATAATTTGGTTTTAATAGTACGGGATTTTCAAAATAACTGCCATAAAGCTTCTGAAGAAGGACCGGGTAGGTTCAAAAGCTAGAGCACTTTGTTCTTTTCTGTAACATCCATGTTGATCCGATAAAAGGTATCAGATCATTTGTTTTAAGAAGCAAGAAACTTTTCGGATCGAAAAAGTTCAGAGAAAATTCACCAAACATATATAAGGGTACACTAATATGTCATACGATTTTAGACTCATTTCTCTTAATTTGATGTCATTATCTACCAGACACATGAGGGGTGACCTGTTATTCATGTTTGATGTTATCCAAGATGACTACTTAATGTATAATATGGGTTTGGATTTTAAAAATAATGCTTTCAACATTAGAGAACATCCTCTCCAGCTGCTTGGACAGTGTTTTAACTATATACCTCCCAAGTTTTTTTTTTTTTTTACGGTAAGAATTATTAATCCATGGAATGCACTTCCTTTGGATATTATAATTAGTGATTCAAAAACTACTTTCAAGGGTAGACTGGATAAGCATATTCTTACTAGTTTTACTATTAAATATTATTTAGTATAGGAGCACTATGGGCAAATAAGCCCCCTAGCTCCTTAGCTACCTAGTATGAAACCTAGTATGTATGCCACTGATACGGGTATCTATGCATCCAGCCCCTCACTCTCACATCTACAGGCCTTCCTCCAGCTGACTTTTATAACTTGCTGTGATGGTACGAAGCAAACTCACTCAAATGCAACACAAAGAAAACTGTTGCAATTGTCTTTGGCACTATATAAAAACTTGCCAGACCCCCCCCCCCTTTTCATTTAGATACCTTGGTGTTTGGCTTGATCCCAAGCTAGACTTCTCCCACCACATTGATTCCATCCATGCCAAGCTCCAGCCCAAACTTGGCACCTTGTACTGACACAAGGACTGTCTTTCACTCCCAACCCAGAAAGAGCTTGTCAACAAACTAATTCTGCCCTCCATCGACTATGCCAATGTTGTGGGCACAGGGTCATAACCATGCAGAAAAGCACTGCGCAGCATTTCACGCCACAAGCATAAGGGCGTATGCTGTGATATCATCAGGAAAATATATAAATGAACACAGGCAGCGCATGCCATTATACTCTATGGGCGTCATCTGTTTATGTGGGGGGCTTTGCCCTCTACACCCCCTGATGTGGGGAGCTTCATCCTCACACACCCCAGAATTTAAATAACAAACTCTGGGGGGTTATGGACATTGGGAATGGAGATAACTTGTGGGGAGGGGGAGTTTCTCTGTGAAAAAATCACATAAAATGTTGCAGCACAGGGAGACTTGGGGGGAACTGAACCGTGGTCCCTGGTCTCCCATTTTGCCATATGCTGGTGCCCTATCCACTGCACCAGGGGAGCAGCTCAACCAGGCACCCAGCACATGGCAACCTGAGCTGTACTGGAAATGTATACAGTGACAGGGGTAGTGCTATCTTCCTAGCGATGTTCTACCCCCTGTTGCTGTAACCACATGCACACTATAGACAGCTCGGTTAATACCATACTATCTTGCATGCACAATATTGACCCAGTAGGGATGTGATGTACAGCACTGCACCCTAATTGTCTCTCACAAAATTAGACTGTCTTTACAATGCCTTCTGTCGCTTTGCAACAAACCCCTACCATACACACCCCTGTTCCCTGTATTCAGCTGTCTTCTTCACCTCTCTCACTGGTCGTCGTCAGGCTCATTGTACCTTATTAATTTCTAAGTACTGGTTTGGGGCTTTCCCCTCCTACCTTACCACTCTACTGTCCCCTCCACCAACCTGGGTTACTCTCTCCATTCCCGTGACCCGCGTACTTTCTCCCTCCCATGCCACATTCACAATCAAGCAAGTTACCCTTCACCTTTAGGCTCGTTGCCCTTTGAAACCATCTCCCCAACTTTGTCCACCTCCTGCCTACTACTGCATCCCTCAAAAAAACTAAAAACCATCTCCTCTCCCTGTGACTGCTTCCATCCCCTCCTTCCTTGGCCCTCCTCCCGTATCCCCACTTCTCCCAAGATGTTCCTCCCCCCAACTTTCTTACCGTATGGATACTGATATGCGACCCCATGTACTTATAGTTGCCTAAGCCTAGAATCATTGCTTATTGTCATTTACAATAACTGTGTATAGAGTCTACCTTCACAAAACTTTTGCTACTACTTGCATATAGTTTGTAAAATATCCTGCTTCTTTGTACCTAAGGCTATGCCATCACTTATGTAAATGATCTTCCTTGCATTTAATGTATATGGTATAACTTGCAGTGCTCCTGTATTTTATTGTGAACAGCTTGTACAACATCATGTATTTTATGTTATTGTTACTTGTTCTATGCAACTAACCCCCCACATCCTGGGTCGCACCTGGAAATGATCTCTGGCTCAGTGTGCCTTTCCAGGTTACCAACATTTTAAATAAATAAATACAAAATTCTTGTCCAGTTCATGAATGTGTACTCCTGCTAAATAGGTCCTTGCAGTTCACCTTGTTTATTCCCTTCTGGAATTTGAAGGTCTCTATCATATCTCACCTCTCCCGCCTGTTCTTCAGTGAATGCATGTTTGGTGCCTTGAGTTGATCCTTTTAAGATTTTCCCTACTGGCCCTTTATCATCTTGGACCCCCTGTATTGCACAGTCTAGAGCCTGTCTTTGTCCTTTCTTAGGGGAGGACTCCAGAAGTGGGCACAGTATTCCAGGTTCATCCTCAGAAATGTTCTACAGAAAGGTAGTAATACCTCCTTTTTCCTGCTGTCAGTACCCTGTTTGATACACACCAGCATCCTATTTATCTTACTACTGACCTTGTTGCACTGGCTTGAGTGTTTTAAGGAAGTGACTAATGATGATGTCTAAGTCTCTTTCTTCTGCCGAAGTGCTCAATTTTACCCTCTTCGAGTAGTCTGACCTTTGGTTCATGCTCCCTAGGTGCATCACCTTGCATTTTTTGGCATTGAACTTCAGTTCCCAACCTTAGACTATCTCTGTAGCCTTTGTAGATCTCGTTGCATCCCTGATCCCTTTGACACCATCTCCCTACCACAGAGCTTTGTGTTATCTGCAAAGAGACACATCTTGTCCCAGATGCTTCTCCAATGTCACTGACGAACATAATCAAGAAAACAAGACCCAGGACAGATTCCTGTGGCACCCCATTTGTGATCTCTCTCTCTCGCTCTCTCTCTCCCTCTCTTCTGATTTGACTCTGCTTACCATCGCTTTCTGCTGCCTCTTCTTCAACCAGTTTTCTACCCATCTAACTATGTCCCTGGCCATGCTCTGATCATCCATTTTCTTCTTCAGCGATCTTCTGTGAGGCACAGAGTCAAAAGTATTGCTTAAATCAAAGTAGAGAAAATCCACAGCATGGCCCTCATCCAATACCTTTGTCATGCAGTCAAACAAAACTATCTTGTTGGTCTAACAAGACCTACAGTATCTGCCACATACACATGCTATTTACAATCCTGAGGACCATGGCTTTCTAGGAGGTGCACAAAGTCCTCTTTGACCAGTGTCTCCATCAGTTTACCCTCAACAGAGGTAAGGCTGACAGGCCTGTAATTCCCCAGTTGCTGTTTGTTCCCCACTTTGTGGAGTGGGACCACATCTGTCACCCTCCAGTCTTTCTGGACTACCCCTGTCTGAATAGAGCTATCAAATATCCACACGAATGAGGGTAGGGGAAGTTATATTATAAGGCTCTCAGGGTTGGGAAGGGGAAGGGACTAAAAAATCAAGGTGGTGGGGGCAGGATTATTTTAAAAATGTGAACCCAGTTTGCAAAAAAAAAGCTTTGCAGAGTTCTTTTAAAACTATGCAAAATGCCCCTTTGCTGGCACTTTACCAACAAAGTACAACTTTGCTTAGTTTTGTCTGGTAAAGTTGAACACTTTAGCAGTTGAAGAACTACACAAACTGCTTTGTAAAATTGAAAAACATTGCAAAGCTGATGTGAAACAAAGTATCACTTTGCACATATCTACTTTTCTCCCTCCAGGAGTGCCCTCAGTCTCCCACATACCCAAAGCTCTTTCCCATGCATCACTCCTTCAGCCTGAGTTAAAGGGAGATATCAGAAAAATCATCTCTTATCCCTGAATCAAAGAACCTCAAAAAAAGATATTGAGGTTGGTGTCAGTTTTAGCCTCCCTCCCTCCCTCCTAGTTTCCTAAAGTTATCTTTCATCTCCTCTCAGGGTCTAATAGCCAGGTCTTTAGTCTCTAGATAGGCAAAGACATCTAGCCCTTCCCTGCTCCCATGCCTCTGACAATCCTTTGTGTCCATCTTTCTCAGCCAAAGCTCACAGATGGCACCTAACTGTTCTGCTTGCCTTGCCCCTGCACCTGCCATCCTGTCCATCTACCTAATTATGATGCCACAGTGAGAGAAAGCTGTGACATTTTACACAGCTGGACCACCTGACATGATGACTTCACAATCTGTAATGAATAAAAATTAGAAAATCAGCTTTATGAGACTGAGTAACATCTCATTTATACAAAAATATAAACCAGTGACATCTAATTTATATATGAATATGAACCATGAGGAAAGTGTGGAAAACAGCTATGTGCATTTTGATACTAGGTTCACTTACTGTAGAAAAGAAGATTAGCACACTAAACATGGACCTGCTTGTCATAATATTGTGATTGTTTCAAGTGCTCTTAGTGCACACCTGATATTATGTCTTGCAGTGAACTTGACAGTCAGCTAAATGTTAAGCCTAGCAAGGTTTCTTAACATTTCTGTCAAACCCAGTCATACAAAATTACATTTGTCAGCTTTTCCAGAGGTTTTATTTTTCACATCAACATTTGATCCAGCATTTTTTGGCATTTCAAATGTCACACTGTGAGCTGTTAGTGTCTCCAGTAAACTGCTTCAGTGAGTGCAAATGGCAAACTGTCTGAGAATTACAGTAACGATAGTTGAACCATATTTAGTTCTAATTGTCAAACTCTTTGTCGAGTCTACCAATTTTCATACCTTTGTGTGCCCATAATATGCTAATGAATTACTATTTTGCATTTGAAACCATTTCAACTGTTTTAGAGGGGAGGCTTGTTTTGGTTTTAAGTTTTAGAACAGGCCTGGTTCTAAAGGGTTCTTGTTTTTGCAACTGATTTGATCAAGCTCTAATGAGAATTATGCTCAAATCCTATGGGGGAGAGGACTGAACCCATTTCTAGTTTTCACCTACTGCCTCTTTATTATTTTTCATTTAGTTAATTATTTCTTCTGGGTGTAAATATTGAGTTAAGTAAGCTTGTTTTCAGATCTCTCCTGGTGAAGAGGTACAGTGGAGGTTAAATATGAAGTTTACTGGGGCCCCCATACCTCCACACGCTAATGACCCCCCCCAAGCCTTGCATAAAATGAGCATCACAGCTTGGCCTACCATCCTGGCAACAAAGCTCTGGCAGGTGAATCTCCACTCTCCATATAGTCCCATTCATGAACTAAACTAATCAGCTCACAGTTCATCACAGTGCCGTAAGTTCTTCCACCAGACTACTGCTCCCAACAACCCTGGTCTTATGGGCATAACGTCCCGCTCCTTGGCAAGGTGGAACCATAAAGGAACAGCTCCATACCAGCTCTGCTCCTGCTCACAATTTGCTGCACTCTTCCACAGCTGGAACCCAGAAGAGAAACTGGGATAGCAGGCTTTTAAAGATACTCTGCTCCAATTGTAGAATGGAGAGCATTAAGGTCAGGCAAGTTGACTCAGAAACTGAATCATCAGGGAAATAACACCAACTGAAATAAAACTGGAAACTTAAAATTAAGACTACAAAAAAAATATAAAAACTACCATTCCTACTTCTATCTCACTTAAGGTCCCTTGCTAGCATTCCATCCTGCTACACTAACAAACAGCTAGCTTACTTACTCAACAGTAGTAACAGAATTTAAGCCAAATAAAACCCCAAACAACCTAAAAATAACTTGGAATTTAAGATAGATATTTAAAACATGTTACTGGGTTCTCCTAAGAAACTCTATCAGTCCAAAGAGAAAAAGAAGGTCAGAGCAACAGTTCATATGACAGCAATCACAGATTAGTGGCCATCTTAGCGTAGTGGGGAATTTTTAGTCAAACACAGAACTTCTAACTGTCCCATGGGGACAGTACTGTGCGGCTCCTTGGAGGTGCTCTGGATCACTCTGGAGATGGAGAAAGGAGCCACTATTCACACTGGCAAAGATCTACAGACTTCTAGCATGGGAGGAGGGAGTTAAATATGGTACTGGTGGAAGCCATTGGCGAGATAGCAGAAAAAGGAGAGGTGCTGCTGGTGGGGACTTCAATCTGCTGTATGTAGACTGGAGCCTGCCAGCTGCAGCTTCAGCTAGACTCAGGGATCTCCTGGACTGCTTGCAGGGGGCATTTGCCAGGCAACTAGTTAGTGAACCCACTTGTGATGGGGCAATAATTGGCCTGATAATCGTAAACAGGGGCAGTGTTGCAGATATTAAGGTGGGAGGCCACCTTGGGACAAGTAATCACTGTTCAGTGTAATTCAATATAAGGATAGCTGTGGATTGAACCACACAAGGGCAAGGGTCCTGGATTTTAGGACAGCAGATTTTATAAAGATGGGTGAATGCCTCAATGATGATTTGGCAGGGGGAATGATCTGGGTGAAGTGGAGGAACAGTGGGCAAAGCTAAAAGGGGGCATAGTGAAGAAAACCAATCTCTGCATCAAGCAAGTGAGGAAAAGCAGGAGGAAAAAGAGACTGCTATGGTTCTCAAAGAGGTGGCTGAAAAGGTACAAGGAGAGGCAGATGTAGGAGGATAGGGAGGTGTATCTGGGGAAACAGAAAGAAATTGTGAAAGCAGTAAGGAGCATGAAGGCACAAACCAAAGGGAGAATAACCCAAGCAGTAACACAAGGTGACAGGACATTTTTTAGGTATGTAAGTGAAAAAAGTAATACCTGAGGAGGGACTGTATGGTTAAAAAGGAAGGGGGACTATGCAAATGGAGACCAGGAAAAGGCAGAGATCCAGAACAAATACTTTGCTCAATGTTCACAGAGGAAGGAGAAGTGGAGGAGCTGCAAAAAAATGCAACACAAGCTTTGGAGGGAGGGCAGTGGACATTAGTTCTTTTTTAATGGAGAGAATCCAGAAGGGACTTGCTAATCTGAAAGTGGCCAAAGCAATGGGGCCTGCTGGGATGCATCCAAGGGTATTGAGGTAGCTCAGGGAAGTACTGGTGGCTGCATTCTTAGAGTTCTATTTAACAGCTCACTGGAAACAGGAGTGGTTCTGGAGGACTGGAGGAGAGCATATGTAGTCCCACTTCAAAAAAGTGGCAGCAGGCAGGAGGTTGGCATTTATAGGCCAGTCAGTCTGATATCAATGGTGGGAAAGTTAATGGAATCAATGCTGAATAAAAGGGTTGTGAAATATCTTGAATCCAATGAGTTACAGGACCCAAGGTGGAATGCATTCATGGGGGAGCAGTCATGTCAAATGAATCTGATAGATTTCTTTGGCTGGGTGACCAAGGAATTAGAACAGGGTGGAGCAGTGGAAGTGGCCTACCTAGATTTGGTATCCCATTAAGATAGCAACTCAATTAGAGCTTGTCATTTTGGGCAAGGTAAAAATAGTGATGTTGAAATGAGCTACGTGGGTTTGAATCCTACACCTTCCACTTGCATACTGTGTGACCATAAGCAAGTCACTTAACTTCCTTGTGCTCCCAGGTCGCTCCTGTAAGAAAGCTTTTGGCTTAGTGTGCTGCTCCTGGTTAAACAACTCATAAAAAATAAAATAGTGCATGATAACTTCAGCACTTTTATTGTGGTAGGGAGTCATAGGTGTCATTGTTGTATAAACTATATGGGGAGTTGTTCATCAGGCCAGTTCCAAGCTGGCCATGTGGTATAGTGGTTAGAGACACCACACGTGTGGCTGGCAGACCCAGATTGGGACTGACTGTTGGGAAAGTTTTTATTGTTGTTGTTTTGGTTTTTTTTGTATGACTTTTCTTTGTTCCTTAGTATCCACTCCCCCAGAGATAGTTATGTTAATAATGGGGGGGGGGGGTGCAGCAGTGCTGCTTTTGTAGCATAGTATAGTGCTGTGTGCTGTTTTCCTTGGGGCTCTTTTTGGCTCATTGTTTTTTGTCAGCACCATTTTGTTCTTGCTATTTTTATATGAAACCCTTAGATTTTAGTAAGTCTTTCAACACCGTTCCACATAGGTGACTAGTAAGCAACCTGGGTAGCTTAGGAGTGGGTTCAAAGTGGCAAACTGGGTGAGAAATCTATTAAGGGACAGGCATCAGAGGTTGGTGGTAAATGGAGTGCACACCAAGAAAGGGAAGGTGACCAGTGAGGTGCCTCAGAGACCAGTGCCTGGATCAGTTCTCTTCAATGTCTTAATAAGTGAAATTGCACATGAGCTGGAATGGAAGGTCTGCCTCTTTGCGGATGACAACACAATCTGTAATAGAGTAGACACTCCAGGGGAAGTGAAAAGGATGAGCAAACACCTGAGAAAACTCAAGGAGTGAACAAGCCACAGCAGAATCAACCCTAAGATACACAAATCAAACTGGGAGGTATATGTACTTGATAACTCCTAGAGAATCCAGTAAATAGCCTCTGCTCACCAAATATCATGACATTTAAATTTTAATTTTTTGCAACTCATCAGTCATATGTTTTCTTTTATTTGCACAGCTTCATTAGGAAATATGAGTATACATGTAAAATTTGAAACATAAAATCCCCCCCCCAAAAAAATCAGTTATTAAAACTCATAGATAAGCTGTCAGCTAACATATTGTTATTACAAAATATAACAAAACATGTTGCAGCTTTTAAATGCATTCTATTGCAGTCATTATTCATATAGCATTAATTATAAAGCCTATGTGAAGTTATCTATATGTCTATTTTTAGCAAACAAAAAAATCAGGTTAAATTTAATTTACTACAACCTTTCAAATCTCAATGAATCTAGCAGTCACCTGGATTTTCTGTCCACTTTATCTATTTGCCTATTTCCTAAATTTTATTTGGGCTTGCAGTTGTGTAAGAATATATATATATATCATTTTCTTTAAATAACACAACTCATTACATTTAAAAAAGAATCAACAATTTCAAAATATTTAAATTTTTATTACCTATGAGTATAAATTCCATAACTGAGTTCTTTTGATTCCCATACAAGCAAACAAAAGGTACCAGGGTTACATTTCAAATATACTTTTTTGTTGCTTCAGAGTATTAAACTGTTAATTAGTGTATAAAGAGATTATTTTTCCTTTTGCTGCTTGTTTCAGATAAAATCGACAAAAAAGAGCTATGTGAGAATTAAAAGAACTGAGCCCTAGGGTTAATCACATCTGATGACCTAAAGGTGGCCAGTCAGTGCAAGAAGGCAGTTGGGATAGCTAGTGTGATGCTGGGTTGCATAAAGGGTATCACCAGCAGAAAGAGGGAGGTGGTGTTGCCTCTGTATAGATAGCTGGTAAGACTCCACCTAGAGTACTGTGTCCAGTTCTAGAGACCACATCTCCAGAAGGACATAGACAAAGTGGAGGTGTTCCAGAGGAGGGCAACTAAAATGGTGCAGGTTCTGCATCAAACGCTTTATGAGAAGAGGTTAAAGGACCTCAATATGTACACCCTAGAAGAGAGGCGGGAGAGGGGATATGACAGAGACCTTTGAATACATCACAGGGGTAAATAATATACAGGAGAGAAGTGTTTTTCAGGGAAAAAAGGTGTTCAAAAACAAGGGGACATGCTATGAAGCTGGAGGGGAGGTAGAGTCAGGAAAAATGTGAGGGAGTACATCTTCACAGAGAGTGGTAGATTCCTTGAATAGCTTTCCAGAGAAGGTGGTGGGTGAAAAAACAGTGGTGTGGCTCAAGAATGCATGGGATAGGCACAAGGAAATCTTTGTGCAAAGGAAGGGGGGGAGGGAGGAAGAGCCAAATACTACAGATTAGAATGATAATATTAACAGAGTGGCTTATGGTTTGTGACAGGCACTCAACAAAACTGTACACAAATGTGTACAGTGAGTATGCCTGTCTACACCCTTGGGTAGGGAAAGATGGGCACACTGGCTGGGCCAAGCAGTCATTATCTGCCATCAAATTCTATTATTTTTATGCTTCTAGCATGTGTACTAATTTCTTATGCTCCTCTGTACCTTTTTGTTTAGCCACATTGGTTTCCCACCTTTATGTTCTACTGGCTGGAATGTGTTTTTCTTGTAGGTTGATTAATTTATTCCTTAAAATAGTCCACTGATTTTTATTCAGTGTTCATACTATTTAGTTCTGATAGCTAATCCCAAACATTGTATTTCCAATAAATCTGCTGCCAATTTGCTTTTTCATAATTAAATACAATTGTATTGCCTATATTTTAAGTAGTGTAATTATTGTTAGCTATATCATCATTAGATTCATTCTCCCAAAAAGACCATATCACTGAAGATAAAGACTGGGAGTATCATTTTGGAGGTGAAATCTCTCACTTTGCAGGAAGATGGATGCAGTGTTGTGGAGACTAGTTCCAAGCTTGTGGAGTCACTGGAGTAAATGGCATCATTGTGACCAGAAATATCAAGGTATTGATCAATCAGACACATAGATATGAGAAAGATGGTATGGTATGGTAAAATGTTATTTATACAGTGATAAAGCCATTAGTGTTCCGAAAATCCCTATTCACAAGGCTTACCTGTTTACATAATACAAAAAATAGTTACAACTTTACAAATAATTACAACAATACAAAAATACAAAAACATACAAAACAATACATTACAGTTTTTACAAAATCATCAAAAACAGGCAAATGATCATTTGACCTCTACATTATTTTCACCTATTACAACAACAGCAAAAACTGAGTTCATGATTCAAACTATTTTTAAAAACATTATCAGTGATTGTTAGTTCACGTAGAAAAGGGGGGGAGACAGTTACAGTTAAAGGCTCTTCCAGTTGGCTACTTTCAATGGTAGGAAAAATGGGCCAAAAGGGGAGAGTAATCTGGACACAAAGGTCTTAGACATCATTTTCTAGAATCTTATTGAGAGCCAAGAACCAGCAATGAATGCTGTTTAAATTCCGTTGGACCAAAGCTTCCAACTCAGGCACAAAGATGCCACTGGCATAAAGCATAGTGTTATTCACATACATGTGAATGAGCATGGTGGTGCATATCTTTGGGAGACTATTAATGAATATGGAAAATTGGATGGGGTCAAGGTCAGAATCTAGAGGCTCACCAGGGAGAAATGGAATGTTTGCATGATATTTCCCCAGCTTTTGGTTGAAGCAATAACATAGAATATACAGCAGTACTATAGTAATTTCAGGTCAGACGGGACTTAAGCTTCAAGGTAACTGGCTAGAATAGCGCTACCAGAATAGCACGAGGAAAAAGAACGCTAGTCTGAACAGCACTGCCATAGACTGTGAGAGGGAATTGACAGCGTTTACAGTAAGTGATCCCCAGGTCACTGTTCATGGTGCTGCCACAGAACAAGGGCAGGAGAATTCTGGAGGCTGGCCAAGCTGCTTCCATGGTGTGAAGGGCTGAGGCATAGAGCTTGACCAGGTGGCAATGAAGACCAGGGTTCTAAACCTGGTCTCCCTCACTTTTGCTCATTGGGACTTTTTTTTTTTTAAAAGGGGACATGGAGACAAGTATTCCACAGCCCTACAAATTCTTTCCTTCACCATGATCTGCTCCCCCCAGAGTTGGGATCATTTAGTATGAGGGGGTCAGAGCCCCCACAGAAAGAAAACCAGCGGCATTTTTGCAGGTGCAGCTATTGCCTGCCCTCTTCTTCCTGGCTCTATTCTGACCTAGTGCCTCCTGTAAGTCCCCAGAATGGGTCAGTGATGGAGCTGGGGGTAGTGTGCCATCTAGTCAGGGCAGAAAATCCCAGCAGAAGAAAATGTGTTGAAAAAATGCACAAGTTTACATGTCATACATATTCATAACTACTTATGAAGCAGGGGGAGGACATAGTGGACCTGGCATGGCACTAGGTCAGAATAATGCCAGCAAGAACAGCGCAGGCAACAATTGCACCTGCAAAAATACCACTGTTTTCTTTTTGCTGGGGGCTCTGCCCCCTCATACCCCCTGTACTAAATGATCCCAACTCCAAGAGGAGCAGATCACAGGGAAAGAAAGAAAGAATTTGTGGGGCTGTGGAATGCTCATTTCCACAGCCCCTTGTAAAAAAAAATAGAAGTCCTGATCGGCAAAACAAGTGACATCATGTTTAAAACCTTGGTCTCCACTACCACCCAGCCAAGCTGTTCCATGCCTCATGCCTAGACTCCACAGAAGCAGCTCAGCCAGCCTTCCAAATTCTCCTGCTCTTTTCCCATAACAGCACCATGGACAGCGACCTGGGGAGTGCTTACTGCAAGCGCTGTCAATCTCTTCTTGCTGTCCGTGACAGCACTGTTCAGACTAGCATTCTCTTCCCTTGTGCTGTTCTGGTAGCACTATTCTCGCTGGTTACCCTTAAGGGTTAGCCAGCTGTAGGTGGCCTGCACCATCGGGTCATGTGGAGCCTGTGAGGGATACCAAGTTAGCCAAGGCTTGTACTCTTTATGGTCCCCAGGGCACTGTTCTTAAAATGATGCATAGCACAACATTCCACATCTGCTGACACCCTCCCACGCACTGTCCCCATCATTGCTGCCATCCAGCCTCCACCAAATAGCAGTTGAATGGTGGAACCCAGGAACACACCACCTCAAGGGAGGAGACCTGTTGTCAGATGCTCAGTCCTCCATTACCCGTCTGACCCCAACATGATCCTGGTCCATTCTTGAACCTGGGTCTCCAGCATGCGTGGTGCATGGAATAGCACCCAGCCCCTCAATCCACCACACCATTGGGCCAACCAAACACGTACTAATTTAAATGGGTTCCTTACCGACTCTATACACAGGGTATCAAGTGATTCCCTTGGTAAGCAGAAATTTGTATTGGCTTGCCTTGAATGCCTAAAGCGAGACATTAATTAATTTCAGAAGTTTGATTAGCAGTGATGTTTAATTCTGGATTAACAATCACTTTGGTCTGGGGGTCAATTTCTAAACAATGGTTATTTTCATTGTAGCACAATAATACTGGATGTTGTCTTTATCAGTCCATACAAGAAACACAAGAGACAATGTTTTGTGACAAGATTTGTTTATTTTGTTCAACAGAATTTTTTTCTCAAAGGATGTCAGTTTAAAATCTGAATACTGTATTATCCATAGCCTTTGTTACGGCCCCAGAACAATAACACCACTCATAAATAATGATTAAAAAAAAATAAGCAGCAATTCAACCACCCGCTATTAGTTAGCCACAAATCAAGCACTTATGAGATCGCACAAGATTTCAATGTGTTTGGTTTACAGAGTATATCATCAAAATCATTTTTATGTTGGCTTGCCGCGCTTGTGCGCAAGTCAATATCTTGCGGTAGTGCAGCTTTGGAGGCACGACCGCTGTTGGGCAAATGCAGGGCACGCATTAGCAGGTGCGTCCCTCATTCCCCAATCAGTGGCACCACACCATGCATGCTAATGTGGTGAGCACATCTAAGGAAAGGTCTGCTGCAATCTGAGCAAAGCTTGTCAGATGCAGCGGACCCTTCCTGCGTGCTCGCCACATTAGCAGCATAGCGGGCGGCCAGCCAACTGCCAACCTTGGGGGTGCCCAATCCCCCAGCTGGCTTACCATGCACACACTTGGTCGACGGGGAGCACACTCTGGCCAGCATACAGCAGCCTCCCATTTCCCATATGCATAGGGAGTGCCCAACTCCTTGGTTCTTGCCTCCCCACTTTCATTGTGTACTGATGGGAGCCACTCCCCGTCGGCATAAATCAGTCCTCTGCATTTCTTATATGCCGAGGTGCCCAATTCCCTCGGTTTTGCCTCCCCGGCATATTGCCAGGCGTCGACGGGGTGCCTAACTCTCGCCGGCATAAATTCACCCCCAAGCCCCCATTGTCTGCTGATGAGGGTGCCCAATCTCTGTCAGCTGCACCCAAAACAGTTAGGTGGCATGCTGGGAGCCCACCCCAGCGTGCCAAGTCCCCTGGAAAAAACTGTCCAGCGATGTTAGGTTTTTTTTTCCTTCTATAACATAAAAATGGTTCCTTGTAGTCTCCTGCCCCCCACCCGCATCCACCCACTGCGCACCCTGCATCCCCACACTTCTCACCCATCTCACCCTATACTTACTTCTAGAGTCCAGCGATGATCTTTGGTGGACCAGGAACACGTCTGCACTCTTCAAAGCCGACCGCGAACTGAGGAAATGCCGGTAAGCTGTATAATGGAATGAAGAGGTTTTTTTTTAACTTTGCTGCATATCTCGGGCATTTGTTGGAATTTTGGCACCAAATTTTCAACATGGAGTTTTTGGGGCCCCTCCTCATGAATTCTAGCACTGTCATGGCGTTAATCAGCCTCGAAAGGTGATTTTGCAGTCACTGCACGAAATCACCTTTGGGACCCATTAATGAAATGACAGTGCCAGTGTTCATGGTGGCCTCTCAAAAACCCTATGTTCTAAATTTGGTGGAAAAAATCCAACAAATACCTGTTTTTCGAGCGTGCGTTGCGCAGTTGCTACGCAGGCTCGTAACTTTGTGAATTCACAACATTTTAATGCCAGATTTTTAGCATTGTCATTTTTGTACACCTCCTTGTGAACAGTACAGCTGTCATTTTCCACATTCTACCCAAAATGTGTTTCTGCACTTCCGGCGCACAATAGTGCAGTCACTGTAGGAAATCAGTGTTTGGGCCAAATTATGAAAATGACAGTGACACAGTTCATGAGCAGAGGTCCTAAAATGCCTATGTTGAAAATTTGGAGCTGATACTCCATAAAATGACTGTGTTATGAGTGTGCGTTGGCAGATTGCACGCACACTTGTACCATCGTGCATTTGTGATATTTTCACTCTGGATTTTCACCATTGCCATTTTTCCACACCTCTTGATGAACAGTACAGCTGTCATTTCACATATTCTGCCCAAAATGTGTTTTCGCACTTCAGGCGCAGAATAGCATGGTCGCTGTGCAAAATCACTTCTTGGGACACTTTGAGGAAATAACAGTGACACTGTAATGAGCAGAGGTGCTAAAATGCCTATGTTGAAAATTTGGTGCTGAATGCCCATAAAATGGTAGTGTTGCAAGCGTGCATTGCATATTTCCCACGCACCCTTGTAACTTCGCAAATTTGCTATATTTACATGCCACATTTTCAGCACTGGCATTTTTTTATGCCTCCTTATGAACTGTACAGCTGTCATTTTTCACATCCTGCCCAAAATGTTTTCCCGCACTGCACTACCAAACACCCAAAGGGACACCCCAATGCCTGTCAGTCTCTGCAGGGTGGGGTTGGGTTGGCATCAGTTCAGTACTTCACTGCCATGCCTATTATGCATCTCTCTAACTCCTGCACTACCAATGGCAATGCCAGCAAGACAACATTCGGCATTGACAAATGCTTGTTTTAGTTTGGTGTACAAATTAAGTTACCATTTCACTAAATACTTGTTGTAGAAGAAAGTACCTTTCCCCATGTGCCCACTTACCATCTGGGCTTATCAAGCTTATTAATAACCCCAGTATATGACTGACAGACATTTGTTAGCCCTTGATCAAACAGAATCCAGTACCCCACTCCCCAAGTCCTTACCACGAGGCCTGATGATTTTCAGTTATGGGTGATTGTGCTTTTCCATGCCCAGGTAGCAGCGGCCATGATCATCCTACATCCCCTCATACCTGGGCTTATCAATTACTCTGGAACTCTTGACTACATTTTTCATCATACCATAAACATTTGGGGGCAGTCACGTCACAGCCAGCAACATAATATTGGAAAAAACAATCATTCACTGCACATGGAGGGTGGTATAATGTCAGGAGTATGAAAAAAAAATGCATGCACAGTACTGGTCTAAAAATGGATTAGCAATTGCAGGAATCTTCAATTGATTGTCAAATGGCATATTCTGGGTTGCAAATTGAAATGCGAACCTTCTTATTTTATGCCTTGTATACTGTCTTCTTCTCCACCTTCTCTGCTAGTCAGCTGTCCCATTAGTTAGCCTCCCTCTGGGAGAAGAAGTGCTTCCAAATGTTACCAATTGATTTACAACCTCTGAGCTTCAGGGCATGTCCCCTAGTCCTGCATGAGAATACCAGCTCACATATCTCCATTCAGTCTTTTCAATATCCTTGAGCATGGGGAAAACTGAGATCTTGACTCCTCTCACACTCCTTTCATTTAGTGTAACAAAAGAACAAAATGAGCACACTAAAGGAAAGATAGTCAACTTTGTTAAGAAGGGGGCTAAAACCTTTTATAGGTACATTAGGGAGCGAAGAAAGACTAAGGGAGGGTAACTGAGGTTTAATAAAGGGGAGGGAATGTGGGCAGAGGGTGACAGTGAAAACCCAGGGATACTGAACAAATACTTCTGCTCAGTATTCACAAAAGAAGAGGAGGGGGAGGTACCTAAGCCAAACAATAGAAACACTCTGTATTGGGGGGAGGGCAATACCAGTCCCTTCACAGAAGCAAGGGTTCTGAAAGAACTCTTAAAACTGAAGGTGAAGAAAGCACTAGGGTCTGATGGGATTCACCCAAGAATTCTAAAAGAACTAAGGGTAGAATTAGTGACACCACTGACTACCCTCTTTAACAAATCATGGGAGGATGGGGTGGTACCTGAGGACTGGAGGAGGGTGGATATGATTCCACTTCACAAAAGTGGGAACAAGGTAGAGGCAGGAAACTACAGACCTGTTAGTTTGACCTCAATGGTAGGGAAAATGATGGAATCACTTCTGAAGGAAAGAATTGTTGAGCACCTAGAGGCCGGCAGGGCACAGGACTCAAGGCAGCATGTAGTCACAGCCGGAAGATTTCGTCAGATGAATCTAACAGATTTCTTTGACTGACTGACCAAAGTAGTAGACCAAGCAGGGGCTGTGGACATGGCCACCTCGACTTTAGCAAGGCATTTGACACAGTCCCACACAAAAGAGTAATATATAAGTTAGTCAGCCTTGGAGTGGGTTCCAAGCTGGTAGCCTGGGTAAAAAATTGGCTGGACAACAGGATGCAGAGGGAAATAGTAAACAGAGTGCACTCTGAAGAAAGGGGGGGTTACCAGCAGGGTACTGCAGGGTTCAGTACCGGGACCAGTCCTCTTTAATGTCTTTATAAGTAATATTGCAGAGGGACTGGAAGGAAAAGTATGTCTCTTTGCAGATGACACAAAGATCTCCAACAGGGTTGATACACAAGGTGGGGTGGAAAGGATGAGAAGGGACTTGGCAAGGTTGGAGGAATGGTCAGATGTATGGCAGCTTAGATTCAATGCAAAGAAGTGCAAAGTAATGCACCTGGGAAACAAAAACCCAGGGGAAGAGTACACAATGGGGGGTGAGATACTAACAAAAATGGAAGGGACCTGGGGGTAGTCATACCAGATGACCTAAAGGTGGGCATCCAATGTAAGAAGACAGCAAGAAGGGCTGAAGGGATACTGGGATGCATAAGTAGAAGCATCACCAGTAGAAAACAGGAAGTGGTTATCCCTTTTTACAGAGAGTTGGTGAGACCCCATCTGGAGTACTGTGTGCAGTTCTGGAGACCCCATCTCCACAAGGACATAGACAGGATGGCGGCTATCCAGAGGAGGGCAACTACAATGGTGCAGGGTCTGCACCAGAAGCCATACAAAGAGAGACTAAATGAGCTTGATATGTATACCCTCAAGGAAAGGGGGGGCATGATAGAAACTTTCAAGTACCTCAAGGGAATCAACAAAGTCCAAGAGGGTACCATGTTTCAGAAAAAGAGATGTGCAAGAAGAAGGGGGCACAATATGAAGATAGAGGGGATGGCTCAGAGGTAATGTGAGGAAGTATTTTTTCATTGAGAGGGCTGTGAATACATTGAACAGACTTCCTGAGGAGGTCTTGGCATCAAAAACAGTGGGGGAATTCAAGAATGTATCGGACAGACATAAGGTAAATCTAGAGGGGGGGGTAGGAGGAAGTAGGTTGTTGGTTAACTAGGATCTGCAGCTTATCCATTAGGTAGGAAAATGGGCAGACTAGGTGGGCCAAGTGGTCCTTATCTGCTATCAAATTCTATGTTTCTGTGTTTCTAAAATATGATTCATCCATATGGTCCTATCTCACAATTAAATATGCATGTAAATAGCCATCCCAGTGTCATAGAGTTTGAGGTGCTGGACACCACACCTCAAGCCACACCAGTGATCTGGGTTTAGGAATTGAACTCAGGCCACAAGGGTCGGCCGTCGGTGGAGGGTGAGGAGTCAGGATTGAGCAGCCGCCAGACAGCTATCATCTCCGGGGAGGAATGAGAAGTTTCTCCAACTCTTGGCTGCTACCCAGTGGAGGCTAGGTGGCAGTGCCAGGCCAGGGGGAAGCTAGGCACTAGGCTGGGAGGGAGGATGGGGCTGTCACTGAAGCCATGAGACATATGCCCACCTCCATGCACATGCATGACTGTGTACCGGGGTCCCAGGAACAAGGGGAGAAAAATATAAATACTATGTCTCCCCCGGTGCCATAAGGTAGGAGGGGCAATGGAGGAGCACCAGGCCAAGAAAAAAAAGTATTCATGTAAATAACCCCCTTCCATGCATGCATGTAATTTATGTTTAAATAATTCAACATTTAAACTAGTGATGATTTCACCTGGCAATAAACTCCATATACATTTAATCTTTGAGTGTACTACATAATTTTGTTATTAGTTCTGAAATGTGTGTTTGCAATCTGTTTCGTGTGACTTCTTGTGTTATGAGTCTCAACCAAAAAAGTTAAATTGAAGACCCTTAATCAATACAGTTTGATTATAATTTCACAAATCAATAAATCAAAAAAATCAACTTTTGCTTATTCCAGTGACTACTAAATGACTAAAGACTTGAAGATACATTATCTGATCATTACAGGTGATCAACCCTAAAACCAAGGATGACCTACAGTATTATTAAACCATCAGGCATGCATTCTATTGTTGTGAGTATAAATTTAAGTAAACATGCTGTGTGCTCAGAAATATAAATGTTATCCATTTCAGTTTTAATATCCTCTGATACCAATATCTTGTTCATAAAAATGTAGTCCAGCCTGGAGAAACTACCAAACTGCTTTGAGTAGTAAGAGTGTTGATTATTTCCTTATATAAGCACCAAAAATCAATAAGATTATTTTCCCTGAAAAACCCATTCAGCAAGAGTGAAGTTCTAATGTCCTGTGATGTAACCCTTGAAGTCATATCTTATACTGCCTTAGGGAAGGCAGTGTAGTGTAGTGGTTAAGGGCACACAGCTGCAAACCTGGAGAACTGGATTTGAATCCAACAGCCACCACTTGCATACTGTGTGATCATGATCAAGTCACAAGTTCTCTGTGCTCTCAAGATGCACCTAGAAAATCTTTGACTTAGTGTGCCTCTCCTGGTCAGAACTGTAACATAAAATAAATAAATTATTTGGGAAACAGAATGGGCTCCAATCTCCCCCCTAGAATCATAACTTCTTTATCTACTGCTATTAAAGCTTACATAATTTGAACAAAATGGGTTATATTTAATAAATGGGTGCAGATGTAGCCAATTACTATTTTCTTACCATTAGTAGACCTTTTATTACATTGGCTGTGCTTGCACAAACCAACGTACTGTAGTAATTCGGGATTTCGGGGGTTAGTCACTGCTGAGCCCATTGCAGTTCACAGAACCAGGGGCTCAGTAGTCTACACCAGTGACCACTAGGTGTGGTTCTGATGCAGCTCTCTGCTTGGTGGGCTGAATGGTCATGCACTTCAAAGGACCAAAGCTGCTCTAATCTGAGAGGGCTTCAGCCCTTTGATTTGCATGACCGTTCAGCCCACCCAGCAGATTGGCTTTCAACCTAAAACATTATTCCATAGTGTAGTGCCTCCCCTTCTCCAGTCTTCCACCTGATAATGGAAAACATTTTCTGTAGTGTAGTGGCCCCTCCCCATCCCTTATCGCCCATGCCATATGAAATATAACGTTGCCATAGTATAGTGGTGCCCACCCCAACCCCGACTGGCTGATCACTGTCCCCAGAGTGATAAAAAAAAAAGTCCCTTGTAGTCTAGTTTCCCTCCCCTAGTGCCCAATCCCCCAGTGTGCTGTCCCTGAAATAAAGAAAACTGTCCCTCGTCACTTTTTTTAAACCTGAAAAAAAGAAAACAATCCATCATTGTCCACTGCTGTGTCACCCACTCCTGCACCTGACCCTCCCACTCAGGTCCCATCTCCTCACCCCATGCTTACCCACCAGAGGTCCATTGCCATAATCTTCCTTGGACCTCAGACACGTCTTCACTCTTCAAAGCCCAACCGCGAACTAAGGTAAGCTCGTCAATGTATTTCAATTAGGTTTTAAGTTTCGATGTATTTCAATGGGGTTTTCAACTTAGTGGCATAACTTGGCCTTTATTTTTGCCCCAAATTTTCAACATACCTTTTTTGGGACCCCACCTTATGAACAATTAAGTGACAGTAGGCAATTCTGTCCCAAAAGGTGATTTTGCAGTTGCTGTGTGAAATCACCTTTTGGGCAGGAGTTGAACATTTTCTCCTCCTATGTTCATGAGGTGGGTTCATAAGAAGGCTATGTTGAAAATTTTGTGTAAAAATATTTAAAAAAAAACAATGCAGTTATGAGCCTGCATTGCAATTTGCGAATGCAGGCTCGTAACTTTGGCAATTTTCAATATTTTGACCCTACATTTTCAACATAGCCATTTCTTCACATCACCTCATGAATTTGACAGCTGTCATTTTTCAGATCCTGGCCAAAGTGTGTTTTTGCATCCCGAAAGGTGATTTTGCAGTCACTGTGTGAAATCACCTTTCAGGCAGGAGTTGAACTCTTCAAAAGTTGGGGTTAGAATTGCAAAAAAAAAAAATGTTTAACAAGCAACCAACATTCGGCATTGACAGATGTTTGTTAAAATCACTCTAGCATCATCATCCTTATATGTCAGTTGGCTTATAAAGTCTATTCCTTTTTTAACAAGGACAGCCATCCATCTACTTATGTTAATGCCTGAAGAAAAATACAGTTGCTCAGCCCAAATTATTTTTAACTTACAGGTTTCTTTTGTTATCAAATGAGTTTCTTGAAGCTGTAAGAAGTCCATACCCTTCTTTAAGGGGTATGTTAGGGTTCTATTTCTTTCCAGACTGGAACTGATACCAATAATAGTTCAAGAAACACTATTTATATTTGTATTTTTTTATTAAGAAACACATTTGAACTAAAAGCCCACTTTCAAAGGTTCAGTGACAATATTACTAGTAACCACTGAATTATCCAATATCGAGAAAAAACATATAATGCATCCTGGAGTCCATGTTGAATAAGCAATATTTCCCAGATTGATGGGCCTCCTTCTTTAAAAGAGCCCCACTTCTCCCCCAAGCTAGAAACAAAAACATTATTATAGATAGAATAGCCACGATCTTAATAAGCAAAACATACAGAATGAAAAACAGAATAAATGATAAAAACATAGGATAGTAAAAAAATCAATATGCAAAATAGGCATTAAAAGAAAATACCTAAGGTTTGGTAGATGAGATTTACTAGCCAGACTGATACAGGAGCCTCAACTTTTTAATTAATAGCTCATAGAAAAAATAAAGGTTCAAAACAGAGCTGTGTAGCTCATCTACAATAGTTAGGGCCTAGGATTATTGAAGAAACTGTTTAAATGAACAGATGTAGCAATTTGTTCTTAAGTCCTTTTCTGCCTCTTCTTTAGTCACATATATTAAAGTTTGCCAATTTAAAATAAGCTGCATCCATGCTGGAAGGATTATGATGGCCTTGTATCCCTTTTCCTAAAGATGCCTTCCAATATATATATATATATATATATATATATATATATATATATATATATTATAGTGGCACAGTAGTGCTACTATAGTTAGGTTGAGGAGCCATTTCTATGTTAAACCCCAAAATTTTGCACCTTAATAACTTTGCAACCGTTTGACAGATTTACCTGAAATTTGGAATACATGATCAAGAACCATAGGCCTTGGGATCTGCCAAGTTTTGTACTGGTCAGATATACAGCTGTGGAGTTATTAAGCATGATCTGTGCGGAGGTCACGTGATGCAGTGGTGCTGAGTGGCTGCCTGCTTTGGAGCTCCCGTTTCTCCCCTCTTAAACTTCATCTTGATAAGCCAAAACCACCAATCCACCACCAAACACTGTCTAAACATCATTGCTACTCCAGGAATTGACATTGGAAGAAATTGGAGGTGTACATTGCCTGCTGGAACATCACGATGTTAGATGCAGAAATGAAGGCTTAAGGAGTCAGGCACACCCCACCTACAACGCCAGAAAAAGCCTCAAAGAAAGCTAAAAACTCTGGTTGCAACCCTTCCTTAACCAACAAAACTTCATCTACTAGAGGTCTTAAAGTTGCAGGAGGTACTACCTTGACGGAGGAGCGCTTTTTGGAGGAGTTATCACCTTTTAAAGACACCCTGCAAGAGATCTCCAATGAAATTAAATCAATGAGGCAAGATTATACCGACCTCTCAAGAAGGATGGGGGATTCAGAATCCAGAATAGGGTCAGTGGAAAGATGGCAACAGAAAATAGACCCTGAGATAGTCAGGCTTCACCAGCAAATACAAAAACTACAACTAAAATCTGAAGACCTGGAGGGTGCAGCAGAAGAAACAACATCCTGATTTTGGGTCTTCCAGAATTGGAGGAAGGGGGAGACACTATCAAGTTTGTCCAGCAGTTCTTAAACAAGGTCGTGGGTCCTTCTCCTGTCCACCAACAATATCATGTGGAACGTGCTCACAGATCTCTTCGACCCAGACCTCCCCCAAGCGCCCCCCCAGACCTCTGATTATCAAATTCCTAAGCTATCTGGACAGACAACATGTCCTAGATAAAGTTAAACAGTTGGAAGCAGTCCTATGGAATGGAGCCAAGCTGAGGATTACCCAGGATTTGCCCAGAGAGGTTCATCTGAAACATGCTGCCTTCCACCCAATAGTGAGCAAACTGATAGCTGCTGGAAAGCCCTTCCGCATGATCTACCCTGCAAAGCTGTCTGTACAAGTTGAAAACACCTGGTGCTCCTATGATACCCCAGAAGAAGCACTAGCTGACCTATCCAAATTGTTGCCTGATCTGTTCAAGGGACTTCCAATTAAATGACTGAACCCAATCTAAACCAGAAATACAGCAGGAATAGACTACCAGCTGAAATCAAGACTTTTGCAGTTAACTCCCTGTTCTTTTTGCAAGTTCTGGGCTAGATTGGCCCAATTTTAGTACTTACTGTGTAGTCGCGAGGCTCTGCTGGGGCGTAGGTAGTCCTGGGGTCGATCGCCTCCGCTCTCAGTGGGGACTTCTCCGGGGACCCGCGTGGTGCTGGAGTTGGTGGTAGTAGGTCGTGAGGCCTAGTCGGCCTGCCTCTTGCTCCCCTCGTGTCTTAGCCTCTCGATCCATCAGAAGGAACCAAATGGAGAGGTGCGGTTTCCGGAGGACCTATTTGCGGTCGGACCGTTTTGGTCCGTCAGCATTTTCGGTCTCCGCGCGATTTCCCCCTTCATTTCCAGGTCCCCACAGGGATTAGATCGAGGGACAAGAACACTGAACTGCTCCCAGGTAATGCTGCTTACTGCTTTTTTTCCTTCTGGAGATGAGGCGATTTCATTTATTTAGCCCATAGAGGCAGTGCCTTTACAATGAAGGGGCGGGGGCTTATAGGCAGGTTGTAGCTTGTGCTACGCTCATGCACCAAATAGGAGCTACACCAGTTAGTTATCACACTGCTAGGAATTGTATTTTTACTGATCGGACTACTGATGAGGTGGGCTGCGAGTCTCTGGTTTCATGGTTGTGGATGATCCTTTTATTATAAGAGTTAGAATGGGGACCTTGGGGAGGAGGGTATGGGAGCAACCAGAACTGTGTCTGACGCTATGGCAATAGGTCTGTGGGACTGTGTAAATAATGTATGTTGTGCAATGGGCGGGGAGGGAGGATACTGTTTATGTTACTGCTGATGTTTGGAGGATCATATTTGGACTGATGTTTACATTGTTCATTGGATAAGGTTATGGGGGACACTGATCATAGAAATAATAATACTTGTTTGGGGTGCTGCCACTTAATTCTAGTAGACTGTTTGGCCTGAGGTTTAATATTAGAGTTGGGCAGCCTATCAATGTTACTAACTCCGGGCTGTTATTTTAATTAGGAGAGAAATTTTGGGGTGTATTGGGGGCTTGAGGTGTCACCACTGCAAGGTGTGAGATGAGATTGCTAAGATCAATGGGTGTCCGTATTGCACTTTGTCCTAAAATATGGCTAGTAGCACTGTTAAAATGATTAGCTGGAATGTGAGAGGGATTAGAGATACCAAGAAGAGGTCCCATATTTTGATTAATTGCTCGATACTGGGAGCAAATATTATGTCTGCAGGAAACCCATATTACAGTAGCTGAAAGTAACATGTTAAGAGTCAGAGGCTTCTCCCAAATTTTGTGGCTGGGGACTCGTCGAAGCCAGAGGAGTAGCTGTTATGATAAAGAAAAGTATACCTTTCAATCCAACGGTATCATAGGGACCCAGAAGGTAGATATATATTGGTGTCTGATCCTCTATAATTTCCTGATTGTCTTAGGCTCAGTTTATGGCCCAGTTGGAGAAATGTGACCTTTATTATGCAGTTAATTGACAAGCTTAGCTCCCTTCTACCACACCTTTGATCCTAGGAGGGATTGGAACATAGCTCCAACTCAGGAGCTGGATAAAACTCTTAGACCACTGAGACCACTGCTTCCGCAGCAATTGGCGATGAATGATATGGGTAATATGCTAGGACTGGTGGACCCCTGGAGAACCCTCTACCCTCTCAATAAAAGCTATACCTTTTTCTCTCCCCTCCATAATTCCTGGTTGCGACTAGACTATTTCCTAATATCCACCTCTTTCATGACTAAGGTCTTCTCGGCAGGTATTGAGCCCATAGTAATTTCGGACCACGCGCTAGTCTGGTTTAAATTCTCTCCTCAGTCCTCAACTTCCCATGACACGGTCTGAAACTCAATACCCAGCTATTAAAGAAGAACACTCTCTCACTCAGATTAGATCCCTTATTAAAACTATCTGAAACCAATCGGGCTCAGTGACCAGGATGGATATTCTCTGGTGCTCTTTAAAACGCTTCTTGAGAGGGAACTTATCAAAATTTCCTCTAGGAGAAAGAAAATCAGGTCTCAGAATCTCATCTGCCTCTCAAATCAGATTAAAACAGCAGAGAATATATTGGTCACTTCTAGCTCGTTGAATAGCTTAGAACATCTCCACAAACTTAAAAATGAATATGAAGGATTGATCCGGGAGAAGACGGAGTTTGCTTTATTGAGAACTAAGGCTAGATATCTGGATCAGGGAGAAAAACCGAGTAGACTCCTAGCACTGAAACTGAAAGAAGTGGAGAATTCTATGCTGATTCCCGCTCTAGAAGACCAAGAAGGATCCATCAAAACAGAGCCCAAAGATATAGCAGCAATCTTTAAAGATTATTACCAAAATCTATACAGCACTAAAGCACCCCCTTCCCTCCACTGAGGACTAGAGGGTTTTTTTCAGTCACTGGCACTCCCTCGTCTCTTGGAGGACCAAGTGTCCTTTCTCTCCTCACCTCTCTCCCAGGAGGAGGTGGAACAAGCTATTCACAGTCTACCGTCAGATAAAGCCCCTGGCCCGGATGGGTTCCCAGCCGATTTCTACAAGGCCTTCCACCAGGATTTGGCTCCTCTGCTTCTGGACCTATACAACTATTTGCTGTCAGCAGATACCCTGGATCCTTCCCTTCTGGAGGCCATTATTATACTGATCCCTAAGACAGCTGAACCCTCCTGGAACCCGGCCAATTATAGACCAATCTCGCTCCTTAACTGTGATATTAAAATCCTGGCCAAGATTCTAGCTTCCCATATCAAACAAGTGTGGACCCCATTATTGAGTACTGAGCAAGTAGGATTTGTGCAAGGGAGGTCAGTGATGGATCATATTAGGTCGCTCTCTCACGTGTTAAGGGTAGCTCAAACTTCTCTGATTCCTATGGCATTGGTGGCTCTGGGCGTGGAGAAAGCGTTCGATTGAGTTAATTGGGAGTTCTAAGGTATATATATCAGGTTGACTTTCGAGGAGTTCATAAGATGGATCAGAGCTCTATAGGGCCCCTCGGCAAAGATTTATTGCAATGGGATCCTCTCACCCTCCATACAGCTCCACTCTAGGACCCAACAAGGCTGCCCCTATCCCCATTCCTATTTAACTCTATTTGGAACCATTACTGATCAGCCTCAAAGCGGCCCCAGGGATCCAAGGATGCCCTGTCCTCAGCCAAACCTCTAAGATTTCAGTGTATGGACGATATTCTGCTACATCATAACCCGCTGACTCCTCCGTAGTGGTAATGGAGATAATCACACAATTTGGAGAATTATCCAACTATAAACTTAATCTAGCAAAGACCGAGATCTTCCCTTAATGTACACCTTACCCGGCTTCCGTATCTCATCTGGGCATGAAGTGGACCCCATCTCATTTGAAATATCTTGGTGTTTACCTGGCATGAGACCCTTCTAATCAGGAAGCTCAACCTAGAGGATTTATTGGAAAGAGTTAAGTCTGATTTGCAAGATGGAAACTGCCATTACCAGTGGGGGCCGGATCAGCATTATCAAAATGAACATTCTTCCCCGGCTCTTTAACCCCCTAAATCTCCTAGACATCTGGCTACCCAGGTCCTTTTTCAAAAAAATTCATTCGACCTTAACTGATTTTATTTGGAATCATAAATCTCCGAGGCGGGCCTTCGACAAACTGTGTCTCCCCAAAGAAATGGGGGGTCTCAGATTGCCGAATTTCGAACTCTACTACTGGTCAAGTCACCTTATCAAAGCAGGGAAATGGCTAGGGGACTTGAAAGATGCTTACCTCCCTACATGGCTAGATCTGGATCTTGACCTTATCACACCCATAATATAAATCCCTCCAGCTTTTTATTGTGGTTTCACATCTCTCCCCCGAGCGATCCAAGACTCCCCGGTGGGTGTCACAGTTAAAGTGCTTAACCAACTTTTTTCCTCCACCAGAATCTGATATATTAAGGACCCTGGTCAACCACTGATGGGTAACCCTAATATCAGGATGGGGACAAATGTTAGTTCCTAAATGCTACCCCAATTCCAGGGCTCTCAGTGGAAGATTTTATGTGCAAGGCAGGCAGGGCCCAATAACGGATCTTCTACTTGTCTTGAATATTCCCACTAATGCCCCGTTTAAAATATATCAATTAAAACACCTGGTAGACAAAGAGTTCGGAATAACATTACCTCCCTCAACTATTAAACCACTACTAGAGGAGGTTAAGGGCTATGCGGTTAAACCCCACGGGGTGTCTAGGCTGTACACCTATCTCCTGAAACTTGCCCATCCCATTCCTCTAACTGGTTCCAAAGCCTGGGCATTATCCCCCTCAGGTTCCCCGTTTCCATGGGGTCAAATCTGGAAAGATCTGTATATCTACAATACTCTGGATAGGAATAGGATGATTCAGTATTTCCTAATTAACAACATGTATTTCACACCAATGCGGAAATCAAAATTTGGCCCCTCTGCTCCCTCAAAATGTTTCAGATGCGGAGAAGAGCAGGGAGACCTTCCTCATATTTTCTGGCATTGTCCTAAAGTGGCTTCTCTCTGGAAGACAATTGAGGATAACTTAGATCCCATATTAGGTCTAGAAAACCTTTTCACACTAGAGACCTGTATCATAGGAGACTACACAGGTATCAGGATCAGGAAAGGAAGTACCATATAGCACTCATTTCTATGGCGGTTAGAGGCTGGTCCTCCGACACTGGACAGACAATCTTGAGATTTCCTATCTGGATTGGGTGGAAGAAATGTCTCAATGTTTCAAAGTTGAGAAACTGATTGCTAATTTCAGATCCTCTCAATGGCCTTTCAAAAGAAATGGGGCAAACTATATGCTCTGTATCTTCACTGACAGGATTCTCGGCATATAATGAATCTGAGTGAGGAAACACATTCCTCAAGATCTGGAGTTCCCTAGCTCTCCTTGCTTTTCCCTCTTGTAATAATCTTATAACCTCTCACCCAAGGTTTGCAGATACTAAGTTCCCGGTCGCTGTTTTAGATTGAGAATTCTAGGGACACCTAGCTACTAGAGTTAGTTTACTATTCTCTCTCCTCAGTGGTGATGCCCTTATTGGGGAGGGGCAGTTGATTTGGGTTATCCAGTTACTGTTTTCTGATTCCTTTTGGTACCTTTATTCTACTCTTCTTTCTTTGTCCGGTAATATAGTATATCCAGCTCTGGAATGTATTGAATGTCTGTATTACATTTAGATGTTACTGTTTAAACTGATGTATGTACAGTTGAAAATTAATAAAAAGAGAATTTAAAAAAAAAAAAGCATGATCTGTGCGCGCGATTACGCTTTTTCTGGAATTCTACGGTTGCGCCTACAGGTCGTACGGTTTGTGCGACCAGCCTGAAATCTTCAGGGAACATGTGGCCGGGGTCCCCGATGTGCCTTTTGAAGATTTCATGAAAAAATATTAAACGGTTCAAAAGTTATTCAAAAAACAATTTCCCATTATAAGTCAATGGGAAAAGTTAACAAAAAGTTCGACAGTGTCGCAAATGCACTTTTTAGTGTCACAAATGGCCCTGTTACTGTCGCAAATCCGCCATCTTGTTTTCAGTTAGTGATCAGAAAAATGCTTGGCATTTAAAATTGAGACCCTTTAGCAACCTAATTCTTTTTGTAGTCACCTAGTTGGGCCCTGAGGATGCTAGCCATGTTTTTATTTTGGGGTAAAACACCCCAGAAATATGTTTTTCAAATTTCTGGAAAAAGTAGTGTTGCAAAGTAGTGTCACACTCACGAAAGTGTCACAAATTTTTGTGAAAGCTTTCGCAAATTGCTACACTACTTTGCAACACTATGCCCAAAATAACAGTAATTCTTTGGCACTTCGCTGCAAAAGAACGGTTGGCAGTTTTGGGCTGAAATTTGGAGGGAACGCAGATGAAATCTCACAAATGTGCCTTTCAGTATTGTTTTGGAAAAATATTACATGGCGGCAAAGTTACGGCACTCCAAAGTTGATGTTTTTTCCCATAGGATAACATTACGGCGCCCAACGTTTTACAGAAATCCTTTGGATCCCTGCTGCAAATTAACGGTTTGGTCTTTTTTCCTGAAATTTGGAGGGAAGACAGCCAACAGCCCACAGATGTGCCTTTCAGTGGTTTGGTGAAAAAATATTACAGGGAGGCAAAGTTATGGCACTCTGAACTTCTCTTCTTTCCCCATAAGATAACATTACGGCCTTCGCCGCGGATTTCAGGGCCCGTATCTCGGAAATGGTGCAAGATACGGACTTTTCGTTGGAAAAATGCTTCTAAGTACAAAATTAGCCAGGACAGTTGTAAATCATACGACTTTTAAATTTTTTTTCTACGTCGTACGGTTCCTGAGATATAACGTATTTAGTATTCCAAGTTTTCATTTTCTGCTCCGATACTCATTATTATGCATACATTATTTGTACTCACTGTCTTTCTCTATGCAGGTTTTGGAGAAAACCAGCCTGTGTGCTTACATTACTGTTACTGTTGCCCTTTCCGCTTGCGGTTCCGTTCCCTGCTTTCACTTACCATTGACGTCTGCGCACCATGTCATTATCTCTGCGTTTTCATTTGCGCTTGCGTTTCTGTTATTTTTGCCATTTCTGTCTACAGTACTGTTTATCTTTCTGTTTCACTTTACGTCACCATGCCCATTGACATTTCTGTTTGCAGGCACCATGTTACTATAGTGACAACACATCACGTGGCGAGACCGTTCCGTCCTACGCCACCATATGCGTTACCCTTTCTGTTCTCATTGCGCTTGTGTTACCACTGTGTACTGTTAACATTTCTGTTTGCGTTTGCTGTCCCCTGTTCCTGCCGCTGCATTACATTCACTATTTCTCATTATCATTCTCAAAAGAAGAAATTAGAGGCAAAAAAACTCCATTTAATGCATTAGTTGGGTTGTTCACAGCGACAAAAGTGAAATTCGCTGTTAAGATTGAAAACCCCTGGACCCAACCACCCCCAACCGGCATTGGGGTCGCGCATTGGGATCAAGAAGGTCCAACTCTCACCCCATTCTCCTATACTTCTGCTGCTTTCTCATGTCATGGGGTGAGAGTTAGGCTGACGATCCCAATGCGCACCCCAATGCCGGTTAGGGGTTGGGTGGGGGGTCCAAGGGGGGTTTTCAACCCTAACAGTGAATTTCCTCACTTTTGTCACTGTGGAACAACCCCAACTAATGCATTAAATGGATTTTTTTGCCTCTAATATATATACATATATATATATATATATATATATAAAATATATATTTTAATATATGTGTTGCATTACTGAATATAGTACTTGACTGATGACTTCATTAATTTATATATTATTGCCCACTCAGTGCTCTATTCACTGTGTCAGTTTCAATTTTATTTTGTGGCTCCTGTAAGTCCTCAAAGAAAGGAAGATATCTTGTACAATGTTGCTCAAGGGAGCTCTTTGTTCCCATGCTTCTGGCACTTCCACTGCATTAAGCAAATATTCTACTTTAGGCCTCTTCTCAAAATCCTGATTTACAAGTTAAGTCATTTCCTTTATTTTCTTGATGCTATCAAGTTCTTTGTAAAGTTACATTTTTATCCTCCATATTTTAAAGAGGACACAAAATGAGCTTCAGGTCTTACTTTATTTGTTTCTCATGAATGAGATGATATATGCAAATTAATTGTTTGTATATATATGTATATATATATATATATATATATATATATATATATATTGTATTGTTTTCTTTAAATTGTATTTACTTTACAATATAAATTTTAGATGCGGTGGCTAATCGTTCAGGCAAGCAGTGGTTTCATGTGATTGTTAAGCCAAAATGAATGAGGCTAAGATTTTTAGTGATGTAAAGGATTATGCAGTGATGCCTTTTTTCTTGCCAGTGCAAGTCATTGCCATTTATGTTTCCTCACCTAAAGACACAAATTTATGTTGTTGCAGCTAGTGTGATCATTATACCTGCTCTTATAGTGTTGACTGCAGCTTATTTTTCAGAGTGAGATTCCTTTTTCTAACTATCAATATGAAATGTTTGATTTATTTGAGATCTGATAGGAATATGTGTTTGCCATTTCTGATTATCAACATTCAAGGGATGTTCATTTCTTGAGGGTGAAGTCAGTTTCAATAATAAAGATAAAAAAACTAACAATGTTTGTCAATCATTTATTAAGCAATAAAGTACGACCAGGGGTTTTGTTAATGTTCTAGTTAATCACCCCCTGTGGTGTAAAGTGGCACAAGGTGCAGCCGAGTGCTACTTGCCCAGAGGGGGTGATTAACAAGAACATTAACATAACCCCTGGGAGTACCTTATTGCTATTATTAAAATTGGGTCATAGGGTATTAAAGTTGTTATTTTTACATTTTCTTTTTTTACATTATTTACTCCAATTAACATACAATAGTTTCTCCACTATAAACCTTGAGGTGCACAGTGACTGTTAACTGAACCCTGCCTCCTCTAAGGCCAGCACCACCGGATGGTTCAGATACTGAGCCACATCATGGCTGTTAATTGAATGAACCCCCCTAGACCATCAGTTCTCACAAGCAATGTTAATTTAAATGTCCTGCCCCCTCCCCACTCGGCCACCAGAAATGTCGGCAGTGTTATTAAGCCATACCGTGGCTGTTAATTTAAAACTCTGCCTGCCCGCTCGGCCACCAGAAATGCCAGTGGTGTTATTAAGCTGCACTGTTGCTGTTAGTTTAAATGCCTTGCTCACTAAAAAAAAAGAAATGCCAGCACATCTATTAAGCTGTACTGCAGCTGTTAGTTCAAATGTCTTGCTTGCCAGAAATGCTAGCACTTCTGTAAAGCAACTCCGTGGCTGTTAGAATAAAACTCTGGCCGCTCGACCACTAGAAATGCCAGCAGTGTCATTAAGCTGCACTGCATCTGTTAGTTGAAAACTCTGGCTGCCCACTTGGCCACCAGAAATGCCAGCAGTGTTATTAAGCTGTACCCCAGCTATTAGTTTAAATGCTTTGCTCACCAGAAATGCCAGCACTTCTGTTAAACTGCAACGCAGCTGTTAGTTTAAATGCCTTGCTTACCAGAAATGCCAGCAGTTCTGTTAAGCCACACCACAGCTGTTAGTTTAAATGCCTTGCTCGCCAGAAATTCCATCACTTCTGTTATGCCACACTGTGGCTGTTAGTTTAAGTATCTTGCTCACCAAAAATGCCACCACTTCTGTTAAGCCACACTGCGGCTGTTAGTTTAAAACTGCACAACTGCTTGGCCACCAGAAATGACGGCAATGTTGTTAAGCCACTTCATGTTTAAATGGTAGCTGGAGAACAACAAGATCTTAAATTTACCATAGGTCAGGTGACAGTTTCAGTGGTGACTCTGCGATTGAAATTTGGAATGCTGAAAAATGTAGACCCTGCAAAATCAATACGCTGATAATGAGGCTCTACAAGCATATTTATTAAAGGTTGATGTAGGGCTCTCAGAATGCTGCTAACCAATCAGATTGCATCATTTCTGAGACCCTTTTAATAATTATGGTTGACCTTTTATAACACAGTATTTGTGAACTCAGCAAACTGCAGTTTATCACATATTGATGCTTCCATCACAGTCAATCTGTATTTATCAATGTGTTTTATTCTAACATTTTCTTTTAGCCTGAGAATAATAAGCACACTACCCAGTAACAACCCAGTTATCTTTTCATTCCTGTATCATCAATAAGAATTTAGCTGTAGTGCTTCTTTTAATTAATATACATAATTTCTTATGGGCACTAGGTCAAAGCAGCATGGACGAAAAGAGCTACACCAGGACTGCAAATGCTGATTTTTGCAGAATTCCAGTAAAAAGTTGTAACATTCATGACAGAGTTCTTTTCAGGAGGATCTTCCCTACCAAATTCTGTCAAAAATATTACAGAATTCACCATCATGGAGTTTTGTTAATTTAAGTGGAGTATACCAGAAGATTCAGAACATACTGCATGTACACAACCCCGGACTCCACATAAATGAATTATTCCAGCTCCATGCAGGATGAATTTGTGAATGGTCTGCACAGAATTTGTTAGGGCACATTCCCCAGAATGAAACCCTGTCTCAAACATTAGAACATTTTACTGAAATTCTGCAACATCTGCCATTTGAAGTCCTGGTGTAGCTCTTTTAGACAGCGCTATTTTGACAAACTACCTTTGGTATATACAGTAGTAGAAGAGGAGAACTGCAGAATGATCTGGTTAGATGTTGTGGAGATTTTAGTGGCATGGTTAGACAGCACATATTTTATTCTGGCATTTCCTTTGATATAAAATAAATGTTATATTAAATGGTCATACAGTAGTTAATACACCCTCTAATGCATATGACATTAAAGCATTGCTAATACATTTATTTGAATTCAAAGTCAAAAAGTCTGCATTGTTTTTAGTTCCTGTAGTCAAACATAAATAAGTGGTAACTTTATGTTTCAGATCTATCTTTCCCAATATACCACATAATCCGCATTATTCCAATGAAAGTGCACATGCAGAAAGAAAAAGATAAGAGAGAAATAGTATTCAGAAATCTCCTTATGGGTATCAACATTACATGACATTTCCATGATTATATTATGCTGCAGAACAGTGTGTGTGTGTGCTTGTATGCACAACTGTGTGTTTGGGGGGGGGGGTTAAGAATAAATAGACTCCCCACTTTTCCTGTCAGCCATGAAGTGTAGCAGTCAGCTAATGACTCTCATCTCTCTCTCTCTCTCTCTCTCTCTCTCTTTCTCTCTGTCTGTGTCACACTTAACAACAAGTGTACTGCCTTTTGAAACTCCCATACAGAAGACAGAAAACGTAAGCTCTCTCTCACACATATACAGGTGTGAAGTGGTGTGTGTGTGTGTGTGTGTGTGTGTGTGTGTGTGTGTGTGTGTGTGTGTGGAAAGACCTTTTGTTTCTGTGTGCTGCACTCTAACTTAAATGCCTGATACCAAACAAACTTGTTCATCAAGAACATGAGCCTAAATGGCAAGAACAAGGTGCTAAACCTGGTAAGTGTGGCCAGTTATGCAAATGAGAGGCTGAGGTCTCTTTCACACACACAGACAGGGTGTAAGCAGCAGACTGCTATCAGAGTCATGGCCACCAGCATGCACCTTTTTGACAGCCACCACTGCTGACTCTTGAGTGAGTTTAAAACTGTTTATTTATTGTTTAGTTTTTGATAACCAGGTAAGTGCACTAGACACAAAAGTGACTATTTTCAGGCATGACCCGGGAGGTTACATCAACAGGAAAATACAGTGATGACACAATACAATATAGGAGTACAACATATTAGGGATACAATTAAAATTGATAACAATTTGAGCAATGTGAGGTGACAGAAGAAACATTCCGATGTACTTTATATCTGAAGTGAAAGTAAGTGCATATTATACTATAGAATTTAAGGATATAGTAAAAATGGATAACGGTTTTAGCATTTGGTGTAACCAGGAGACAGTACAGACATTTCACATATCAATGCACAACAAAGGTATGTGCACATATAACAGCTGACTATCTAGGCATCACCTCTATTCTACAAAACTGGCTATAACATAAAGAATATGACACCAAAGAGGGAGCAAGTAGATAGGAAGGATTGAGGTAGGGGGAGAGACATGTAAGAGGTGGGGTAGGAAAGAGGTGGTAAGACAAATAGAAACTATGAGGTATAAGTACCAGAGGACACCGAGACAGTAATAGCGTAGGGAGTCAGGAATCTCAGGTGGTTTAAAACAATTACACTGCGTACTCTCAATAAGTAGAGAGTGATGTCTCTTTTTAAACAAGGCATGGCAAGGTGACTGATGTATTTCAAGAGGCAGCGAGTTCCAGTAACTGGGGGCCATGTATGAAAAACCTGTTTTCCCTTTGGAAGTGTTACATCTGAGAATGTGGAGTAAGAAAAGATCAGCAGAACAGAGACCATAGGAGGTGGTCTGTGGGGTGAGTGTAGTGGAGATAGAGCTTGGCATACTGGACCTCAGGATTCCTTCCAGAAGGGCCCCAAGAGCAAGGAGTCGGTGGACCATAACAGAGGGACAATTAAGGTCTGCATGGAACAGGCAGTGATGTTCTAACTTAGGGGATGCAGAGGCATAATAACATATATTATTATAGATTATGTCCAATTTGTGTAGGGAGGTTTTAGCTGCATTGCCATAGATTGAAGTTCTGCATGCAAGGGATGGGAGGAGAATTCCTCTGGCAATGACCAACCTCGCTGAAGAGGTGAGAAAGTGACTAGTTCTGTAGGCTAACCCTAGCTTAGTCTTGACTGCTTCACACACAGTAGTAATATGGATCTCATAGTTAAGGGATCTATTGAGTAGAGCCCCCAGGTATTTAAACAAGTTTACTACTTCCAAAGTGGTACCATTCACACTTACTATTTTGAAGAGATCACAACTATTTTTTAGTTTGGCAGGTGAGCCAAAAGCATAGCCTGAGTCTTGCTAACACTGAGAACCAGCCCATGGCTAGTGATCCAGGACTGTACATTTAGGAAGTCCCCCAATAGACTGTGGTTGAGAGTAAGCACATTATCAGAGCTGGTATAGAGAACAAGATCATCAGCGTACAGCAACTGACCTGACCGGGCAAAGACAGGAGGCCATTAAACATTTTAATGAGCTTAGTTAAGTTGTTCTGCCTGTGTTGCAACTTGCTACAGTCATTCAGCATGGCTGCTTTAAATTTATTTTTGAATTGAGCCAGACTGAGCCTCTGCCTCACTCTTGTCTGTCCTCTGTGTTTGGGAAGCAATGCAATTTACTTTAGTCTATGGCCCTGCAAGGACTGACTTAGTGTGTGCTACTGAATGGGACTGCCTGCAAGTTCTGCCACTTCTTGCCACTCCGTAATATGTCAGGGCTCTCAGGTCAGATCTGCTGTGCAGTCCACTAATGATCACTGCTGATTCACTTTGAAGGGCATCCATGCTGTACTGCATCCCTAACAGTCCTGCTGTTGCCTTACATTAACTGAGGCTGTGATCTGCTACTGCCACTCTAAAAATGCTGACTTGTTGTGCAATGCTTTCATGTGCTATTGCTGCCACAGCTTCTCCAACAGTATTGCTGGCCTGTTGGGGGGTAGTTGGAAATATCAATGAAAATCAGGAGCAAAAGAGTAGATATTGCAATGGACAGTAGTAATTTTTTTCGATGAATCATGAGTACGTTGCATGTCTGGTGCTACTCATACTGGGGACTATGCATCAATGTGGGTCTGGGCATGCATGCATTGTGTGTACCCAGCCTGCATAGCTGTGCACCTGTGGACTGGTGCACAGTGCATGGAATACACTACCATGTGCTTCTGCAGGGCACCTGTCTGTGGCCATACCCTCCCAGTGTGCTACTGCACGGGGGGCAGACCGAGGGACATAGGTGAGCATCCAATTGGATGCCTACTCTGGGTCCTGGAAGGGATCCCCTGTTTGGGGTCATCAGCTGATTATGGGAAGGCATGGGAGGGGCAAATCAAATGTTTATTGGTGAGTGCCCAAATGGCTGCCCCCAGCCCTCTTTGTCTGCTCAGAGGGCTGGGATAACATGGTAGGTGACACTGATTGTGTCCATCACAACCAGCAGTTGAAATCTGGATGGAGTGTGCAATGGATATGGTAAGGTCCCCAACAGTATATCCAATGCCCCCCTCACCCAGCACTCTGTGCCTTCATGAATGATCCAGAGTGCGGGCATGCCCCCAGAAATGCCCACTATAACTGTATGCATAACTGCATGACTGGCTGAGGGATCTAGAGAGGAAGGGGTGCGTGTCCCTTCCATGCAAGCTCACAGGGATCTGCAAGAGCTCTGATGCAAGGCATTGTCACTTAGGATTGCCTACTCACCATTGATCTGTAGTTCATAGGTCATCTGTGTAATTATGCATAGACCCCAGTATGCATGCCAGTAGACAGACATCAGATATGTGTATCATTTTATATAAAGATTAGACAACTGTTAAATTGTATATACCCAAACATAAAAGGTACAGGCTATAAAATGCATTGCAATATCAATTTTATGAGCTTGATATGTACTGTAGAAGGATGTGTGGAAGGGGATAGGGTGTTTGCTGTATATTTCTTACAACTATATTAACTGTCTTGCTGATATTACAGATTTTTTTTAATTAAAGACCCACTCCCCACCGCCTGCCCCAATGAATCTGTAGTTATATGTTGTGCTAAAACACAGTACAGTGATACAATAACTGTGCAACCTACTGTATGTTCCTATTTTTTTAAATACCACTGCTAGAACACTGTACAGAATTATGACTGAAAACAGGTCATGCTGTGTGGAATATAAAATTCCACCCACAGAATGCCTGTGGAATGACCATTCTGATTCCATGGAATTCCACAGAATCTTCATGAAAATTCCATGGAATTTTGCAAAACTTTTAATTTCAGTTATTGCATTATAATGCTAAAAGTTCATGTACAAATAATACCTGATTTGGAAGGTAAGTGGTTCCCTGTAGCCTACAAACATGTACCAAATGTCAGAGAATTAGATCAAAAGGGGGCAGAGTTATGGTGGCTAAACATTTAATCAAAATTTAATTTTCAGTTATTTTGAGATAATTTTAAACTTTCTTCTCCAAATTTCTCCACAATATCAGGATTTAGAGAAGCACATAGAATGCATATATGCACCATGTTTTACATTTCAAGTTTTAATGGGAGCTGAGTTATAGGTAGTCAAATATTTTGCCAAAAGTTTGATTTCTGTAATTTTAGTATAACTTTGATAGTATTCATTGAAATATTACAAAAATTTTCAGCTATACAAGTTATCGCTACATTTGTATATGAACATAGTTTTAGATTTCTAGCTTTAAATGGACTGCGTTATAGCCTGCCAAACAGGTTGCCAAAATTTAAGTTTTGGTTAGTTCCCTCTAATTTTAAAACTACATATCCAAATTTAACTGTAGTTGAAAATTTAAACTACTACACCACATGGTCATTTCTGAAAAAGTCCATATTTTCAGCTTTAAATGGGATTAAAGGAAAACTAGTCAAACTTTCACAACATTTAAAAATTAAATTTTGCAAGAATGTAAACTGCAAATCTATAACCCCCTGAAACTTTAAAACTAGAGAATGCAATACCATTAAATTTGGCAGGTTCATAGACCTTACAAGGGGACTGTGTGTGCCAATTTTATGAATTGCTTGCTGGGAGAAATTGCAAAATAACATCTCTACTTAAAGTCAAATCCCAAGAGTCTTTGTGAAAATTGCAGAATTTCATGAAAAATTCCATAAAACTGGAATTTTCTAGTTTCACTTAGCCTTATCTGGGAGTTCTAATTAAATGATAGGGGTATAAGAGGCAGGTAGCACAGGGGGGGTCACCAGATTCAGGAGTTAGATGCACAGTTTCACCAGGAAACGAACAGCTGAGCTGGGTAGTACAACAATGGTAGACCCCCAGGTTGGAGCAAGAAAGCACAGATTATCAACAATTCCAGCCTGAATGCAGGACGTTTAAGGATCACATCTAGTAAATGTATGATCCAGGGAGCCTGGTGTACATGCAAGTCTAGGACTTAGAGGTACTCAAAAACATGTAGTATGGGAAAACAATGTCTTGGGCAGCAGGAAAAAAGAATTCTGGCTATTCCAACAGGGTAGGTTGATAGGAAAAGAGTAGATGACTTACATTTTAAGGAAGTTTGTCACTGTAATGAACAAAGAGGATATCAGTGGGATCAGTAGTTCTACTGAGTCAATCTGGCCGTGCCAAAAAGAAGGGGGGTATAGCCACCCAGTGAGGAACAACAGGACTGCAAAAAGCTCAGTCCAGCTTATCAAATGAAGTAGTAATATGTGCATTGTTAATGTTAAATTCAACAAAAAAAAATTCTGGATGCTTCATCTACAGAATATGCTATCATAAGTATGTGAGAAAATGTTACTAATAATGTTTTTCTTCTGACAAATTAAAACTGCTTAACCAATTTATCCAATTGTGTTAGACACCAGGATACACAGACCATGGCTATGCATGTCAACTCCTAACTCAATGCATGCAAGAGCAGAGAAATTACAAACATTCACATTTTTGATAGTTTTCAAATGGTTTTGCAAATATTTACATAATAAAGATTTGAACCCCTGTAACTTAAAAATCTCGCATCTAATTCACTTCATATTTAGTTAATTCTATAAATATTACAAAAAGGTTACCCATACTAATTTACACATGTCTAGCTCCAAAGGTGCCTGAGTTATATGTAGATGAAATTTGTTCATGAAATTTTCTGAAAAAGATAAAATAACAGATTTTGAGCACATATAATTTTGAGAAGATGTATCATATTGTCATGAAATCTGGCACATTGTTAGAACACCTATCATCTAGAAATCATGCCAAATTTAAGATCCCTGACCCAATAGATAGTTAAGGTATATGCAGATAAAAAATGTTCTTTATATTTCGCACAAACAATAAAATAACAACATTTGAGCCCCTATAATTTTGAAACGATTTCATCAAATTACATGATATTTTGGAGGTTTATGGCCATTATCCCAAGGAGTACATAATTCTAAATTTCAGACCTCTAGCTTGAACAATTATTGAGTTATAATCAAATTACTACATTTTAAAAATTCAGTAAAAGTTCGACAAAATTCTGCGGAATTTTGTGGAATATGGTGACAGTTCATTGAAATTCTGCATATTCAGAATTTTCCCATTCTGCACAAAGAAACATAGAAACATAGAATTTGATGGCAGATAAGGACTGCTTGGCCCACCCAGTCTGCCCATTTCCCTACCTACTGGATAAGCTGCAGATCCTAGTTAACCAGCAGCCTTCTTCTTCCTACAGCTCTACAGGTCACAAATATGACTGTTCATATCTGACACAAACAGTTCATTTCAACTACTAGGACTGACAGCATATGATTTATAATTATTTTGGTGCAGATGAAGGCCTAATGCTTGTTTAAAGTCTAAGATATGGGGAACAACCATGTGACATGCCAAGTCAGCTGAGTTTAAGACACTGTATAATAATTAAGAAAAATAGAGCAACGATCATCACAACTTTTATAGTGTATAAGACTTTGATAATATTCTGCCACCATTACTGGAATGATCAAGTTTATCAGATGCAGCAAGACGAACATGATATTCAAACATTAAAAAGCAACATAGCCTTTTTTTGATATAGTAATAAGATTGCTCCATATCTATTGACAATTTGCTAAAATAACACACATAATCTCAATCACTGTACTGTATATGTCCATGAAACAGTACACAATGATGATTGTTTACTAGTGAAATAGCAGTAAACAAAATGTTTTAACCGCATCCTCTCAACTCAGCAAAAGAGGGTATCAGTTTACTCACTTTCTTGGGAATACAGTTTGACAACCAGACATGTTTTGTACTTATCAAGACACAGCTTTATTCTGAGTACAGCTTGTATTCAGTACCATATTTGCACAGCTCATGCTAGAGGTCAGCCAGAGCTTACTTACTATATGTGTACTATTCTAGTCCCATTGATTTTTCATCCCCCCCAAACTAACTGCAGACTGCTAAGATGCTGCACACTGGCTACTCACTATGAGTGCCATTCATAGACTGTAACAGCAGCAATTTCACCTAGCCAGTTAATAGAACTAAAAAAAAGTCAAATTGATATTCAAACCAACTAGTATTATTGAATAAGTATTTTCCATTTATGTAAACACAACTGTTTTTTAACTTTAGATAAAATTGGTGTGTGCTCACGAAACCTCCACTTGGGAAACTTGAAAATATTTATTTGGCTGCTGATAGCAGGGTAATTAAATAACAGCAAGGTTCCCTAGAGAACCGCTCCATCAGCACTCTCAAAAAAAGGTATTAGTTATTAACCATTTTAGCCTTTCAATAGATTTATTATTGTCAGTAATAAAGTGTGTTTCCACATTTATTTCTTAAGCCCAAAGCTCTATTTTATGGAACTTGTGGAGAACCACAAAGGTGAACACACGGTGGGAGGGAAGGGTTTCCTGACTTGAAAAGAAAAACTGTTCAAGAAGAACCTTTCTAAAACAACTGGATTAGGAAATTGAGCTATGAAAGAACTGTTGGAAAAAATTGTTATGAACACTGATATATACAGTCTGGAACAGTGACAGTTTTTCTCCTATTACTACTCAAAAAGTTCCACAAAATAGAGCTTTGGGCTTAAGAAATAAATGTGGAAATATAGTTTATTACTGCCAATAATAAATCTATTGAAGGGCTAAAATGGCTAATAACTCATAGCCTTTTTTGAGAGTGCTGATGGAACGGTTGTCTAGGGACCCTTGCTGTTATACAATTGAGTTCGTGTTTGTGTGGTTTGTATGGTTAGCATTACTTGAGAACATCTCAATATTGTGAACTTTAAAAATGCAGAGTGAGGTTTTGGCTCTAAAAGCAGTCGGTATTACTATCTTAACCTCTATTGTGGGTAAACTGATGGAGGCACTTGTCAAAGAGAACCTCGTAAACAACCTGGAGAGCAATGGACTGCAAGATATTAAACAGCATGGGTTCATGACAGGAAGGTCTTGTCAGACCAACCAGATAATATTCCTTGACTTGATAACAAGGGTAGTGTATAAGGACCAAGCTGTGGATTTACTCTACTTCGATTTCAGCAAGGCTTTCAACTCGGTGCCTCAAAGAAGGTTGCTGAAGAAGTTAGAGGATCTAAGTACAATGAAAGACACACTTGGGTGAGAAATTGGTTGGAAGTGACAACAGAGGGTTGTGGCTAACAGAATCAAATCAGAAGAGGGGGATATCACCAGTGGGGTGCCACAAGGATCAGCTCTGGGTCCAGTCCTTTTCAATATGTTCATTAGCAACATGAGAGAAGGAATCCAGGACAAGGTGTGTTTCTATGAAGACCCTACTAAGCTCTGTGGCAGGAAAGACAGTGAGAAGTGGGTTAGGGAGATGCAGAGAGACTTGCAAATGCTAGACAGGTGGTTAAAGGTTTTGCAGTTGAAATTCAATGTTAAAAAGTGCAAGATGATGTACATAGAGCACAAAAACCTGAGGACAGAGTACATGATGGAGAGGTAAAGTTGTTCATGACCTCTCAGAAAAAAGATCTAGGGGTCATTATCAGTGACTCCCTAAAACAATCAAACCAGTGTAACAAGGTCTACAGTATGGCAAACAGGATGCTAGGGTACATATGAAGGAGTATTGACAGTAGAAAGAAGGCATTATTACTACCTCTGTATAGATCACTGGTGAGGCCCTACCTGGAATACTGTGCCCAGTTCTGGAGGCCTCACATATGGAAAGATAAGGAGAGGCTGGAGACTGTGCAGTGTAGAGTGACCAAAGTGGTTCATTGCTAGAATGGCAGATCTTATGAGTATCATCTCAAGGCACTGAACATGTACTTGCTGGAGGCCAGATGACAGAGAAAAGATATGATACAGACCTTCAAGTTCCTGAAAGGAATGAACAAAGTAAACCACAAGGAACAATTTCGAATAAGTAGTGGTTCAAGAACATGGGGGCATTAGAGGAAACTAACAGGGAAAGATTCAAGAGGCAATCAAGAAAGTTTAATTTCATAGAAGCAGTGTTAGAGCCATGGCACAGTCTGCCAGCTGATGTGCTGGGTGCCAAAACTATCAATGGTTTCAAACATGGCTGCGACAGAGTGAAGGGCTTAATCGTTGCTCAGGTGATAGCAGTAGGGCGGGGAGCATGAGGGTGGATAGTGTGGGTTAGAACTCTGTATGGACAATAGGCTGTAGGTTTGTCAGGTTTATAGACAGACTGGATGGACCAGTGGTCTTTTTCTGCTGTCATTGTTCATGTTTCTATGTTCATAGTACAGGATTAACAACACCCATCATATGAAATTTCACATGATTACATGAAACAACAATAATTTACATATGTCTAAGATGCTGACATTATATTACCTTATTAGTTGCTAGTCAGGCTTTGACATTGAAGCTTCACCCACAAATGGCAATGTTGGTGCAGACGTTCTACCCTTGATTGATGTCCTAAAGCCTGAATAAGAACACTGAGGATCATAGTAGCAGGCAGTATATGGTATAAATCAGAAATACCCCAAAAATGAAAGCAGGACAAAATGTAATGTGAAAAATATGACTTTCTTACTATCACATCATTGTGCAACCAATTAAATATCAGTCATTCCTGTCCCCTTTAAATTATTGTCTCCATCTCTGTTATACATTTATTCACTCACAATTCCTGTTCCTGCATATCTGTTAGTGTTGTTTTAATTCTGTCCACCTCTGCTTTTATTATTTCCAATTTCTTTTCAATGTCATTATTTCTTGAAGTAATTATTTAGCCATCCAAAGGACTGAGTGAACCCTAACTCTAGGGGATGTGCTGTACCTGAGCCAGAGGATATAAAATGTAGCCAGTTTGTTTGGAAAGGGGATCTCTAGTCAGCTTTTCAACATTTAATACCCAAATTGTCTAGACATTCCAAAGTTAGCATATTGGTCTGAAATTAATATCTTTGATTTTAAGGAATAACTTTCTTTACCCATAGCTTCCTTACTAACTGCTGATGTGATACGTTTCATGTCACGGTGAACACCATTATAAGCTATATTTATTCCTCAATTATGTTGTGCAGGCTCCTCATTTCCCCAAACCCTTTCTGAGTTGTATTGTATGTTTAGTCTCATTTCTTCACTTTTGGCATGAAAGTGCATTTCTGTACCCACATTACTAGCCGTAACAGAATGAGCATTTTAAATAGGAAATGGTTTACCTTGCTTTCACTGGGTTTCTTCAGTGTTGTTAATTAGCTCTGGTGGGGAATGATGAGAGCTCAAATATTACACCGGGTTTACTGATGTCATAAAGTTTGCAACACGTGCAGCTGTGGATAAAGTAATTGTTTTTTTGCTGATCTCTGATTTATTAATAGATGTCAGTGGTCTGCTCTGCAAGTTGTAAGATCATGATGGGTTTACCAATATAACTGAGGATTCACCTCTTGAGGTAACAGGTAAAGTCTCTGTGAATGGTGTTGAAATTGGGGTGATAGATCAGCAAGGGAACAATTCAGTATTAAAAGTCTGAGCTATATGTTCCATGGGAGGTTGATTGAGTAAATTTTGTGGTTGCAAAAAAAAAAAGTATTTTTTATTTTGCCCAGGTAAAGCATTTTTCTGTTTACTTTTGCTTTTCTTTGGCTTTTCTGGCTTCTTTTGCAGTTTAGGTGGCATGCACATTCTCTGAGGGGTTTTCTGTGGCAATTGCTTTACTGACATCTGAAAGAAGCTTAAAGCCAGATCCACAGAAACTGAAGTTTCAGCTTTAGGCAGTTTAGCAAGGAGCAAAGTCAGTCAACACAAAAAGGTTTGGATAATGATTTATATGAGCAGCTATTACCCATAATGTCATCATATGACATCCAGCACTTTAACTTTCAAAATCTATAGAAAATCCTCTCATGGGGTGAGTTGTGAAATTTTGTAGAAAGGCTGCTCAAGGATCCATGAAGAGGCCAGCCCGATGGCACTGAGGTTTGAGGTGCAGGACGCCACACCTCACACCACACCAGCGACCTGGGTTTGGGAATGAGCCAGGGCTGCCGGGGGTCGGCAGGGGAGGGACAGAGATTAAGAGTCTGCCGACTGCTCTCTCTCTTCCCAGGGGTTGGTATGGGAAGCACTCACTCTTGGAGCGACCTCTGGCGGTGGCTGGAGGATCGCCAGTGTAGCAGCACGGCGTAATGCCTGGGGGTCAAGCCACAGCACTACATTGCCTTGCTGTCTGGGCTCCACGGGGAAGGAGGAGGAGCACAAACAAGCAGAAATACCATCCACTCATTGGTGAGATGATGGTGGCCCCGGGGGACTTTGCCCACATCCCATCTCCCAGCCCAATGTGCCCCGGATCTTCTTCCAAGCCGACCCGATGACACCAAGGTAGGCACTTCACACTTAGGAGGTTACCACCATGGGAGGGTGGAATCAGCCCCGGAGATGGTACCAGGGGTTGAGCCTGCCTGGGGTCATTCGGGGGGGAGAAGATTGAGGGGGAGATGCGAGGGTTCAGCCTGGGAGTAGGGCAGACTCAGTGTGGGCACTCCTGAAGGATGCCAGGGAGTGGATGCAGAAAATAAAGTTAAAAAAAAAAAAAAGGATCCATGAAGAGAGTGGACAACAAGAAAATCAGTAGCACAGCAACAAATGAGCTGGGCTCAATGAACTGGAACTGAAGGGAATATCTGACAATCTTGGGACAGTTAAAACACTTTTTTATTGTGCAAAACAAAGAAAAAGAGTTGTAGCACCTCCCTCAAGAAAGCACATAAGTAGTGACGCAAAACACAAAACATCAGTCCAACAGAAGGATGCTACCACTCTTTCTCTTTGTTTTGCACAATAAAAAAGGGCTTAAGCTGTTCCAAGATTGTTGAATATTTTCTCGTTGAGCCCAGTTCATTTCTCATTGGGATCAGGCTCCTCTCACCACGGCTATAACTGCACTTGACCAGATGCCACCTCCTGTTGCTCCCGCATTTTGTACTACAATTACAGTCATACGTGAACAAAATGGTAAGAAATGTTTATCTCATCTCATGCTTTGTGCAGCAAAGAAAGTTAGGACCCATAGGCAGGAACCAAAGGTTCTTGTGCCTCTGTGCATGTTGTTTCTCACAGTACCCACAGGGCTATGTGCAAAATTAGTTAGGAGGCACTTCCTGAGTCATACAGGGCCTCAAGAGCCTTGTGCAAAGCAAATTCCCATTCTCCTGTCTTAAAAAGTAATGAAATTTACTGCAGAAAATGACCTTAACAAAAATTATTGCTGCTGCTACACAAATCCCACACTCCACCAAGTCTGGAAATGTGCTACTAAGGTTGCAAGCCTAAATCCACCCCCCCCCCATTTCAAAAGGCCAAGCTACATGTCTGGTACCTTATACAAGGGCAACATATTCAAAATTTATAAATAGCAACCCTATTCCCCATCATCTACCTTTGTAAACTAAGGCCAAGCTACAGGTCTGAGGTGAAATCCGATGTTTCATATACTCTCCATGTAGTCTTGATCTGAAATTAGAATACTTGTGGAGAACAACTACAGAGGTATACATCCATTTATGATATGTGGCTTACTTTGCATGCAGTACTGTGGGTCCTGCACAAAGCAGCAGTCTTGTGACTGATTTGTAAGCTCTATACACATTGCAGACTTGCAACTTGCTTTTTTGAGGATGCATACTTGGGAGTACTCCAAAAAAGACACATGCAGCTGGTCGGTGGTGCTGAGGGTTGAGGCACTGGGCATCACACCTCGTGCCATGCTGGTGACCTGGGTTCGGGAACAGACTCGGGTCACTCAGGGGTCAGCTGGGGTGAGGAAGGATTGAGCATCCATAGACTGCTCTCCTTTCTAGGGGAGGGGGAACAGTTTGGCATGCTGTAGCCTGATGCCTAGCAGTGGCTAGACATCAGCACAGGCACACCAACCAAAAGGGATGGTCTTCATCCGGAGTGCTTGGTTACTTCCGCAGAGATGGGGGTTAGCCACCCCGCTCATTGCGCGGAATGGTGGCAGGGGTGAAAAATAGAAAAAAATAATAGCTGGCAGGCTCCATGATAGCTGGTGGGACCCATGCCGACCTCCAGAAACCAGATGTAGGCTTCTCAGGGGGTAGAAAGTTGATGCTCCTCTCCCTGGTCCTGTCATGGGGGGTAACCTATGAGGGACTCCCCGGAGGATCAGGTGCGGGATGCCGAACTGGAAGAATAAGCCCCCTCCGAGAGAGGGAGCGGCCAAACTGCCTGTCAGCCTCAGAAAACAAGTACTAATCAAAAAAATTAAAAAAGACACATGTCTGGGACATGTATTTGATTTTACATGCGGTCTTGCAGAAGCTGTATGAAACAAGCTGCAAGTGGATGGCATATATCTTGAAAGGCAAAATGTGAAACAAAATACTGCTGTTAAATGGATGTCATACTATACACAGGGTCAACATGGCCATACATCAACAAATGTACAACTGTGTGGTAACTGCATCACAACTTTTGATCTACAGAAACTCATATGAACCAGTATAGCCTTGCTGCACAGAGCTGGACCTGCAGCTTGGCCTCAGGTCAAAAGGGAAGGCAATGGGTTGGGGATTAGAGTTACTATTTACACATTTTAAAGAGCTGGTGATGTGTTCAGGACAACTTTAACAAAACCTAATATTTAGACACAGTCCAGCTTTTATTTCCTTTTAGTGCTGTATACCTCCTCCCCATTATTTATTATTGAGGTAATCTGTATGAAAACAGGATCTTTGCTTCTGAAGGGTTTATCTATTCCTACTGCTTTCTCCCTACCTGAGGTCACAGAGCACTGCTTGTGACATCACAGTTACTCCCAGTGCAATAGATTGTAATGTCACAACAGAGGATTATGACTTGAAGTAGGGAGTAAGCTATAGAGGCAGATGGACTCTATAGAAACTCTAAGGGATAAAGATCATATATTCATGAAAATTTCCTTCGTAATAAATAGTGGGGAGGAGAAATATATAAAATATAAATGGAATGCAGGCAGAATTGTACCTAATTATTATGCCTTTTAACGTTTTCTTTGAGGCATCAGTAGCTCTGTAAATATGCTTGCCCAATATGAGGTACCAGACCATTGAGGCATGGCCCCATACCTGTAACGTATTTGGTCTTGGGTAACAAGGGTTGAGAGTTAGATTTGGCAACCCTAATAGCATATTTGTCAAACTTTGTGGGCATTGGGTTGACAACCCAAATGGCACATTTCCAAACGTTATGGGGTTTGTGTTTTGTGCACCAGCAACACTTATCTTTATTAACAGTTTTTTTGCAATTGCACCTTTTATAGCAGCAATGTCTTTCTGTGCCCCCAAAGGTGGAGAAATCAGCATTTGAATCAGTTAAGGGTGCTGGGTGCTTTTGTGAGATAGGGCATGGGTTGTAGTGTGGTGATATGTTTCCTGAGTACCAAAAAGTATTCAGTATTCATCCTAGAATGCCATAATGTTTGACATATTCAAATACATTTTATTTGATGCACATTCCTCTCAATTATCTGCTTGCACACCCTGGCCCAGCCCCAGAAAATGAAAAGTTGCCTTCTTTGATAATACACTATATCAAGGTGTTGCTAGTACATTTCTAACAACCAACAACACATCACTACTATGAGCTACTTGTAATCCAGAATGATTAGCCTGCTGAGAGAATAGGGACTTTTTCAAATTTCTTCAATAGCACCTACCTTATCTTAAGAACTAAATAAAAGATAGGCAACCTGGGTGTGGGTAGAAGGGAAACAGGGTGATGTGACCCACAGTCTTCTGTTTTTTTTCCAGGTTTTAAAAGTATGGAAATCTGGGCCAAGTTCCAGGAGGCCGGTACTTTTTGATCACCCTCCAGCACCTCATTGAAGGCATCTAAAAGTGTTTCTTTGAGCAGGGGTGCAAAGTGTTTATAAAATTCCAAAGTTAACCCATCAGTGCCAGGGGGATTTCCCATTTTTCAGGCTTTTAATCTTGTTTTTAAGCTCAGGGTTGGAGATGGGGGAATTAATAGCTGTTCTTTGGTCTTCATTAAGTGAGGGGAGATGTAACTACTCTAAGTAATTTTGAATTTGTTTCACATGATTAGATCCATGCTCAGGGGAGTAGAGGGATTTATAATAGGTTATGAAAATGTGTGAAATTTCTACTGGTGAGTTGGTAGATGTTGCTCAAGTGGGGTCTTTGAGGCGGAGAACTGCCCTATTGGCAGCTTCTTTTCTAATTTGCCAAGCCAGGAGCTTGCCTGCCCTGTTTCCAAGCTCAAAATACTTCTGTTTAGAATATGTTAGCTGCCTCTTGATTTGGGCATCTAAAAGTTAGTTTTGTGTGGTTCATAGCTCAGTGCTTATGTTGCATACTGTAGCTGGATGAGGTAGGTTGTGTTTAGATACAGAGGCCAGACCAGTAAGTAGGACAATGCTTGTGAGGTACTTGTAGTAGTATGAAATGATTAGTGCTTAGGTACTTTAGCATAGACATGAGCAGTCAGTGATTATAGTTAGGGATGTAAGTTTGTCATGGATGAGGTTTTAATGACTCATTATTTGTTCATGAAATCATTAGTAAACAGTAGTAAATGTTGTGGCACTGTCATCATTGCTACATTCTGATGACACTAGTTAAAGTCATGGAAGTCCTGAATAAAGATCAAACGTCATGGAATCAATGACGTGTATGACTGCCATGACAAACTTACATCCCTAATTATAGTACATGTAAGCTGGATAGTATGCAAGGGCTTAGATGATTGAACTAATGAGTAGCTTATTATGACATGATGTTTTGGCCTTTCTCTGTATCCCACCATAGGAAGGATGCTTAGTCCAGTAGTATGAGACCCCCCAAAAAAATAATGCTATCATATGATTATTCTGTATTGAACTGTTAGAAGGATTTGAGTAGGATGACACCCCCTAAAGAAATAAGCAGCAATATGATTACCTCCTCCAACTCTGGAGAGTGTGACCAGTAGCATGCAGGAGAGGAAAAACACCCTTGAGGGGAAACCTCTGAGGACCCATGGCTACTGACCTGCCCGTCCTTCTGGACATACTAAAGGAGAATAATCTTAAACTAACAATATTAAGTTATCGGCTAATCTGAAATCCAAGTTGTAGATCCTTCAACAGTGAAAGCAGGAAGGCTAGAATCATAGCACTGATGTTAGAGCATCGAGTGCAGAAGGCAGCGCATCCTGCTTAGCAAGTCATAGTCCAAGACGTCCCGGTCCAGAGCGGAATCTGATAGAACATAGGAATCCATGGTTGAGCATAAATTCAAAGCCTCAAAATTGTAATAGCCAAACAATGCAGAATGTGAGGAATCTTTTCCAAAGAGAACCTGTAACCAAATGACTGAGTCTGTAGATGTAGAAAACGAAAGCTAGTAGTTCATGTTCCCATGGCAAGCGTAGGATAGGAAGGCCTTAGTGATGGAGCACAGGAGCTGAAAGCAAGCTACGTGATGGAGAGGACGGAGTGCTAGGGACCTCCGGTCTGGAGCGGCTGAAGCAGGCAGAGTGAATCAGTGATAGATCTTAATATGTATGGGTAGATGTAAAGTTGGATGGACCTCCAGGCCACAAAGAGCAAAGCAGATCACAGAATATGCCAGACAATTGTTGATGAACTTCTGGGCCCTGAAAGGGCGAAGCAGGTAGTATATGCAGATAGAGTTCATAAGGGACTGAAGCATACGTCAGCAGCAATAAATCAGACCCACATAATGCAGGCGTAGTAGCAGATAAGTAGTAGTAGTACAGAAAGCGGAGCATTGAGGGAATGCTAATAAGTGCGTACATCAATGAGCTTCTCGTTAGGTGAGCAATACAGTTTTGTAGCGATGTATATATATACATGGTTAGGGGAGCCAAATGGTATGGCTGCTGAAAGAAACTTAAGAGAAGGGTCTAAAGAGCCGTGCTCTAATAGTCCAGGATAGTAAATAAATGGTGGAAAGGCCATGTCAGATTAAGTAGCAGTGTCACATGATCCAGTAACCAAGCAATGAAGTAGAGTTAAGTCGAGGCCTAAATCATGAGATGGAAGGTTTTCTGGATGGTTCAACTAAATGTCTTGGCAGGAGTGAAGGAGTAGTAAATCCATGACCTGATGCAGCGAGGCAGAAGCATCCAAGGAACTGATGGCGAAAGTCCAACTAATCCAGATGTAAGTCCATAGGAACAAGGGCTCTGCGAAGTAGCAGACTGTAGTTCTTCTTGGTTAGCAAGTGGCGGTGAAGTGCTGTTGAGCGAAGCTGTCGCGTAGCCAGTGAGTAGATCCGTGCCCCTCATAGACCAGGTGAAGGAATAGTGAGTCAGCTAGGCCCCAAGTAGGCTAGATGACTAGGGCATCACCACAGAGGGTAACCTGGGGTAGCAGACATTGCAAAGGCTAGAGCTGAGGGGACGAAGCCAGCAAGCAACAAGAGTGCTAGCAAGAGGAGGTCTGGCTATTAATAGGATATAACCAAACTGGCCTGGAAATGAATGAGCTTAAAACTGGCAAGCAAAATGGGCTTGGCATGCTGAGAAGATAATGAGGATCCTGTACAGCTGGCTGAAGTTTACTTGAATGCTGAGAGGCTGTGTAGCTGAATACAAGTTAGAACTGCCTCCTGACAAAAACATGGCAAACTGCATGATGGTGGCGTGAGCTACAGTATGTGGAAAATGCCTTGGTGGATGAATCAGGTCAGGCATTTGAATGAGCAGTATGTAAATAGATTCCTTTAAATTAATGAGGTGTTAAGTCCATAGGTGACTGACAGTGATCGTAGTTAATGATAAGCATCCAGAATACATACTTGAACGTGGTTCTAGACAAGTTTCAGTCCTTTGCCAGATTGACGTGCTAACGAATGTAGCAGTAACTAGCATTGCTACGAAGAGAAAGTCATGTAAACTTAGTACCCGTGTGTGAATCTTACTGAAGCCAGCCTCTGCTAGGCAAAGTAATGAATAATGACAGACTGAACAGGTGTTGGAGATTAGTCTGCCAATGGAGTTGCCTCAGGTTTTAATGCAGAGTTAAGTGTCCATGAAATGCCTGGAGCAAAGAATCATAATTTTTTGTAAGGTATATAAAGGACGTTATGTGCATTTGTGTGGGAAGAGCTCCAGTGTGGAAACTGTCTGAAAGTTGCCGGAGCAGTAACAGCCCAAAATGCAGAGTAGTTGGCAGAATTCCAGGCAGGCAAGGAAAGCAGGAGGCAGGATTGTGATAAATAGTGCGAGCAACATGAAACGAGTTGCAAGCAAGGGGACCTACACATAGGTCAGTAATAGTAGTAGTGGACAGTGGACTTGCATAAGATGCATATGTAGCAGCAAGAAGTAGCATTGAATTAATGCATATGGCACATGGTGGAGACCAGTGAGGAATAATATAGCGGGGAAGTAGTCTAACCCTCCTAAAATGTTGTTTCATGTAGTGACCAACCAGTGGAATGGTGCAAGTGCAATTATTGTCCAACATTAAGATACAGACTTGGTCCTCTGTTGAAATGCATTTACACTAAACCCCTTGTTCCACCGATGTCCTGAGTTGATATCTCCAGTTTGAAGATGTGTCCTGGAGTTTGGTCCATAGTCACTGATTTCATTAAGCCTTGTCCCCGAGTTATGAGGCAGGAGGTCGAAAGGTATGAACGATAGGCAGTGAACACTGGAGGACTGGCTGGAGTCATAAACGTGAAAGTCATCTGTAGGGGTTAGAGTGCTGATAGTTGCGGAGGTTTGCTAAGGAGGGCTGCCTGACGCAGATGAATCGCAGAGGCAAGTGCCCAGGAAGAGGACCTGAATGTATGCAGCAGATAACAGTAAGAATCTAAGATAAACAGTGGGTTCAGGAATGTTATACAGACAATGTAAAATGGTAATGAGAAGTGTCATACGAGGCTAGTACCTGTAGAGTCCCCAAAATCTTGTCTTTCGGATGAGACGTTAAACCGAGGTCCCATCTGCCTGGATTGGTGGTAGTTCAGGTGGATGTCAAAGATCCCATGGCACTTATCGAAAAGAGTAGGGGGAGTTTTTATTGAAATGCATATAAGAAACTTCACAACAAAGAAAACAAATTACATCATTCCATCACTGATCATTTCCTGTAAATAATCACAAGAAAATTTACACATTAATACTCAACCATAAACTGAATCTAATATTAAACAACATCTATTTATATTTAATGAAAATCTGGAACCCCTTCCACCATCTGTGAACCTTAGCCCCTGAGTAGTGCAATAAATCAGAATGATATACCGTCTTCATCATTCGCATAACTAGGTAACTAAAAACTTGATATGACATCATTTTTTGATAAATTACCCATTGACATCTTGCTTGCCACAGGTAAAATCTTAAACAACTTAACAAAATGAAATAAGTTTCCAAGTGAAGAGTAGAAGCACCTCTATGAAGAACCCCTAATACTAAGGTATCATAATCCATTTCCCCCAACCAACTCATATGCCATTTTCCTGCAAGAAAAATCCAAAGTGATTTTGAATATGAACAGGTTAACAGAAAATGAGTCATAGTTTCTTCCACATTTACACAGGCTAAATAAGGACAATTCCATTGTTCTAAGTTTTTATGTTTTGCATTCCCACGAACATTCAATCTGCCGTAAACAGTCAGCCATGATATCTCCCACATTGCAGCTGGCATTCGTGTATTGTTCAATTGTTTCAAAACCTGACCATTCAATGAAGAGGGGGCAATTCTTAAAACAAGGTTCCGTAGGGTACAGCTGGGCCATCAGTGTAGAACAAAACATTTTCCTACTGGCATGAAGAATTTCACCACGAGTGATTTTCCATTTAAAAAGTTTCTGAGCGGCCGGGCGAAAATATTCAGGTACTGTCAATCTCGAATGAAGTTTAGGCGCCACTTCCCCCCAGGCTGCAAAATAATTTCCAAGGACCAAGTGCACCATCCCCGTAAGGCTATTTAAAATACTAGAAATTCCATACAAAACTGTATGATAAAAAAATAAAGAATAAAAGAAAACAATAGGCTCAATCATTCCTAAACCCCCATTTCCTTTACTTAAATAAGTATAACATCTTTTGACCGGGATTAAGCCCATTGCCCCATAACATCCGAAAGAACATTCCATAAATTTTGGTTTCTAATACTAAGGGAAGAGGAAAAATACAAGCCACATACTGCAATTGCGGAACTATAAAGCATTTTAAAATCTGTATCCTTTTAAGTTTTGATAATTTCCATGCCTGCCATCTTTTGACTTTAAACAAGGTACGCTCTATAGCCTTTTCCCAGTTAACCAGAGCCACATTTGGCACTCCAAAAATAATACCTAAAATATTTATTGGAGCATTTGAAAAAAGGACCCCGGATATTTGACATGAAGAAATCCTCCAATCACCAACCAATAACCCCTTACATTTGGCAAGGTTAAGCTTAGCATTTGAAACACCTGCATATTGCCCAACTGTTTGTAAAAAACAGGGGATCTGATTTTGATCCAAAAAAAAACCCACAAATATCATCTGCATAGGCTAAGACTGACAATCTAGCCAAATCATTCTGAAGCAACAAATGTCCCATATCCAATTTGCCTAATTGTTGTAACAGGGGATCAATGGAGAAAAGATAAGCAAAGGGCTGAGTGGACAGCCCTATCGTACTCAGTCAAAATCTCAAACCCTTCTGTAATTTGTCCTCTAAGAAAAACTTTAACATAGACATGTGAATAAAGCATTTCAATATAGCTAATAAATTTACAGGAGCTTACATATTGGCCAAGGCCATAAAGAGAAACTTCCGGTCAATACGGTCGAAAGCTTTTTCTTGGTCGAGCGAAAGCACGCAGCCCTTATTCTTTTGTAAAGATACCAATTCAATAAACTCTCTAGTCAATATTAAAGTGTCCTGTATTTTCCTCCCAGGAATACCACAGAATTGGTGATTTGACAGAATCAAAGAAGCATAATTCTTCAGCCTGATATTAAGGATTTGTGCCAGAATCTTGTAATCAGTATTCAGGAGAATTATTGGTCTCCAATTGGCAATATTTGCTTTATTCCGGCTTTAAATAAATAAACTAATAAACCTTCTGAAAAGGTGGATGGAAACTCAAGTTCTTGAAAAAGCTGAATAAACAGTATATAATATCACTGATATTTTGAAATGAAGCATTTGTAAAATTGATTTGGCAACCCGTCCAATCCAGGAGAGGTCCCTATTTTAAGGCTTTTATAGCTTCTTGGACTTCTGCCAAAGTAATGTTTTTAAGCAACACCAATGCCTCTTTGAAAAACCAGAAATCTCAATATTTTGCATATAATCCTGAATATTGTCATCTGAGGGGGTTCTACGGGCAATAGAGACTGATAGTGGCCTTTAATCAGGATTCCATATCTTTTACTGCATCAAATTTATTACCATTAACATCTTGTAAATATTCTATCGTTACTATCGAATGCATTTTCTTACAGGCCTCGTAAGGATCCCCACCGCCCTCTCTTAGTACCCATAGAAAGCATTGCAGAAATTGTGGATGCTCTATCATATTGGTATTCTACCATTTTTAATTATGGAAATCTGTTTAGAAAAATCTTCCTTACTTAAATAAGACAGTGAATATAAATGCTGCAGTTGACCTCTGAGCGACAAATATTTCAAAACTTTTTTTCCCTAAGGATCTACCATGTGCATAAAACCAGCTCCGTATGTCTCCTTTAGTATCCATCCACCAATCTCCAATCTTGTCATAAAGACACAATACAGAAATTCTAACTGCTAGTAAGGCCTCTATCCCAGATATAACAATAGGGGACTCTAATAGGGACGATTTAGTCTCCATCTATTTCTTTTCCTGTTTTTGGGGATATCTGAAATAGTAATTGCAATAAGGAATGATCCGAGAATTCACTAGGGATAATCTGAAATAGCCTTTGTTCAGATTCTGGGAATGAAAAAGATGATCTATTGTAGTTTTGTAATTTTTCCTACTATAAGTGAACCTACTGCCTTTATTGTAACTACTACAATTAATCAACTGGGCAGTATCTACCACTGCTGATAACGTGAGAATCACAATATATCTTCTTTCTTTTACTACCCACTGCTTGGTCTCTAACAATGTCACAGTTAAAGTCCCCCCCTAAAATGATGGTATATGATGACACTAAATAAGGCTGTATTAGCTGCAAAAGCTCCACCCGAGACACCTTAGTTTGGGGGGCATATACATTAATAAAGCGAAAAGCACTAGACTGCCAAATACCATCCAACAAAAACAAGCGCCCTGGCATTAAATCAATCAGCTTAATTAACGAAAATTTATATGAACCAAAAAGAATACTCACCCCATCCGCACTATCTGGCCCAAAGGACCAATAAGAAGGCCCCCAAATCCACTCCCTTTTAAACAGTAACAATTGTTCTCTAGAACACATCCAGGTCTCCTGGAAAAAGAAAATATCATAACCGGAACTGTGAATAAAGGAAAAAACTGCTCTTCTTTTAACCACATTTAATAGGCTATGAATGTTTAAAGACCCTATAACAAGAGAACCCATGGGTTATGAGGTTGAAGGGACACACAGTGAAAAGAACGGAAAACTATTTTTTTCGCTTTTTCTTTTTTTTATCTTTATAATCCCCATATTCCATCCTAAAGGAGACCTGACTACTGCCAACAGACTGTGAATCAGCTTCACTCTGTTCCATGTCAGAACTCCCATCGGAAAGAACAAGGTACCCATATGAGTTCTACTTTCCTAATGCTTGCCTCTTTTACCGTACTTAAAGAAGCAGCTTTGTTCTGTCTAGATGAATGTCTCCTAGCTACAGGTTTAAATTCTACTTCCTTTGGGTCTAAATGATCCCCATAACAAACGGGCGAAAGGAGTGGGTTCACTTTGTCACTCGTGGCTACACTGTCCTGCTTGGGTGGAGAACTAGCCTCAGGCCCAGCTATCGGCAGAGAAGGACAAGGTACTGGAGTACCATCCGAAACTGGCTTGGAGATTGGATTAGTGCTTCACCTGATGCAGGATATTCAGCACTATTTTCTCCATCCATGGCCACCGCTGACCAATCTAAAAGTTCCCCAGGCTTCAGGCACACACCACCCTTGGTGCTGAAACTGCCAGCCTGCTCGGGGTCTAAATTTAGGGGTGCACATAGAATTGGATTAGAGGGAGCTGTCAATTCGTTTGCCGCTTGCTCCTTACTTAAAATCCCTGACGTGCTATTAATCCCCTCGCTAGCTCTGGAGTCTTTTCCCCATAGAAAACCCCAAAAGATTTTTACTCTGTACCTTTATGTTCGGTTGGTTTAAATCCACTTGCGCTGTGCTGAGAATGTTGCAGGCAGAAAAAACAGCATCAGGGATACCATCCGCGCTCCCCGATGCTTGCACTATACTCAAATCCTCCATCGAAAAGAAAATCTCTTCCACGTCTCTCTGTTCGCTCATACCAGGCGTTTTTTGACTTCGGGCCTCCATGCTACGAGAATCAGGAGAGGAGGCCCACTCTCCTAATCCCACGACGTCTTGCTGCATCAGCAGCTCCTCCCGAGTGGCCATTCTACCGACCTCAGGCTCCCTCTACTGTTCAAGCAGCCGCATAGCCCAGCAGAGAGTAGGGGAATTTCCCCGGTGTCCTGGACAAATTTCCCTCATTCACTAAAAATACCATCAACAACTTAATCTGGTTCAAGGTCAGTTGGCATTCATCTGTATTCCCCCTCCCCCGGGTCGTGCCTGAAAATAGGCAGGATTTGTCTAGTGCACTTACCCAGTCAACAAAAGCTAAATAAATAATAAATAAATAAAGTAGTCACAAGCCGGCAATTGGAGCGGAAAGCAGGAGCTGCTACAATGTCATCACTCATTAGGTGTACGAATCGTTTAAATTAATATAGCTCGTGCCCCATTTGAAACCCACTGCCACTGGTGTCTTAACACTCTTGGATGTGCTGGTATTGCATTATGTGGCCAATCAGATTGCTCAATAGGTAAATGAATATAACAATGGGCTGTGTTAGAATTTCAAGTTGAATGGCTGCTTTGATGCAAAACGACATCCAAGAGAAAAGGGGGACGATCTTGGAAGGTATCCAAGGAGGAGGAGGGAAATGCCAGCAGACTCCAACAGTAGGCATGTAGGCATCGAAGAGGAGATAGTCCAGGTGTCTGGGAAGCAGCAGGTGAAGGAATGGAAGCCCAGTATGGCGGTGGCAGCGTTCGGCCACAGTGGACATCCAGAGGAGCAGCGGTGCAGTGTAGGTGGGCACAGAGGGCCGGAAGCATTATGCACAGACTCGCGGTAGCACAGAGCAGCAGCTGCATGAAAAAAGAACAGAAGGAAGGAAGGAGAGTGAGTGTGTACCAGGAAGCAGATGAAGTCAAGTCAGTAAAGCAGAGGCAGCAAGCGGCCACCAAAGGTACAGCAGTGCTAGGAGAAGCAGCTGGAATCCCCAAAAGAACAAGGTATGAAAAGATACGGCAACAGTGGGGGAGCACACAAATCAAAGAAAAGGGAAGGGGGAGGGGACACAGCAGAGGAGCAGAGAGATGGGAAGAAAGGTGGGGGACACAGCAACAGAACAAGGAAGAGAGCAGCAAAGCACCAGCACCGCAACAGCAGCGAGTATGACTCACTCTAAGCAGAGGAGTGGTCTGCCTGCTGACTTATATAGAATGTGGGGAAGGAGCTCTTCTCCCACATAACTATGGGCAGAGCCCTTCAATTAAGTTTGGCTTTTTCAGTCTAATTGGCTCTTGTGCCTCATCTAGTGAAATTTGATGTTGGAATTCCAAGTCTTTTATTTTACACTCTAGCTCGAGTCTTGTTTGAGTATGGGCCTTCTTCACTTTGGAGGAATATTTATTTCCCCACTTATATAGCACTCTTAGTGGGTCCCATCAAACCCCAGCCCCTGTGTCTCCAGGTGGGTTGGTTTGAAGATACATTGTGTTCGTGTCTGTTACCAAATCGGTGAATTCAGTCTGTGATAGCAGGCCAACATTCAGCTGGCATAGAGTCTCCCTAGGGCTGGGTGAGGTATCTAACTGAATTCGAATGGGGGCATAGTCAGAGAGGGAGACAGAGCCTATCGAGGCTGCACTCAACTTCGGGGCCCAGTCCACTGAGATTAGGAAAAAATCAGTATGGGAATAGATGTTGTATTTTGGTGAATGATAGGTGTAATCCCGCCCACAGGGGTTTAGCAAATGCCACCAATCCACCAGTGCCAGATCTGTACAAAATCTAGATAATACCTTTCCTGTCTGAGCTGACCCCCTCTGACCAAGATCCCACCTGATCTAAGGTTGGGTCCATTACCTTATTAAAATCTCCCCCCCACTATGATCATATTCTTGGTGTCCATAACTGTCTCCTCCAAGGTTTTGGTAAGGAAAGCTATATGTGTTGACTCCTTATTTGTGGCACACAAATTCAAAAGGACACACTTTTGACCTCTGTACTCTCCGTGCAGTCATATGTACCTCCCCTCGGGATCTGTGTCTACTTGTGAAATGCTAAGAGGGGTGTTACGTCGGACCAGTATAGCCAGTCCTCTGTGGTGCGGGTGCTCTACATAGTGTGATGCATATACCTCCCCCACCCAACTGCGTTGTAGTTTAAGGTGTTCCTGCTGGGTTAAATGTGTTCCTTGTAAGAAAGCTACTGTTGTCTGTTGCCTTCATAGTTCCTGCAGTATTCGAGCCCTTTTAATGGGGCTGCTGATTCCCCTGACAATGTAAGAGGATATCCTTGAGATCAGCCATTAGGAATAGAAGGTAAAGAATAAATCACCCATTGGGGGGGCACGCACCAAACCTTTTTGAACTGTCTAACAACACAGAATAATACGAAGAGCACATTAACTTACAAAATTACCATTAACTGTAAACATTAAAAAAAGTTTCTTAAAAACAAACTTGTAATTCAAGGTAGGAGGTGTTCTAACCTTGCCTGCATCAAATTTCCCTTTGGAGCGAGGCAAGGTGCCACCAAGTGTGGCTCTGAGATCTGGTACTCTTCGACCACTATAGGGGTGGGAGACCAGAAGAGTTATGTAGTTCCCTGACTTTATTGCAAAAACAAAGTGGCAGTGAGTCAAGATTACACCCTACTATAAGGTAGTGTTAGCAGAAGTAGTGAAGCCATAACCATTATGGCCCAGTGATGAGGACCATCATTCTTTCATCATGATATGGGATGAGTCTCTGAGACCTTCTTTAAAAAGGAAATGTAAGAGGTGTACAGAGATCGTCACCCCCCTCCCCGCACAAGGGCCAGTATCAGGGAAGCTGTATAAAGCACCAGGAGCCCCATCACCCCCACACGTGCCAGGGGTATTGGGAGGCCCACCCCCAAACCGCCACCAAAGCCAGACCTATCTGCAGAACTCCCCTGACGGAATTTGTGGACAATGTTATCTGTGTCTCAAGTACTCCGCTTGCCTCATTGCTCCATATACAGTGTGATGATGCAGGGGTTTGTAGGAGAGCACTCCAAGGCCATATCTATGGTGCAAAAAAGGAGAAGGGGCCAGGGGTGCAGCAAGTATTTATTCATCGGCAAGCAGCTATCCACTAGAGGAGAGCCCCTATGAACCACTCCACCTAGCCACCTAAGCTGAGTGCACATTAACATTTCCACTGGGCTATAGCGGACAAAGCACCCACCATGGTGGGCCAAGCCAACAGCACCCAAAGCTCCATTCATTCACTTCAAAATGACCAGGTTCACTCTTGGCTCCAGGGCCCTCCACCTCATTCAAGGAATAAAAGAACAGCTGAGGAATAGGAGGCAAATCCTCTGGACCACCTCCCCTCTTGACAGTTTGAGCAAGCAGAGCATCTATTCTATTGACAGGCCAGTCTAGCAAGTGGCAGCCACCCCGGAGGAGCATCCCAGCTCCACCCCCTCTCATGGAGGGACCGAGCCCCCCAGCCTCTTCCAGAAAAGGACATGAGACCGCCATTGCACACCATATCACCTTGAGACCCAACCCCATAGTCTACTATAGCCTCAAATCTTAAATTAAATAAAGGACAACCCGCTTGAGCACTGTAGAAAATTAACTGTCAAAAGTTACAGTTCCATGTCTCCAGCTAGTCACTTGTCAGTGTTGACTGCCCCTCTTCTGTCTCAGCAAGAAAATAATCCATATATCAGTCTAGTCTTACTGTACAATAAACAGGCACCAGTTCAGGATGATCAGGCCAGATCAGGTCGAAGCAGTGGCCCCATTAGTGTCCGTTGACTCGGGAGGAGAGGGATCCGGGGTTATTGATTGAGAAGCTGCCTAGGGGAGCACTTTAACTGTTACTGTTGTCCAGATTAATGAAGTCACTGACATGTCACTTTTCTGGTCGCTTTTGGTTCTGGGGGTTTGCCAGAATCTAGACTGAAGAGTTGCTCTTTGGGTCTTTGCCTGCTCTTCAGGGATGCTAATGCCCAGCTCTTGCAGAAAGGGGGCTGCTGCAGAGAGATCTGAGAAGCATTTTAGACCATCTTTCATCAGCACTGTAAGTTTGGCCAGGTACTCTACGAATGCCTGGCGACCAGCCTGTTTGAGTGCCCGGACAACCTGAAAGACCTGCTGGCAGCACTGAAGAGTCTGGGGGGCATAGTTCTGATAAAAAAAAAGGATGACATCCCCGAAATGGATTTATTTTTTCCCATGCCAGGTGCAGCAGTTCCTCCTTCACTCGGAAGTCTAGCAACGCCAGTACGATGGACCATGGATGGGCTTTCAGATCTCTTGGATGAGGAATTAATGACCTGATTATGCCCAAGTCTTGCCCTGGGGCTACGTTTAAAATTTCATTTAGAAAAGAGTCCTTAAACTGCAACATGTTTCCTGACTCTGCTCCCTCAGGGACCCCATGTATACAGAGGTTATTCCTCTGTTTTCTGTTCTCCAGGTCCTCTAATTGTTGTGCTAATAATTGCTCACAGCAGTGGAGGTCTAGTAGAGCCATGTTATGGATATTGGTAGTCATTGTGTAGTCGGCCAGTGATTTTTCTATTTCCCCAGTCCACTGCTGTAGTTTAGTCAAGTCTTTCCTATCTTCGTTCACTTTAGATTCTAGGCGTTGGAGTGTCTCGTTGATTTGTTGGAGAACTTTACATAGCTTTTTCAACATAAAGGTGCAGTCCTCATCCTCCATTTTGCTGGTTGGGGTGGGGGGGGGGAGATGCTAGTGAGGAAACCCTGGATTGTAGAGCAGCCTGTGCCACATGGTCTACCTTATGTTTTTGAGGCTTATTTGATGGGCCTGGTGGGTTATCTTTGCCCCAGTGCCTGGAGGACATGATATAGTCTGTTACTTTTCTATTTTGAAGCAGGATACCACTCAAATAGAGATAGATGATTGTGGATTGTTAATCACTGAGCAGGAGCTAAGAGCTTAAGCAGCCATTAGCCAGGAGATGCCGCCAGAAGTCGGCCTTGGAAAGGGTGGTTGATGCATGGAACAGCCTGCCACAGGAGGCGGTGGGAACAAGCACAATGGGGGGATTTAAACATGCGTGGGACAAGCATAAGGGGATCCAAGAGGTGGGAAGGAGATGCTAAAGCCAATGGTCAGGTAGGGGAAGGAGATGCTAAAGCCAATGGTCAGGTAGGGTCAATGGCCACTAATATGGAGAGAGTTAAGGGCAGACCAGCTGGGCCTAATGGTCCTTATCTGCCATCAGTTTCTATATTTCTAAAAACAAAATGGGACTTTTGCATGTATAGAACTGCAGAAGTATCTGAGGTTCATAAAAGTACTGATGAGCCATAAAATTTGAGGTGGTTATCTGAGCCTTTTCAGAAATGTTTTGTATTTATTGCCTGAACATAGAAACATAGAAACGCAGAAGTTGTCAGCAGATAAGGACCTCTTGGCCCACCTAGTCTGCACAGTTTTCCCTGCCTACTGTGCCACTGCAGACCCTACTCGATCTCCGGTCATCTTCTCCACTTGTCTTACTGCCAAGGTACCCTTGTATCTGTCACATGCATGCTTGAATCCCATCACTAATTTGGCACCCACTACCTCTGCTGGAAGGCTGTTCCAGGCATTTACCACCCTCCATGTGAAGAAGTATTTCCTCACATTTCCTCTGAACCCTCAACAACTTCGTAGCATAACCCCTTGTCTTCTAGTTTCTTTTTTTATGGAAAATGCTACCTTCCTGTACCTTATTAATACCTGTTAGGTATTTGAATATTTCTATCATATCCCCCCTTTCCCTCCTCTCCTCCAGAGAGTACATAGTCAGTTCCTTGAGTCTCTCCTCATAAACTATTGTCAGTAATAGTAAATTATGTTAAAATCAAGGTAGATTGACACTAAAATGCCCAGAATATTAAAGCTATGTAATATATGGAGATACCTAAATAATACCATAGTATCCCATACAAAAAAATCCTGGTAATACAGCAGTAGCCGAAGTGATAATACTATCATTGGCAAGTAATAATACTATCGTTCAGAGCTCATAATATTATTGTTCAAGTTCTGAATGATAGTATTATCACCAAACCTGAAGAGCGCAACTGCAAGATCTTCCAACAGCATACGCTAGTTCCTGACATCCCCAAGGCAACCGCCTAGCCCTGCGTGCTAACATTCCTAAAACTGCACCTCCTGATTGGACACGGTTCCTCTGTGGGCGGGAAGAACTGTTCAAAAAACATGGCATCCGTGTCTCGCTAAGCGAAAGAAAATCGTCCCTTCGCTTTACGGGCAGTATTTTTTATTCCCCTATATGCTACACAACTGTCTGATTAAAGAAGCAAGGTAAGACTGCCTTTTTCAAGTACAACAGACACCAGACTGAGCGTGTGGGTGGGTGGGGGAGCAGAACCAGACCAGGGACAGAAAGTACATACACAAACGGAAGTGAGTGAGCGAATCCTCACTGCAGCAGGAGCACGACCTCACAGCACCACATTCACAGAACTGCTACAAACAAAACTGGGCTCCATATATTACAAAAAATAAATAAAAAATAGGTGAGAGTCTATCACTTGGGAGTAATACCATCTCGAGGTTCTAGGGACAGGGGAACCTCTCGAGCTTCGCTCTCGAGGTTTCCTTGTCCCTAGAACTTCTCAATGGTATTACGCCCTTGTAATAGACCCTCACCTATCTATTATTCTATTTATAAGAACTGGTGACCCGTTACATCAACTCACTTCGGGTACTTTTCAAAAGCCATAATAACCCAGTGTGATGTCACTCTGGGTTATTATGGCATCTTTGGCCTTGCGCTGTAAGGCTCAGTCCTTGAATATGACAGTTGGCGGTAGCGAGCAGGTCCAGAGTAGCACTATAGGTATTTCGTGAAGAGGGCAGCTTGATGGTGTGACTGGTGTTTGGGAAAGTGAGTGGTTCCCTGTTGCTACAAGCAAGCAGTTCTGTGTCAGAACTGCTTTTTTTTTTACATGTATTTTTTATGGCCATCTACTAGAAAAGAAGGAAAAGGGACCCAGATGCAGGAGGACATAAATTACTGTGGAGCAAGCAGCTGGAGAGGAAAGAAAATGTATTTTAGTGTGGTGGATTGGCTTTTAGTTAAAAAATAAAATGAAGTTTATTTTGTGAGAAAAAGTACCAGCCTATTTGTATCAAGCAGTCTAGAGTCTCACTGTGTTCAGAAGTTTGCAGTTAAAACAGTGCAGTCTTAATGCAATTTTATTACAAGAGATGGCATGCTTTTTTTCTTTGTGGTAAAACCTTGGACCAGTTATTATAAAAAATAAAGCCTGTGCCAGAATTGTTATGAGAATTTTTCGGATACCCCGGTGTGTGATAATCTCATAAACCTATCGAGCTTCATTCTCAAGGTTTATCGATTATCACACACCTTGGGTGTGTGAAACATTCTCATAACACACACCTGCACAGGCATTATTCTCTATGTAATTCCCCACATGCATATAACAATACTATGAGCATGACCACTTAACAAAGACTCAGATTAATGTGACCTCTCACCATGCCTAGCCCTCTTTCTGTCTTTTCAACACACAAACTTTTCTATGAATAAAAGCCCCCTTGTGAAGTATTTTGAAAGGCAACTTTATAAACCAGATCAGATCATGAAAATAGTTTTTTGTTGTGGACTGTGATGGGCACCTGGAGTTATTTCAGGTGCAGGTGGTTCCGCTCAGTGATCCTCTTCAGTCACATGCAAAGAGAGTTAGGAGTTGAACCAAAAGAACATGAGCTGAGATTTATTTGAAACATAGCAAATAAACATAGAAATGTGGGCAGATAAGGACTGCTAGGCCCATCCAGTCTGCCCTTAAGCCCTACACAAGTATGCGGCTACTGACCCTACCTGGTCAATAGCCTCTTCCCTTTCCTTTCCACCTCTAAGGTTCCTTTATGTATGTCCCAGGCATGTTTAAATACCGCCACTGTCCTCGCATTCACTACCTTCTGTGGCAGGCTGTTCTATGCATTAACCACCCTCTCTGTGAAGAAGAACTTCCTGACATTTGCCCTCAACCTGCCTCCTTCTAATTTCATATCATGCCCCCTGGTTCTTGTACTCTTTGTGGCAGAGTTAGGTTACACCCTCGACTGTGACTGATGGACCACTTTTCTATCTCCTTATTTCCTAGCAACAGTTAATGCTTTTCTCTTTGCTTTTCTTTCCCCCCTACCCTAGGTTGACCACCTAGCGAAGCTCTTTACTGTCCCTACTAAACTTCCTACTAGTTCTCTCTTTACATTCTTTTTCCATTTCCATCCATCCAGTCCCTGGAATGATCCCAAACACCCAGAGAGGTGTTGTGTAAAGTGCATAAGTGCATTTTGTGTGCAAAAAGCATGAAAGCTATTTTAAATAGGAATGAATACAGTTAGTAAAGCCTTTTTAAAGAAAAAGGATTCAGAAGTCATATAAAACAATAATAATGTCATGATTAGTACAATTATAAGAAATCATTAAGATATTTTCATAAATTCACATTATAAACATGTTACTGTATAAGGTTCAATGTCTGAGAATGTGGTATACTTTATAAAAGTGCTTAGTCACTGTGGATCAGAGATATTGAGAGTCAATATCTGTGGAGATATACACTGTGGCCCAGATATTCAAAAGGGTTGTGCCATGCACAATAGGGATGCTCCAGCGCAAGTCCAAAAATGCACCATTCTGTGATATTCAGCGGGAGGCAGATGTGCCCCCCAAATTACACTGCGCAAGAGCGCAATGTTAATGAATGCATGCACAAATGAAGGGGGAGGAACCATGCATAAATGGCGCAGTGCGATATTCAACAACATGCGCCATGCGTAATAGAGGAGCAAGCGGAAGTTGTGTGATAGCGGAAATGAGCCAAAATAAAAAGGAACAAGAGAGAGAGGTGCAAGAACGCTATAAGGAAGGCACATGTTGCTGAACCATTGCCAGCCACACAGGCAACACAAACACACAGGGCAGGACAGGAACAGAGCACCTGAAACCCCCAGGAATGGGGAACGTGTGGGGAGCCATAGCCACAGTGCAGTGCAGAAGGGGGAAGTGCCACACAGCACTGAGGCCATTACAGGAAGGTGTTCCCGGTGCAGGGTAAGTATCAGCCAGGACAGCGGGGGGAACACAGAAACAGCTGCCGGGGGGGAACACAAGCCAGGGACATGGCCAGTGCCACCATCCATATGGAGGCAGTTATGAGGGGGGTGAGAAGGCAGGCAGCAGGGGGGGCGCGGCCGTGGAAGGGCCCGTCAGTGGTATGCCCCCAACAGGCAGTACCGAGCCCACACCAGCTTCGAGCTGTACACTGATACCAAGATCGTGGGCCGGTACCACCTGAACCAGGCAATTCTGAGGCGGCTCTGTGAGCTGTGCAGGGATGTGATGCAGGCACCCACATGACGGAGCTATGCTCTGTCAGTGGAGACAAAAGTGACAGCTTGTATGTGCCTGCTCACCACGGGTACCTTCCAGACACCAACAGGGGACATGACAGGCATAACCCAGTGGGCCGCGTCATGCCATCTCACCCAATTCCTCAGCGCACTGCTGCCACATACTGTGGAGTACATCCATTTCCCCAGCACACCGGCGGAGCATGCAGCAAACATACAGGAGTTCCACAGGGTAGCACGTATGCCTGGCATGCTACGGGCAATAGACTGCACCCATGTGGCCATCTGCACACCACCTGGCCCTGAAGGGGCTGCATTCATGAATTGGAAGGGGTATGCAAGCATCAACTGCCAGGTGGTGTGCGATGCCAGGGGGTGCATAATCAATGCCTGTGCCACGCATCCTGGGGGAGCACATGATACCTTCATCTGGCACCAGTCAGCACTGTGTCACAGATTCAAGAGTGGGGGCATCCCCACTGGCCACTTAGTGGGTGAGTATGCAAACCACGCAGAAAGACATGGAGCTTGGGAGGGGCATAGTCAGAGGTGACATTGGTATTGGCCTAGATGGCCCAAGACACAGCAACGCTGATCACTAAACTAACTTCCACCCTCTACACACAGGTGACAGTAGATACCCACTCCGTCCCTGGCTGCTCACACCATACTGGCAGCCCACGACCCCATTGCAGCAACATTACAATGAGGCACATGCCACCACAGGCAATGTCATTGAGTGGGTGTTCGGGATGCTGAAGGCACATTTCCGTTGCCTGGACATGTCTGGCGGTGCCCTACAGTACAGCCCCTCAAAGGCCTATGGGCTATTCCTGGCCTGTTGCATCCTGCACAACATGGCCAACAACTGTGGGATAGCCGTACAGGTCGATGAGGGGGACAGCAATGGGGACGATGATGAAGGCTGGTGAAGATGGTGATGGGCAGCCCCCCCTTGGGCGAAGGGACCCTCAACTGATCTGGCTGGCACCATCACAGAGGAGCACTTCAGCCAACCCAGGTTAGTCATCATGGGGCCATGTGCAACCACCAGTGGCAAAGGCACAGCCCACAAACACACATGGACAAACACCTGGTGTGCATGTCATCAAGGGAAGTGGCCAAGCATGGAACCGCACACACCGCCAGGGATGGGCAAGGTCTAACACAGCACACGGCCACACACACACACACACACACACCTCACAAGACATGCACAAAGGGTAGAAGGCACGCCGACCCCGACCACCAACCCTAGCCACACACATGTCCACAGACCACCACATCCAGTGCCTGTCAATATGCATGTGTCAGATGCTGGGCACCATTGCACAGTGGCAGAAAGTGCAAAGCAGGCATCATCATGCACACGCCACAGCGGACAGCAGTTGGGAGGGTGTGCAGATGGAATGTGTGTGTGCATGCAGGGCCGGGTACCCCACCTGTGCATTGCACACTGAACAACACAATGCACACAGGGCAGCATCAGACAGTAGCCATGCTGAGAGACAGGTTAGTCACGTGCCACAGTGCCACAGCCACCATGGATGCATGGGTGGCCCCGCCGAGACCTGCCAGCAGTGACAGGCTGACCAATGGCCTCATGGGGTGGCACTGATTGTCCCCAAGGGGTTCCACTGCATGAACGTGACCGTGCTCATGCAGGGGTCTGCAACACACTGAACATGCCTGTGCCAGGCATGCTCAGGATGCCCACAGCTGAACCCAGTGTCAACAAGGAGGGTGTCGCATGACGCCAGGAATGGGGGGTGGACATTGCACTGTGCGGTGTCTGCAACGCATGGGCAAATAACTGTGTGCCCATTGTGGCCATGACAGCTGTGATTGCCTGTGTCTGCCTGTCAATGGCAGCGGTCACATCCTCCCACAACCGGTCCATCCCTGCCAGGAGCAGAGCGGTGTCTCTGCTGCACTGCTCCTCTGCCTGGCGCAGAGCCACACTGAATGCATCCACCGCCGTCACGAGCCGCACCTGCTGATTGACTGATGCTTGGAGTATGCGGGTGTGCTCATCTAAGAGGTCATCTGCCTAATCAGCATGTTGTCCCTCATGGTGTTTGTGGCCCTGATGGTCAGCACCCCTTGAGGGTGGGTGTTGCACACCAGGGCCAGGCCTGGGCATGTCAACAGGTGGTGCACTGACACCGCCCCCTGACACTGTACCCCCATGGCCATTAGCTGACTGCTGACACTGCCCCTCCAGCTGCTGCTCTCCAGGGCTCAACGGTGCCATCGCAGTGGCCACAACAGCCCCACTGTCCTGGACACACACCAGTGCTGCCCCACTGGTGCAGACAGGCACAGGCTGGGACTGTGATGTCACGCAGGCCTCCACAGTGGCACCACCCATGGCCATGCCCGTGATGTCACCTGCTGTGTGGCCATCCTGTGGCCCACACGTATCACTGCCCATGAAGTTAGCTCCATCATCATAAGTGACGGATCCAGCACCGGCCTGAGTCTCAGCATGCTGGCATCCATGGACACTGGCACGCTGGGACACGGGCAGGGCCTCCTCTGCACCTGCTCCACCAACATCAGTCCGGACATTCAGGCGGGCCCACTGTCGCCCTGACCCTTGTATGCCTGTGGAGGTGAACGGGCCTTCCTCTATCTCCATGCTACCACCCTCAGTGGAGAAGCCCACCACCGCTGACCCATGTAGACACTAAGGAGCTGTAAGGGGGAAAAACACTAGCATTAATGTATGTGATCTACCCTGTTCCCCCCCCCATTGACAGACCAGGACCTACCATGCAGTGATGGGCTACCACCCGTCTGGAATCCACCACCCAGAACACCCTTGATGGCACAACGCTGCATGCTGACAGCAACCTGCTCTTCTTGTGGGGTCAGGCGTTGCACCTCCAGCTGTCCCCCACCTGTCACAGACCGTGCTGCCCTGATGGCAGCCGCCTTCTCCTTAATCCTTCACCTGTCCATTCCCATCTTCTTTTTGCACTCCTGCATGGACCGCTGGTGGCTGCCATGCAGGTTGACGGCATGTGCCACCTCTTCCAACGCAGCAGCATGGGCCTATGGTGTTCCCTGGCATCCGCTGAGCAGTGGCTCCTGGTTGAGGTAGGCCTCAAACAGGGCATCTGTTTCTGCCTTGGTGAAGTTAGGCCTCTTCTTCCGCCCACATCTCTGTTCCTCTTCCTCCACCTCACGATCGGTCATTATTCATCCTGTGAGAATGACAGGTATTTCCTGTGACTGTGCAGTCCCATGCATGTCCCAAACACCACAGTCCACACTCCCAAACAGTATTCAACTCACCACAATAGACTGCAGTAACCGACTATGGCCAGAGCAGCCCAATGTCACAGTTTTATAGCGCAATGCATGCAAATGAGACGAGGCGCATTTTTAAGTGGATGCAAATGCAGTGTCTGCACCATTGAATAGCTGATTAGCTGATTTGCATATGTCAGCTGAATATCGCACTGTTGCACTTTGCGCAATTGTGTTGAACGTGCTCAGCCAAGGGTGCAGTTCTATGACATGCGCAGTACACACCTAACTGCGCATGCCTGGGGTGATGACGCAGGCGCCTGCCGTGCTGCTGACATGCTGTGCATGGAAGGCAATGCAGGGCATGGCCACCATTGTGCCAGTGGCACTACTGCGCTGTTCACATATATGGTGCTGTGGCACTGGGGCACCATAGGCACACTGGGGCCAGAGCGCTGTAGGCCACTACAGGAGGTGGCACACTGGCACCCAATCACACTACACGCATTGGGTTCCAATCACGCTGTGGCTGTCTGTGTGTAAGAGACCCATGACCCCTGTGCCCAACCTTTGCCCCCTAGGCACCATGCCTCAGGCATGGGTGCACCACTATCATGCTGTTCAGTGACAGCACGATAGGGAATTGCAGCGCTGTACTGTGCAGCATCTGCATGTGGCGGGACCACACTGCCGAGCACCATTTTGAATCTAACTATCTGCTGAGATGGCTCAGAGAAGGGCAACTATGTGGAGCCAGGTGGAGTTAGCAAATCTGGTGGCCATTGTAGAGCCCCATGCTGGGTCTCTATATGGTGATGCACCCCTGGATAGGGCCAGGAGTGCAGTTTGGCAGGTGGCTGATGTGCTGGAGGAGGCCACGGGAATCGGGTGCATGGCAGAGCAGTATTGCCACAGGTATGGGGAACTCAGGGGCAGGGACCCGGACCTGCTTGCCCGCCTGTGGGCACGTGCCAGGAGGAGTACGGTGCCACGGCCAGGTAGGTGCCCCATCCATACACTGTTATCGTCCATACGGGTACCACGGTTGCATGTGTCCTGCACATGGGGGGGCCGTCCAGTGTTGGCTGTGGTGGTGGTATCAGGGTGGGGGGGTGGATGGGTATGGCCGTGTGATTGCACACACATGGGGGCAGGGGAACTTTGCTACTGGATTGTACTGATGTTCCTCTCTCCATGTTTGCACCTTAGGCCCAGAAGAGCGCAGGCTGGCGAGGGAGAGGAGGTGCCACCTGGAGGACCAGCAGGCCGGGAGGGGTGACGGTCTGCAGAGGTGCAGGGACCAGCCTGATGATGGTGAGTGCCTTACATCCATGATTACTATTGCATGCTGTGTAACTGAGCAGGCAGCGGGGCAAGGCCACCATCCATTGACATCACTGCCATGCACGCAACTTGTTACAGTCAGCACTGTCCAGTGGCACTGCATGTCTGGGAGTGCATCAATGGTGGTCCATGCGTGCACCGGGTACATGGCTGTGCCACTGCTTTCACACCGCATAGCCAAGTCACTGTACGGCCACGGTGGTGCTGTGCAGGACATGGGCAGTGGGTGTGTGCAGTGGTCCACATGGCTGTGGGTGCCTGGGTAGGCAGGTCTTGTGGACACGGTCACTGTGGGTGGTCACACACCATTACAGGGGTGTGGGACATGGCTGTATGCCATGCACAATGGGTGGGCTGCAGGGGCTGGACAGTCACACTTATTGACTCTGCTCCCTCGTCCTAGGTGGATGGCGACTCCAGGCAATCGAAAGGGGACTGCAGGAGCTGCTACAGGTGGTGAGGGTGACCCTGGAGCTCCTCCAACGGATGGACCACCATGGGGTGAGGAGGTGTAGGAGACATCGGCGCCACGTGGAGGACTACCGGGGCAGATGATAGCCCATCCATGCCCCTAAATACACCTTCCCCCCCTGGACCCACCCTCACACCCCTTCTTCCCTCTCCTATATGTTCACCCCTGCCCCTTACACGCCTCCACCTGGTATGTGGCCCTTCCCCCCATTGTACATACTTGTAAATAGTTTTTTGATTACCTGTTTTACATGCATTTGTTTTGTTATGACAACTGTGGTGGTCTCTGATTTGCAGCGGGCTACAGGTGCTCAGCTGCAGTGGTGTGCATGGAGTCAGGGATGGTGCACGCAAGGGCGTGTGTGTGTGTGTGTGTGTCCAGAAGGGAACCGCCTATGGTGTGGGCAGGGGGATCAGTCACTGTCTGTGGTTTGTGTGTTGTGCTCTATGCACTGGATGCCTGTGTGCAGTGGTCCACAGTGCATGCACTGTGTGCATGGCACCCCTGTCAGACTGTCCATGGCCTGTGCAGCTGACACCCTGGCATGTCTGTGATATGCACGGTCTGCTGGCATGTCAGTGGTGGCTGTCCATGCTGGATAACAACTGTACCCAGCACAATGCCAGGTTGCCTGCCATCACCAGTATGGTGCACGTCTGCCTCTGGTGGCACTGTGGCCTCCGCTGTTGTTGTTCCCCCTCCATGCTGTCGCTTGTGTCTGTTGCAGGGGATGTGCTCCAGTGCCTGTCACTTGTGCTCCGGCAGCATGCTGGTGGTATACAGCTTCCTGGTGCCTGCACAGGGTGGCTGGAACACCTGTGCCATGTAGGAGTGCTGGACATGTGTACACGGCAGCCATGGCCACATGCCAGTGGCTTGGTTGACCCGCTACTGTGTCCCTGTGTTGGTGTGCCCTTGGGTATGGGTGGGTGTTTGTCCTTGCACTGTGTTGCATCCTGTGTGGTGCATGCTTCCATGCAACAGTGTGTGTGTCTGTGCTGGCTGTTGTGGCCAGTGCTGGGATGGGATGTGTCTTTGGGAGGGTGTGCAGGGTGCTGTACTGCTGGTGGTGGGGTCCGGGGCATGCCCTGTCACATGTGGGGTACCTCGTGTGGAGACACATGGTCGGTCTCTCAGCTGTACCTCGGGGGGAATGTGCAGGGTGGTACTGTGTATGCTGTTGTTGCATTGCTGTCTGCTGCCACCTGCAGCAGGATGCACATGGTGGGGCTGCCTTGTATGGCTCCATGGTGCACAGGGTTGCATTGTCACAGTGGGGGTGGTGGCATGCATGGGGTGTCCTGCACTGTTGGGCGCTACTCCTGGGAAGGGTGTATGGTGATCATGGTGCAGGGTGTGCTCTGCATTGGTGGGATGGTGTGTCACGGGGTGGTCGGCCCTCCTTGTGTGCCAGTCACAGCTTGCCAGGGGGTGTGCTGGGGCACCATGGCCCAGCTGTGGGTTGATTGCTGGTATCCACAGGCCGGTGGTTATTCCAGCTCTCCCTGTTGTGCAGTGCATGGGTGTGGGGACAATGTCTGTTCTGCTGTGTGCTCCTCTGCCCATCTGTGGCATGGGTGGTGGGCCCTGCATCCCTGGTTGTGCTGTTGCATTGCTGCCCTGCTCCACGGGCATACCTGGTTGCGCTTATGGTGCATCTGGACTGCTCCACTGAGCATCCTTGTTGCGCTATCGCGCATCAGAAATGTCTGCACATCCCTGGTTGCGTATAGGCGCAGATGGTGCTATATATAGTCATGTGCCAGAGGCATCATCTGTACCTGTGCAATTTTGAATATTGCACTTCATGATAGGCACAGTGGACTTGCGCTTGCTCCTGCTGTTATGCGCTTTTTGGTGCAGTTTGAATATCTGGGTCTGTGCCTTTAACTGAACCAGGAAGTCCCCTGAAACAAAACACCCCCCTTCATTTTGAAACAACATGTTCAGACATGAAACAGCATGTCCAGACATGTAAATACAGAAAGGGCTCAGTCAGGTGACCCTACCAAAAGATATAAAAACCTCTTTACTAAGTTCACTTCAGTTCAATCCACTGGGGCTCAGCCCTGAGGGAGGAAAGAGGCAGGCAAGCTGTTGAATGCGGATGAGAAGGGTCTTAGGAGTTCTAAGATCTAGGACTGTATTATGTGAGAAACTACTGATGTTAAGATGTGATTTTCTTTGCAATTTTCTTTTGTTTTCATTTATTAATTTTCTAACTTTTGAAAAATAAATATCACACCAGGGTGTGTTTTAAACCTGTAAATTTACCTCATCTGATGGTTATTCCCAAATGCTGTGACAAATTTGGTGTCAGAAGTAGGATAGTACTGGTTGTCCAGAGGAACAAGGGAGAGACCAGTACCCAGATACCAGCCCTGGTATCCAGATATAGGGGGAAAAGAGCAGGATGGCATACCTCCAGGATCTCGTTGACACCAAGGATCTGTTGAAGGAGGAGGGGCTTCCCAGGGTGCATACCAGAGTCCAGGTAAGAAGAACTGGATTGGAGTTTGATGGAACGTGGAGGTGGACCAGCGCCAGAGAGAGGTGGAGCACCACTGCCAGGTGCTGATGGAGGGTTCTCAACCAGAGGAATTTGTGGCAGAGGCAGAAGACCAGGATCCATGGGTTCTAGAGGAAGAGGACCCCCTGATAGAACCTTTGTTGCCAGTCACTTTTGAGATCCTGTTGTTGCCCATTTTTCCAGGCTGCTGCTACTTGGAGGATGATGAGATGAAGGCCCCAGATAAGACTGTTTCAGGACATTTGCATACTGGGGTGAAGACTACATGCAACAGGGAAGACACCATGGTGGTTGAATGGACTTTCCCATGTTTTGAACCCCCTGTGATATGGTATGAAATGTATGAAACATGTAATATTTAAAATGAATATAACATTAAGGCTGATGCTGAGTACAGTAAGTTGAATGTACCAGAATGGTGTAAGGATTGAAAGGAAACTCCTGGCATGTTAAAAATAAGGGTTGAAAGGAAACCCTAAAGGTTTTGGAGTTAGGAACTGGCAGGTTGATGTTCAGCATGAGAAGGTTCCTTGCCTACCAGAAAATATATGAAAGGGAAATGGATAAATGAAACGTATGAAATTATTACTGGAAATATATAACATAAAATAAATGTCTATACTTTATGATATAAAATGAGGAACCAAGGGTTATGGATGATCTAGATATGGGGTGGAACCTATGACTGGGCCCCTGAGTGGAAACAATGTGTTAGAATGGGGTTAGAGCTGGGTACAACTCGCCCCATAGAAAGTTGTGGTATAGGCCTGTATGGCTGCCCTGATAGCCAGATGGAGGAGGCTCGAAGTCAGCATAAAACTGCTGTGTATTACTTTCTCTTTTTTAATGTACTGATGAAAGTATGATAGTTGGTGCACAGGGTTTTGAAACAATGCCAAGTGATGGATTCTGAAAAGATGCCAGGTGATGGGTGCTGAAACGATGTCAAGTGATGGATTCTGAAACCATGTTAAGTGATGGGTGCTGAAACGATGCCTATTGATAGGTGCCATGATATTACATATGAAGTGTCTGAGTTGTAGTAACTAGAGTGAAATAGGGGCTAGAAAGTCACTACAGACTGAAGTCATCTGAGAGCACAGATGGGTACTGTGCTGAACTGTATGACAGCCCCAGGGTAATGTTGTAAAAGTATTGTCATATTGCAGCAACTTCGTATGGTGGACAATACTAAAAATAGCTTAACGGACTCTGGGGTGAAGCTTTCATAGTGGGTGAGCGAAAGTTTCAACCAACCCCCATTCTACTTTTTTGGTAGAATATTTATGACTGAGAAGGGGTTCTTAGAAAAACAGCATAGTTTTGAGAACAATTCTTTTCCTAAGGAGGGAGGTGTGTGGCAGAGTTAGGCTGCACCCTTGGCTGTGACTGATGGACCACTTTTCTATCTCTTTATTTCTTAGCAACAGTTAATGCATTTCTATTTGCTTTTCTTCTTTCCCCCCCTATCTTAGGTTGGCCACCTAGCGTAGCTCTTTACTATCCATGCTACACTTCCTACTAGTTCTCTCTTTTCATTCTTTTTCCTTTTCCATCCATCCAGTCCCTGGCATGATGCCAAACACCCAGAGAGGTGTTGTATAAAGTGCATAAGTGCATTTTGTGCGCAAAAAGCATGAAGGCTATTTTAAATAGGAATGAATACAGTTAGTAAAGTCTGTTTAAAGAAAAAGGATTCAGAAGTCATTGAAACAAAAATAATGTCATGATTAGTACAGTTATAAGAAATCCTTAAGGTATTTTCATAAATTCACGTTATAAATATGTTACGGTTCTATATCTGAGAATGTGGTATATTTTATAAAAGTGCTTAGTCACTGTGGATTATAGATACAGAGAATCAATATCTGTGGAGAAGTACACAGTACCTTTAACTGAACCAGGAAGTCCCCTAAACCCCCCCCCTTGATTTTGAAACAACATGTTCAGACAAGAAACAGCTTGTACATACATGTAAATACAGAAAGGGCTCAGTCAGGTGACCCCACCAAAAGATATAAAAACCTCTTCACGAAGTACACTTTAGTTCAGTCCACTGGGGCTCAGCCCTGAGGGAGGAGAGAGGTAGACAAGCTGTTGAATGCAGATGAGAAGGGTCTTAGGAGCTCTAAGATCCAGGACTGTATTATATGAGAAACTACTGATGTTAAGTTGTGATTTTCTTAGCAATTTTCTTTTGTTTTCATTTATTATTTTTCTAACTTTTCAAAAATAAATATCACACCAGGGTGTGTTTTAAGCCTGTAAATTTGCCTCATCTGATGTTTATTCCCACACACTGTGACACTCTTCCTAAACTGGAAGATGTCACCCTCATGCACCTTGTTTATACCGCTGAGGTACTTGGATGTTTCTATCATGTCACCCCGGTCCCTTCTCTCCTCCAGTGAGTACATATTGAGGTCCTTTAGTCTATCCTCATATGTTTTCTGGTGTAGGTCCTGAACCATCTTTGTTGCCCCTGTCTGAACCACCTCCACTCTGTCAATGTCCTTACAAAGGTGTGGCCTCCAGAACTGCACACAGTACTCCAGGTGAGGCCTTACTAGTGTTTTGTACAATGTCATCGCCACCTCCTGCCTTCTGTTTGTGATGCCTTTGCCTATGCAACCCAGCATGCCACAGGCTTTCCCCAACACCTTTGTACTCTGTTTGGACACCTTTAGGTCATCTAAAATGATAACACCCAGGTCCCTTTCCTCTTTGGTGATAGTTAACAACTCCCCCCCAACCCTGTAGCTCTCCCCAGGGTTCCCTCTTCCCAGGTGCATTATTTTGCACTTCTTTGAATTGAACCTTAGTTGCCACTCTTCAGACTATTTTTCAATCTTTCCCAGATCCTTCCTCATTGTCTCCACCCCATCTAGTGTATCCACCCTGTTGCAGATCTTGGTGTCATCTGCAAACTGGCAGACCTTTCCCTCCAGCCCTTCCACAGTGTCACTAATGAAGACATTGAATAAGACTGGCCCCAGGACTGATCCCTGAGGTACCCAACTGCTCAGTGCTCTCTCACAGACTGGATCCAGTTTACCACCATTACCCTCTGCCTCCTGTCTGTTAGCCAGTTTCTCACCCAGTTTGCCACTGTTTGCCCCATGCCCAGACTACCCATTTTGTTAACCAGTCTTCTATGTGGGACAGTGTCAAAGGCCTTGCTGAAATTGAGGTAGGTGATGTCCACCCCTCTATCCCCCCGATTTACTTCCTTTGTCACCCAGTCAAAAATATTTATCAGATTCGTCTGACAAGACCTTTCTGCTGTGCATCCATGCTGTCTTGAATCCTGGGCATCGATGGATTCTAAGTATGCCACTATTGTTTTATTGAGTAGTGCCTCCATGATCTTACCTACTACTGAGGTGAGGCTAACCGGTCTATAGTTCCCTGCCTCCTCCCTACTACCACTCTTGTGAAGAGGAACTACACGTGCCCTCTTCCAGTCTTCTGAAACCACCCCTGTGTTAAGTGAGTTGGTGAACATGGCTGCCAGAGATGCCACTAGCTTCCTCTACAGCACCCTTAATATCCTCGAGTGTATGCCATCTGGTCCCATTGCCTTGTCCACCTTTAGTTTTGTGAGCTACTGCAGGACTCTCCCCTCTGTGAACGGGGATGTGTTTACCTCCCCTCTCCCTTTGTGTCTGTTCCCCAGCTATAGTCCCTGACCTGCCTCCTCAGTGAATATTGAACAGAAGTCTTTGTTCAGTATTTCTGCCTTCTCCAGGTCTCCCTCCTTACTCTCCCCTGTATCTCCTCTGAGCCTTACAATCCCCCCCCAGTTTTCCTTCTTTCACTGATACACCTAAAGAAAGTCTTGTCCCCTTTCTTCACTGTCTGTGCTAATCTTTCCTCAGTCTGCGCCTTTGCGCTCCTAACAGCCTTCACCACCTCCTTTGGATTCTTTAGGTACATCTCCCTGTCTTCCCCCCTCTGAGTCTCTTTATATTTCCTGAAACTTCCTTTTGGCCCTTACCTTGTCTGCCACCTCTTTTGAGAACAATAGTGACCTCCTCCTCTTCTTGTCTTTGGATCAAGAATCACAGTTAGCATGCAGGCAAATAGGTCATATAGATAAACCTTCTTATCATTCTAACATATATTCCGTGTTGCACATAAACTTATAACTCTTTGAGCTCAGCAGTACCTTGGCCAGGTCATACTATGAAATAAACATAACCCCTAGAAGATTACTAAATTGACTCTACAGGCAATCTTAAACTATATAAATAACTAGTGTGACTTTATGGTCATCTTAAACTTTATAAATAACCTGTGTGACTTCATAGTAACCAGCCTGAGTCTGGTAGGAGTGATCATAGGAGTGATATGTCAAGAGGTTTTGTTAAAGGGGTTTTTTTTCAGAAGGGTCACGTGGCCAAACAGATGTGGGTAGTTAACCTTGTATGATAAAACCTCACTGGTATTGTCAGAACAAAAGAAAGGTTAATCCACAGGGAAATGAACCATAAAATATTCAGGCATTGGTTTGATGGACTACAACCAGGCTAATGGAATGAATGATGCTGTAGACCAGAAGCAAGAAAAAGTAGGATACTCATGCTGCTGGCTGATTGAACCTAAATGGGTCATTGTGACAGATAGTGCTGAAGACCTGACTAAACAAAAAGAAGCATTAGAATCCTCATGTCAGCAGCTGACGAGAGCTCCAAACAGGTCATCAGGATAGATTATACTGTATACCTGAAGTAGGATTAATCATATTATCTTCTGATTAGTCCCCAGTGGGTCACCAGGATGGATGATCCTGTTGACCAAAAACAGGAAGAAGCAGTAGGATCCTCATGTCATCAGCTGATCGGACCCCCTGAAAGAGTCATTGAGATGGATGATGCTTTAAACCTGAAGCAAGAAGTAGAAGCAGTAGGATTTTTGTGCCGTCAGCTGATTGGACTCCCAAATGGGTCTCTGGGATTGATGAGGCTATAGATTTGAAGCAAGAAAAAGAAGCTATAGGATCCGTGTACCGTCAGCTGATTGCAACCCAATGGATCACCAGAACAGATGGTGCTGTAAACCAAAACCAAGAGGAAGAAGAATGCTGGTCCTGAGAAGGTTGCTCTGGAAGGTAGTCAACCATAAAAGGAAATTCATTTAAAATAATTAGGAAAAGTTTTCTTGACCTGGTCATCAGAATCAGAATGCAGTGTCACTGCACAACTCACCACTGGGACTTGGGATGTACCACCACCATCACTGGAGGTAGGAAGCTCAGCTGTCGCTTCACCGTAGGTGCTGTGCTGCTGACAGAAGAAAAGTGAAGTCACCAAACCTGCGACCAAAACTGTAACTGCTTGCTCTTTCACTACTGCAACCAAATCAAGGATATATAGATACATAGAATTTGTCGTCAGATAAGGACTGCCTGACCCATCTAGTCCGCCCATTTTTTCTACCTTTAACTTATACTGCAGTCTGTAGTTGATCTACGGCTTTCCTACACTTCCCTTTTTTTAGGGTTTCCTTGTGTGTGTCCCATGCATTTTTTAATTCCTCCACCGTATTTTCCCCTACCACCCCTGCAGGGAGGTGGTTCCTAGCATCCACCTTCCTCTCTTTAAAGAAATACTTCTTCACATTACCCCTGATTCTTCCTTCCTTCCTTCAACTTCATCTCATGTCTCCTAGTTCTTGTTCATCTTCTTTTCTGAAAGATACTACCCTCCAGTACGTCTTTGATCCATTTAAGGTATTTATATGTCTCTATCATTTGGGAGATGGCAGGGAAACTGGTGGTTTTTGTGGACATTTCGAAGGCCTTTAACCTGGTGGACCACCCCTTGTTAATAGAAAGACTGCAGGAGCTGGGTATCAGGGATGGCCCCTTAAATTGGTTAAAATCTTACCTGAGTGGTCGCTCCCAGAGATTAGAGAGTCCAGGTTGCATATCTGGAGGTAGAGAGGTTACCAGAGGTGTTCCACAGGAGTCCATATTGGGTACCCTTTTATTTTTAATCTTTATTAATGAGCTACCTCTGGTGGCTGAGCACACAGCAATTAGGTTGTATGCTGACGATACCGTGATTGTTGCTTCTGGCCACTCTGATTCTGAGCTGCAGTCAAAGTTACAATCTAATTTTCTTAAGATTGAGGGATGGTTCACCAGGTCAATGTTGATTAAGAACATAAAGAAAACAAAATGTATGAAATTCTCACTTAAAAAGAGAAGTATCCCTTCTCAAATTCAAATTCAGACAAAAAACTTGACAAAGTTAGAACAGGTAGAGGATTATAACTATTTGGGGGTGATCTTTGATCATCATTCGACTTTTAATCAACATACAGTATTTCAGTCACTGTAACGAAATTGAATAAAAGATTAGGGGTCCTAAGGCGGACTTCCAAATGCTTGATGTTAAAGGATAGGAAGAAGTTAGCGGAAAAATTGATTATCCCAGTTTTGAGATATGGTGAGTTAATTTATAGAACTGCTAATAAATCGCATCTGGACCAATTGGATAAAATCTATTTCCATCTAGCAAGATTTGTATTAAAGGGAAACTATAGAACTCACCATTGTACACTTCTTGGGAGATTGAACTGGTTATCATTGGAAGCTGCTTATTCTTGTCACTGGTTGACTTTAATCTATAAGATGAAAACTGTTTGTTTGAATCACCGTATCTCAAAACTTTTATTTCCAGCAAACCAGAATTTAAAAAGGGTAATAACAATATCTGTGCATCTGAATAAAATTACCATGGGGAAAATCTATAATAAACACGGGGATAGGACTTTAGTCCATAGAGCAACTATTGCCTGGAACTATCTTCCTCCAGAAATCAGGGATATATCAAATTACTCCACATTTGTTCAAGCCATAAAAGAACAGATGGCTCATATTTGTAACTGTTAGTGGCTATTCTTCTGCTGATGTACCTCGCAAGTATTTGTTGAGCATTGCACTTTTCAATCTTTGTGATACGAGAGATGATGTTACTTGTTGTATAAAGTATTTTAGTTTATGTAAGTTGATTTGTATCTGCATTTTATATTGAGCTGAATGTTGTCTGTCTCCTCCTTTGGATGACTTAGAATTGTATGCCTTGTTATGTGTCCTGAAACATTAGAATATGACAACACAGGTCTGTCTTGTAAACCGGACAATAAGACAAATGGCATGTATTACCTGCATAAAAATAACATATTTACTACTACTACTATCATGTCCCCCTCTCTCTTTGCATCTCTAGAGAATACATATTGAGGTATTTCAGACTCTTCTCATATGACTTCTGGTGCAGAACCTGTACCATTTTTATAGCCCTTCTTTGGACTGCCTCCACTTTGTCTATGTCCTTCCTGAGATGTGGCCTCCAAAACTGGACACTGTACTCCAGATGAGGTCTCACTTGTTATCTGTATAGTGGCATCACCACCTCCTTTTAATGGCTGCATAGGCAGAGCCTGCAGCCATTTTGCAGTAGCTCAAAAAATGAGCTACCGGATTCAGGCCATGGAACGCTTCCATTTTGGAGTTTCAGAGTGATCCTTCTGAAACTCCAAAACTGTCAGAAACAGTCCACCATGGGTGCACTGTTTGTCACCTCATCCTCCGCTTCCACGTTTTGGTGCAAAACTGCATGTGCGCATGTGTTACGCATGTGCAGTTTTGTTGGTTACACCATCTTGGGAATGGCATATTATGTCATTTACCAGAACTATGCATGCGTGAATGCCGTGCATGCACAGTTCTCTTGACGCCATCTTGTGTGTGGCATTCGGCAGTGCTCGTTTACTGGTGGCATGCCTACAAGTGTGCCACAACTGTATCGGCTCTGACCAGAATTTGTTTCTACTTGTGATGCCTCTCCTCATGCACCCCAACATCCAGCTGGCCCTTCTAACTGACATCTCACACTGTCCTTCCACCTTTAGGTCCTCCAATATAGAAGATATAGAGGAGGAAGAGGAGAGCTGCTGACTGCCGCTGCCACTGAGCAGGACCCAATCACTGTGCTGCTGAGGGACGAGATGACAGGGAACTGATGGAGACTTCTGTTCCCCAGAAGGAGTCATCAGCACTGACTCTCTCTTCATCAGCAGCAGTTTGGGAAACTCAAGAGATTCAGGGTTCCATTACAGAATGTCCTGAGTCTCACAAGCCACTAACTGCTCAATTTTCAAAACTTTACATGTGCTGACAAACAAGCCACAGAGATGTTTTAGCATATGGCAGAGTGTTCTTGATATTAAAATGGCTGGGGGTGTTCTAAAAGGAGCAGGCTGGTGGACATAAATAAACAAACCAACTGGCAATGTGATCATGGGCTGGCATTGCTGCTGGGGCTCTTCTATTTTAAATGAACAGATGCCCAGCAATGCATTCCCTGGCACCAAACTACCTGACTTGAGTTCCTCACATACAGTATTAACTGGGCCTAGGATCCCTGCACTTTGCCAGTTCCTTACCCCAAGACTCTGGGTTCTCCAATATACTTTTCTGCAGAGCCCCAGGTTGCTATATACTTCAGAGTATTGGATTATGATAAGGTTCTATTTCAGAAAATAGACCAGGTTCAGGAAGATTCTGAATTTATTCAAACCGGTACTCCTATCTATAGTCTTGTGGTGTTTTTGTTTGTTCTAACTACTGTACCTATCGGAGTTTTTAAAATGATTTAACCAGCACTACCTCTTTTCTTTTTCAGATACTTTATGTGTATGTAAAGTAGCTTTGAGAGACTGATTACTCTGAAAAGCACTGCTCCTTGTTTAAACACTGTCTCAACTGTACAGGTAGGTTACCCCCTCCCCCATCAACACATACCACGTACACACTAGTTGAACATAGTTGCCATAGCTGAATGGCCACTTCTTCAGCACAAGGGGATAAGTCATTCAGTGTCTTTCTCATTAATTTCTGTCCCTGCTGTGCAGTGACGGCCAACTGTACAAGCCTGCATGTGGCAGTAGCTTAATGCACAGTGCTGACCATTGAAATCTGAACTGAGAACTCTGGTTCCTCCTATGTCCCCCAGTTTAGGCTTCCAGCAGTCAAAGGCCTGCCTGATTCCAAGCAACATGGAGCTTCCCTAATGGCTTCACACAGCCGTGGTAAGAAGTGCTCAGTTGCATCCACAAGTATGATGGTGATGGTGCAGGTTTATAAGGACTGCTGCTATCCTTGCCTACTGGGGGCATGCATTGTTAGTATGCATGCATTGTTGGGGTACTGGGGGCTTCAAGGTGAGGGGGAACCAAGTAGTGCTGTGCGAAATGTTGAATTCCGCCATTCTGTGTCAGATTTCTATTCTCAGAACTCTCTTCTCACCTTTCCAGAATTATTAGTGAAACTTCGACTGGGCCCGACAAGCATCTTCAAGATTTACCAATTACATCATCTGTTAGTGCAACAACTCAGTCCCTCCCTAAAACCCTCTGCACTCAGTGACCTCCTTAACCAGATCTGAGACCTAGTGACTAAGGTCCATGGTGTCTCCTCTTTATACTTATATTTGCTTACCACCTCTCAACCCTCCTCCCCAGCCGGTTCCAAAGTCTGGGAGTCTTTGATGCCAGAGTTTACCTTTAACTGGCCACGTCTTTGGAAGGATCTCTACATTTACCTAACTCAGGCTCGGCTAAGACTTACCCAATACCATATCCTAAATAATATGTACTATACCCCTGTTAAATTAGCTAAGATGGGTCGCCTCCCCTCTTCTACCTGTACCAGATGTGGCAAAGCGGATGGTACTCTGCTGCATGTTTTTTGGTCTTGTGAGAAGGTATCTCCCCTGTGGTTCAAATTGAGGAGTGGATTGACCCCTTCCTGGGGCTAGGAGGCCTCTTTTCTCCTGGACTATGCATTATTGGTGACTACTCCCAGAGTCAGGTTAAGGAGAGGAGATTCCACATGGCTCTCATCTCCTTGGCTGTTAAGAAATTGGTTCTTAGACACTGGTTGGACCAGTCTTCTATTTCATACTGTGAATGGCTACATGAACTTTCCTTTTCTCTCTGGACAGAGCATCTGATTGCCAGTCTACGTTATCGCATCCCCCTTTTTAGTAAGAAATGGGGCAAATTGTATGCCCTTTATTTGAACTGAATCCTTCTGAGCTTTCTCTGGTCTCCCATCATACAAAGTTTGAACATATTGTTTCACCTCATATATTACTCTCTGTGTTATCTATTTGCTGGGGACATTACACACTCTGTATGGGAAGGGGGTTAGGGACTAGGGATGGGTGGGGGAGGGGTCCTTGGGATCCCTGTTCAATGTTCTGTACCATTGTCTTGTTGATGGATGCTGTGTTCCTTAAAATAATAAAGTTGTTTTAATGTGAAAAAAAAAAGAATTCTGCTGTTCTGCTTCTGACGAAGTTCAGTGGTATTTTGGTGGAATTTCACGAAAACTCATAAAATTCTATTCTACCTGAATCTGAAAATTTCACACATGACTAAAGCCAAGATCCCTACCTCTGCAGACCAGAATGCCCAATACCATACAGTGGGCTTCCACTGGGCCTTGCAGAGCTGGGGCTTAGTTTTGCTCCCTTTGCTTCTAAAGTTGGAGGTCAGTCTGGAAATTCTGGGGGTCAGAAATCTGCTGGACTGTGTTTATACTACATTACCTTACCTAAAACTTTTGTTGTGCGTGTAGGTGCATCCTGTAGCTTTCAATATGCAGGGCCGCACTGAAGCATAGTTTTATTCTGCTTTAAATCCTTCAAGATCTCCCTTGGGGACGTTAATGGGGAAGGGATTAAAGCAACCCCTGGAGCCTGATTTTCAAAGGTCCTGACATGGCACAGGAACTAAGTCCCCATCCACAATTCACCACTATTGGGGAAAAATCCTTGCACTTTTGAAAATGCTACTTTAAGCATTTTCTGCATACAGACATCATTTTAGCATTTTTGCACAGATGCTATGCCTTCTAACACCAGGTGGGGCCTCTACACAAAACAATTTGTTCAAAGCTGCTGTAAATTGAGAAAATGGTCACAAAAAGGCAACATTTTTAAAACCACATGCAAGCACTAGAAACTGTAGTTGTGCAACATGACCCTGTCTTGTGAGGCAGTATAGCATAGTGGTTAAGGACACTGAGCTGCAAACCTGGAGACCTGGGTTTGAATTCCATCAGTCCCCACTTGCATACCGTGTGACCCTGAACAAGTCACTCAACTTCTTTGTGCTCCCAGGTCGCACCTGGAAACAAGCTTCAATTTAGTGTGCCTTTCCTGCTTAAAAAATTCCCCCTTCCTCTTGTGCACCATGTTCTGCCACGTGTAAATTTTTTGCCACTTTTTAAAATCTGGTCCCTGGACTGTGTTAGCAAATAGGCTCAGTGATGATGACACTTCAAAAGTTTACCCTTGGTTATCTATCTGTCCTTAGTTTGATAATACAATTAACAACTGACAATGGAAAATAAAATCTGAGTTGAGTGCCCTACTGCACATGCAGAGAATGGCGGTGCCTACTGTACTACATCAGGGGATGCTGAATAAACTCACACATTGAATACTGAGTCTGGTGTGTCATTTGTGGTATGACTGTCATCTCCCATGCAGTTTAAGTGAGAAAGAAGTACAGTACCATGAAACAAAGCTAACTGATTAAGGCATCCAGACTACAAATGATAAGGTACACTTATATCATAAGACATTCCCTGACAGACTTTGTTTCTTTATTTTACAATTTTGGGTTGGGAAAGGCACACTGAACAAAGTTCATTTCCAGGTGTGAACACAGGGAATTTAAGAGACCTGCTGATGGTCACACAGTATAAAAGTGGCACTTGTGGCATTCAAACTCAGGTCTGTTGGATTTACAGGTTCAAAACTCTGTGCTCTTAACCTCTAGGTCATACTGCTTTCCCAAAATAAATGACATAAAAAGGAGAAATACTTTCATTTGTAAACCAATAAGATTTTTGCAATGGAATAATTCAGGTTTTCCCATCCTCTGCATCTTTTGTTAAACTGGATAATGATATGTTCCAACTAATAATGGAACTGGAACTCGTATAAGGAGTTGAGGTGAATTTTTGATTTAGTATGCAATTTACCTGAATTTTATTCAGTTCTCATTTTTGATTGACTGAAATTATGCGACCAATGCAAAATGTTATATAGTACTACAGTGCCAGTAAATCAGCCCCTTGATTGGCTGATGATGATGTAATGAGTCTTCATTGGAAATGGCAGGAAATGTTACACTGAACCTCTGAGTCAGCACTCTTTGGAGGCACAGATCTCAGTTCTTTTTCACAGAGGAGGGGTGACTGCATCTTAAAATGTAACAACAAGAAATGGCCATGATCTTTAAAAAAACAAGGAAAGAAAATCTATTGACGTGATTCTCTGCTAGGAGGTAGAAATGACACTCTGTCCTTGGATCAGACATTGATTTAGTGTGAGCTGGGAGTATATTTCAAAATGTCAACTTTCTCTCTCTCTCTCTCTCCTCTCCCTCTTTTTGTTTTATTCTGTGTGTGTGCATGCGTGCATGCCTACCTGTGTATGTTTGTGTGTGTGTGTGCCTGTCTCTCTCCTCCTTTCTCCCTGTGTATCTCCAGTATTCAATTAAAAACAATGTCCTCCACTAACAAAAAAATGTATTATAAAAATGAGGCTGTAGTCAAAATAGATTAAACCCAAAGATGCTACTTAATAGCCAAGCTTTTCCCAAGAGGGAGGAACATTTTTAAAATTTCTCAAGACACTCTTGATATCTGACTAATAAGGCATGGCTAGTCACTGAAATCACGTTTCCCTCCAGAAGAAGTTTGCCTGCCTTATCTGAAATCAATGTTTAGTTCAGTTATTACCCACAATGGTAAGATCCTTTTGCTTCTCTGAAAAGGCTCATTAGCCTAGAAACATAAACATTTACACATAGAAAGAGACTCCTGGTCCATCACCAGTCTGCTGGGTTCCTACCAAATTTGTTACCAGTTTAGTACTGGCAGATCCTGTGGGGAGCTTCCACCTCATAATTCTATTTGGTTTACCTCACTGCTCCCATCTGCCACTTTCACCCATCATGTTCATTAACCCTATTGGCAGCATTTTGGAAGCTGGAGCAAAGCGCCGGGCACAGCTCCCTATTTGTGAGCAACATTGCCGGACATGTACAGAGTATAATGGAACAGGTGCAGAGCCTTGATGACCCATGCAATAACTGTTCCATTGTACCCCCATGGGAGTACAGGGTAATTAAGGAGCAAAGTGTGCACTGGCCTAGGAAGGAGGGACAGGTAGTAGAAAGACTTAGGCAGGCCTCACTGTCACAGAAGCAAACAAACACTTGCACAGGTCAACGCTGTTTGCTCCAGAGACACACAGCCCCATAATGAAACCAGGATATGCAAATCACCACTTTGCCCATGGATAGGGCAAGAGGGCATTTGCATATTAGTATAGCCTCATTACAATGTGGGGATTGATAGTTTACTCCTCCAAACTGGTGCTGGCTGGATGCTCCACACAGCAGCTTGTGGTGAGCAGTGGTGCTGATCAAACAAAAGACACTGCACTCATTACAGGACCCCCCACTCCAATATTTGCAGACATCTCTGGCATCTAGTGGATCCCCTCCCTTATGCAATCCTAAAAGCACTATTAGATGTTTATTCCCACAATTCAGTAGTCCTCCCTCCATCACCTGATCCCCAAAACAACGTTACATGTTTAGTGGTCCCCATTCTCTCACCTGATCTCCAAATCACTGTTAGATATTTATCCTGGCATCTAGAGTTAAACCCTCCCTCACTGAATCATCAAAACACATTACATATTTGTGCCTGGCTAGTGGTCCCTCCCACCAGTTCCTGAAACACTGTTATATACATATTATCCCTGGCATTTAGTGGTCCTCCTTACCTCAGCAAATCCCTACATTACTATTAAATAAGCTTGATGTCCAGTGGCCCCTCTCCTGTCCTCATAGCCCCCAGCCCTCCCCTGTGTTTCATATACAGTATATGGTGTTACTACTCTATATCAAAACCCTCCCCCTCCCCATCCCCTGCCCTGTCTTGACACTGGAAAATCCATCATTCCCACCCAACCCAGTTCCATTCAATCAGTAACCCTTCACACACACACACACACACACACACACACACACACACACAGTGACACCCAGCACCTTTACTTGCCCCCCCCCACATCACCCAAAGGATACAATCTGTAGTTTGGTGAAGAAGATCTAAAAATGAAAACTATGCTAAGACCAGTCTCTCGCATCATTGATTCATTCCCACTAAATGGCTCAGTGATGATGTTGTGGAAGTGACAGCTTACTGATTCACAGCACTGACCAATCAGCTGCTGCTGCTACTACCTTGGCATTCCCAATTCATTCAGTGAGAATGAATTGGTGATGTGAGGGAATGGCTACAGGCTGCTGCTGAGGACTGTTTTCTTTTTTTAAATGTACCTTCTTCATTGAACTATGGGTGATGGGGAGGAAGGTGTTGGGTTCCAGTGGGTGTGCAGGGTTGGGGGGAGTTACTAATTGAATGGGACTAAGGTGGGTAGGGTGGGAATGATGCATTGTCCAGTTTTGGGACTACCATATACAGTGTATGGAATGTGGGGGGTTACTGGGGAATATCATGATGGGGGAGGGGGTCACTGAATTCCAGGGATAATTATTTAACAATACTATTTGAATTGGCTTGGGGAGATGGGACCACTAAATGTCAGGAATAAATATCTAACAGTGTTTCAGAGATCAGGTGAGGGAGGGTGGGGCAATTCATTACCAAGAAGGCTAGTTCACTTAATTGGTAGGGGTTAACAGAGCATAGAGCACCCCCCCCATCACCTGATGGGGAGGATCAGGAGATGGTGCCTGGTACTTTACTCTCCATTAAAATGTGCTTTTCATTTTCTTAAAATAGCACAAGCAAACAGCTTTCATTATCCCAGTGCATACGTGGTAATGAGGTGCCATCTGCACTTTGTGGTAGTACACAGTGAGGCTTCCATTATGAGCAGTTCAGCATACATTTGGGGATGCCTCACTGTGTGTATGTGGACAGTGTCTGCTCTGGTGTAGAGGCATCCATTATGCTTCCTACAGTGTCTATCTCACCTCCTCTTGAATCTTGTAACTGTCTTGACACTGACTACTTCCCCTGATAGACTAGTCCCCTTCTCCACCACCCTTTCTGCAAGGAACTACTTCCTCATCTCCCCTCCAAATCCCCTCCACTAGTTCACAGTTGTGGCACCTTGTATTGAACCCCACATTATGCCTAACAGTTGCTAGCTGTCCACCTTGTTTATTCCCCTCAGATACTTCAAAGTTTCAATCATGCTCCCACTCATCTTTCTCTCTCTCTCTCTCTCTCCTGGCCTCCAGAGAGTACATATTGAGGTCATCCAATCTTTCTCCATAGGTTATCCCCTACTGCCCTGTACCTTAGTGAATGAAACCTCAGAAATGGGAAATAAAATATAATACTGTTCTCATTTGGACTCATTTTGTGTATTCTACTTACAGAGCCACGGAAATCACAGGGAAACATTGGGAAAAATATTTTTATAAGAATTTTAGCTTGTGATTTCTATTCACTCTGCATTTACCTTTCTTGTTTTCTTGGCAACTATGGACATTATTGTGAAAACAGGATAACTGACTGTGAAAGTCTTAAGTGGGTACAGATGGACACATCAGCCAAAAATGTAGTTAAAAAAAAATAATCTTTTGTTTATTTACAGAACAAAAATGAAACAGGCTGGTATCATCAAAATAAAATAATAAACACTAACAAAACATGGCTTAACTTCAGTACAATAAATTGTCCTCAAAACGATTAAAGGACCATATGACTAGAAAGCACTAGTCCCTCTGAGTGTGGTCCCTTCAACACTCCAACCAAATCTGATCTGACTAGGCTTGAGAGAATGCATATATAGCCTGCCAGAGCTTAGGATTGGTTCAAATTACCTGTCATTCAAACTCTGTTATTTGACAAACATTTTAACTTCTTCTAGTGAAATTACATTTTCATAACAATAGATATATTATAATTCTTTCATTCATAATATGCATATTTAGAAATCAGAAACATTATTATGCTTTTATTTTAAGAAATAAGCTTGGGAGGTATTCTGTTTGTCCCTCCTTCAGTTGGGCTCTGTATAAGTATAGAGAAATTAAGGTCGGCCGGCTCTTAGAGCGCCTAGCTGAAGTGGTGACACAACAGAATGCTCTGTAGCCCTTATTTGGTGAGCTCGTTTTTGCTTTCATAAAACAAAAGGATTCCTGTATATATTTCTGTTAAATTACCTCAAAAGCAGCTACCTAAAAGATATAACAAGTCTAGTCTTTGTTTATTGGACTGGCAGGAAGGCTTATTCTTTGTTCAGCTCAGTCTCTGTTGGTAGCTCGTATTTGGCTGAATTAAGCCTGCGGTTTGAAAACTGCTTCGATTGTGTGCATTATGAGAGACAGACAACAACCGCACAATCGCGAAGGAGTGTACAGAACCAGACATTTTACCATAGCTTATAAGATGGCAAGAAAAAAAATCTAGAAATCTCATTGGCCAAGAGACATCAGCTGACTGTATGTTAAATCTCTATATACTCACAGTCATCCTGGTCCTAAACCACATCACACAATGAGCAAATCAGTCCTCATACAACCAGAACTATCTTTCATCAGTCCCCCTTCAACCAGAACCGACCTTCCATTATAAACATGGCTGCTGCCTTTACTCTGTAAGAAAACCTTCAACTGAGCCCTAAAAACAAAACTATCTTAAATTAAAAATAAAATAAATTAATTAAATGTTGTTTCCCTGATCATCACACTTTCCTTACACACATAAACAAATTAGAAACATTAAGTATTGTTTATAGTTTTCATTACAACTGTTTGTTTACTAACAGTGAAAATTTCCCCTTCTGTCTTTATCTGCTCATTAGGGAAATCTCTTATGCTTGCCTTGACAGTGATATAATTGAGCCTCTGGCTCTAAAACAGGCCTTTGTTGTCTGTGTGTACAGAATGTCAGGAGAGTAACATTCTACAGGTGGAATAGAGCAGAATTTTGAATCCCTGTATTCCATGGTAAACATTCCATGATAAACATTCTATGCCTTGAGTGTGGGGAAAAACAGAAAATAAAAAACAAGATGAAGAAAGTAGATAATACAGTAATACTTTATAAACAAAAAGAAAAGTTGGGGAAACACAGTTAAATAGGCAGGGGCAGACCCGAAGTACCCCAATACATTGCTAATATTAATAAAAGCATGTACATTTGAATCTTATATAGGAGAGTTTTCAGGTGAAATCTACCCTCCTTGCCCACCAAAAAAAGGCAACCTGGTAGGTTTAAAGTTTTTTTTTCCTTACTAACCTTTCACCTCAATCCTATAGCAGTTTTCCTTTTATGTACTATACCACAGCACATAAGTAAAAAACTAAAATAAAGAGAAGGTTGCCTTCAATGAGACTATGTAACTACAGTACAGTGTAATGAAAATTAAGTTTTAAACACAGCTTATGTCTTACAAATTTACAAATGTTACAGTGTATTTATATGATAACATTTTACATGTGACAGAGAAAGTATTTATTTTCAACCAACTCTACTAATAAATACTTTTACTGCAAAGTACTGTACTAGTTAACCTATTGCTGACATATCCTATTTTATGCATTAATAGGTACTCCTTTTTTCAGTTTTTAGATGTTTTAGAGGTGTAATGTATTATAAAATGGTCAAGAAAAATCATGTCTCCTGATTGGCTGACAGGGCTTGGAATCCAGTGGTATAAGGAATTAACAACCACCAGGTTGGGAACATTTTCCAGCCAGCTGTGCAAAGGCCACCCCAAAATAAATGCTTTCCCCACATTCTGTAATGGAATGCCCAACCTCCATGTTAGTAAAGAATCTGACTGGCAAGTGAAATCATCAAAATTTAAAAAATACCATGCTCCCATAACACAAACGAGAACAAAATCTCACACAATAAATCAAGTAAACCTTAGTGGCCATTGCTGGCTGCATCACTGTCCCTCTCCTAAACTGAACTGCAGCATTTTTCTGAGTAGGCCACACATCCTGCTGTTCGCAGTAGATGAACAACCTGTGCATCCAATCTCAGCTTTGGGAAACTGTCCTAACAGCTGATTGCACGCTCGTTCACCCTTCTCTCCCAAAGCACTGAAAAATAATTGAAACCGCTTCTCTCCCACATTCGCTGAGTACTTCCCCCTCAGCATTCACATGATAAAATGTAGGAATCGTAGTGCAATCCAGCCCTAGCTCCATCCCTGTCATACCACACACCAGTCCCCACTGCAACACACAGCTCACATTCGTAGTCTGGGTGTATAGGTGAATCGCCGCAGCAGCAGTAAAAAAAATAAACTGATACTTATCATGGCACTGATGTAACTCGCAATCCATAGAGGTAATCGGCTGGTGACATGGGCTATCAGTTAACTCAAACGTACATCGCAACACGAGTGCAGAGAGGCATTGAAAAAAAAATCTGATCACTTCCCGAGATGGAAGTGCGCTGTGCATGATGGTAGACACCAAAAAGTTAAAGAAGTCCACCCCAGCATGGCAAAAACTTCCTTAGCCAACGGGGGTGCCCAATCCCCTGTCGGCTTCACTGTTCCCCCATAAGCTGCCTGGTGCCACACTGGGAGTCCACCTCAGCATGGCAAAAGCTTAATTTGCCGACAGGGGTGCCCAAACCCCGTGAGTTTCACTGCCCCAAAAATGTTAGTATGTGCTGGGGACCCAACCCAGCATGGCAAAAACTATTAGCCAATGGGGGTGTCAATCCCCATCAGCTTCACTGTCCCCTTGCCATGCTGGGAGCCACCCCAGCATGGCAAAAGTCCCTTGTGTAAATAAACAAAAAAAATAAACAAAAAACCTTCCCTCGTTGATTCTTTTGCACCCTCCCCAACCCGCACCCACCTTCTGTACCCACCTCCCCACACCCCCACCTCACCCCACCTCAACCCCACTTACCTCCGGAGCCCGGTGACAATCTTCGGTGGACCAGGAACATGTCTGCACTCTTCAAAGCTGACCGCAAACTGAAGAAATGCCGGTAAGCTGTAGAATGGCATAAATTGATTTTTTTCAACTTTAGTGCATATCTCACCCATTTCTGGGAATATTTTCACCAAATTTTCAACATGAGGTTTTTGGGGCCCCACCTCATGAACTGAGAAACTGTTATTTCGTTAATCGGTCACGAAAGGTGGTTCCACAGTCACTGTGTGGAACCACCTTTCCAGAATGATTAATGAAATGACAGTGTCACAGTTCATGAGGTAGGCTCCCAAAAACACTATGTTGAAAATTTGGTGAAAATATTCCCCAAAACGACTGTTTTACTAGCGTGAGTTGCGCAGTTCCTACACACACTCGTAACTTCGAGCATTTTTAATATTTTCACTCCAGATTTTCAGTATTGCCATTTTACCACACCTCCTTATGAACAGCATAACTGTCATTTTTCATATCTCACCTGAAATGTGTTTTTGCCCATGTAGCGCACAATGGCGCGGTCGGTGTGCAAAATCAATGTTCCGAACAGATTAATAAAATCACAGTGACACTGTTCATGAGCAGTGGTCTTAAACTGGCTATGTTGAAAATTTGGGGAAAATATTCCCCAAAACGACATTTCTGTGGCGTGCATTGCGTAGTTCCGACCTGCGCTTTCGTAACCGGGCATTTTAATATTTTCACTCCAGATTTTCAGTATTGCCATTTTACCACCTCCTTATGAACAGTACAACTGTCATTTTCACATCTCACCTGAATGTGTTTTCGCACATTACGCAGTTATAATGGCCGGTGCTGTAAAAATCAATGTTCAGGACAGATTAAGAAAATCACAGTGAAGTAAAGTGCAATTCCATAAACTACAACAAGTAGACTGTTGTTTGCAATGTTGTTGGTAATTGCTATTTTTACCATTCAAAAAGTTTACCAAGGACTATTTTATCTCAATGTTTCAATTAATTCTCTATTCTGTATTTAAATAAATGTTACAAAGTTTTCAAAATATAAACACCTTGACAGTGTCCTTTTTCCATAGTTATTTCCCATTTTATAAGTGCAATAAGACACTCCAGGGTGGTGGTTGTTATGTGATAACCGCACACCTAGGTGAGGAAGGACACTCGGCCTTCGGCCTCGTGCCTCACCACACACCTAGGTCTGCGGTTATCACATAACAACCACCACCCTGTCGTGTCTTATTGCTTACATATTCTGTACTCTCAATGGACTCATTTCTTTTATTAATACCTCTAGGCTTCAGGAAAAACTGTGTGAACACTCACACTACATGAATATCGTGGTTTGGAGGGTAGCGCGAATAGCGCGTTCTAACTGACTGCACAAATGAACAGCCTACCTTTATTTTTATTTAATTTTCTCCCTTGCACCAATGACAGAACAACTTAGCTAACACAGTACTATCTATGATATTTTGTGAGCTATGAAAAACATGAACAAAAACGATTAGGCTTAGATTTTGCTTTCTTTGTTATATTATATTGTTTACCATATTACTGCCCAAGACCGGGGGGGGGGAGACAGACACTCAACAGGAATGCAAATACTCTACAGGAAAACAAACAGTTAATACATGGGTGACCAATCCATGTAAGACATATGGACACACATACCAACAGGACATATATGTATGGCATGGATACAAAAGGGGACTCCTCCTAGGCAGACCTACAGGTAAGAAAGGGGTTCTTCCACACTGACCCTCAGACATCAACTGTTCTGACTGCTTTTGTACATCTGACATCACAGTCCTTAGTTGCTAATGTCATTATAATCATTTCAACGGCAACAGATTGTGATGTCACGAGCAGCAGAGGATTGTGATGGAGGATGTAGAGAATTAGCCAGAGCAGATGAAGCCTAGGGTCAGTGGTCCTGGTTTTATGTGAACATGCACAGTTAAACTGACCAAGCTGTGCTAAATATAGAATAATACTACACAAAAGGTGAACTGTATCTAGAAATGATTTTTGGGTTGGGGCTCCGGGATGTCACAGGCTTTTTAAGTGGAAAGTTTTAGGGAGTAAGATGAAAAGGAGGTAAAATATATTTGACTAAAGAAAATACATAAACAAAATAAATGAGTTACTAAATGGCCTAAAGATGCAATTTTAAATACACCACAAAAATATGTTATTGTTTGCAAGCACATGCATGAAATTAGGCAATTAAGTTAAGATTTTATAGTGCGCTGTTGAAACAAAACTTGAAGCATATCGACATATATGATGGCAGTCAGCTAGATCAGTATGCTAGACCACTGCCACAATTACACCTCAGTGGGAAAAAGCTAGCATGATGGCTTTAGTTTGTCTTAGTATCACTGACAGATATGGACTGCTCCCACCTCCTAAGCACATGCTGCACAGGCTATAATTGACAGCTTTTATGGAGTGACTGGCAGTCCATTTCTGGTTGGAGAGGGGTTGGGATCTCTCTCTATATCTAGCTGGGATATAATTTAGACTACTTGCCCCAGTCATGAACTGGTGGGGGTGGGGCTTTTAGGGGAAATGTGGCCTTTGGGGTCACAGCATACTGGACTTGTTAGAGGGGGAAGTCTTGTAAATATGGTGTCGGAAGCTGGTACTCTGCCACCATCCCTAAACCAACTGCTGTTATAGTACTTCTCATATTCTATATAAGAGCAACAGAGGAATAAGGTTGAGTGGGCTGTGGGTGACAATGTGGGGAGTGGTTGTTGATGGCTATGGGACTAGCCGTAGCCACCTGGAGAGGAGTGAGTTTGCCTAAAGGTTTTCTGAATATTCAAATGTAAACAACAAATGGCTGAATAAAGAATTTCCAAATATTATGCTCTTAAATATAAATATTCAGTTGTATTTTCAAATTAAGGTATTTGCACACCCGTATTGCCCCTGAAACATGCCCTACTGATAACACTATACTCCAAGACCCTCAGTGAAGCCGCATGACATATACTGCACAGGCAGCCATAATGCAAGCTTCCCCAGACTGTCCTGCCAGTATGCTCCAATCCTGTCATGAAGGGATTCCCTCTTGTGGGTTCACGGGTAGTTCAAATAATTGTGTGAATACTAGGCAGACTGTTTGAAAGAGTTAGGAAATGCCGAATATACACCTGAATAGGCATTAGACAGTACACTATCTGAATCAATTATCCTGGTTAAATTGTCATATACTAACGCACAATGCACATTCTGAGGCCCAGCATACAGTATTCTGGTAAATAGGAATAGCATGGTAACAATAACAAGTCTGCTGATCTTTCTCCATAGGTCTTGTAATCAATGGGATTCAAGATTCTGCAACATCCTTTCCTTTAGCAGTGACTCCATAAACTTCCCCACCACTAATGTCAGACTGATTGGCCTGTAGTTGCCAGCCTTCTCCTCTGTACCACTTTCATGAAGCAGGACTACATCTGCCCACATCCAGTCCCCTGGAACCATTCCTGTTTCCTGTGAGTTGTTGAATATGGCTGTCAGATGTTCAGCCTGTACCTTCCTGAGCTCCCTTAAAATCTTGGGGTGTACCCCATCTGGCCCCATAGCTTTGTCCACTTTCAGATTTGCGAATCTCTTCAGGACTCTCCCCTCTGTAACTGGACTTGTGTTTACCTCTCTCACCCCCAGTGGTCCTGCTGAAGTTTATATGGTCCAGCCCCTTCCCCTTGCTCTGTGAAAATGGAACAAAAGAATTTGTTCAGGATATCTGCTTTTTCATGATCCTCCTCTGCACAGTCCCCCCTGCTCTTCTTAACCTTACAATCCCTCTCCTAGTCTTCCTCTTTTCACTTATGTTTCCAAATAAGGTATTGTCCCCTTTTGTTGCCTGTTGGGCTATTCGTTCCTCAGTTTATGCCATTGTGCTCCTTGCTGCTTTCCCTTCTTCCCTCTGCTTCTCCTAATACACCTCCCTATTCTGTTCCTCTGTATCTTTTTATACCTTCTAAATGCTACCCTTTTAGCCTTTACCTGTTCAGACACTTCTCTGAGAATCATAGCAGTCTCTTGTTTTTCCTGTTTTTGTTCACTTCCTTTGCACAAAGATTTGTTGCCTTTACTGTGTCTTCCCTTAACTTAGCCCACTATTCCTTCACCTCACCCAGGTCACTCCCCCAGGATGTCTCCGTAACATTAACCCATTTTTTAAAATCTGCCCTCCTGAAGTCCAGGAACCTCATCCTTGTGTGGTTTGCTTCCACTGCCATCCCTATGTTGAACCACACTGTAGGGTGATCACTGGTCCCCAGGTGACCTCCCATTCTGATGTCTGCAATACTGTCCCTGTATGTGTGCACCATGTCCAGAACTGCACCGTCACAAGTGGGCCCCCTGAGTAGCTGTTTGAGAAATGCCTCATGCAGGGAGTCTAGGATATCCCTGCTTCTAGCTGAAGCTGAGGCTGTGAGGCTTCAATGTGTATCCAGCAGATTGAAGTCCCCCACCAGCAGCACCTCCCCTTTTTCTACCATTGTGCTAATGGCTTCCATCCATGCCTTATCCAATTTTCCCCTGTGCTGGAGGTCTGTAGATCATGCTAATGCAAATAGTGGCTCTGGTTTCTGCCTCCAGGATGACCCACAGTATCTCCAAACCCTCCACTCCCCCCTGGATTCCCTGTATCTCAATCACTTTGATGCCCTCCCATACATACAGCTCTACCCCTCCTCAGTTGAGTATATCGTTGTATGGCCATATCCCTGCCATTGTTTCCTCTGCACTATAGCTCAGTAATGGTCACAATATACAGGCCTGCTTCCACCATGATGGCCTCTAGGTTTGAAATTTTATTACCTTTACTTCTTGCATTAGCACACATGGCCTTCCACACTTTGTTGCCACTCAGCCCAAAGAAAAAGCACTCCTGATAATAAAGGTAACTGGAACACTGACAGATTGTGTGCTCAATGTCTTTTAATCAGTGAAAATGAAACACCTCCACAGTACAAAATGACACACTCTGCTTTCACATAAAAGTTGCAATTCATTTCTGCAAGTCTGAGTGTGAAGAGTCCCTGGTCATAGCGATATCTGTACCCAGCACTTCGACTCAAACCCAGGTCTTCCTCAGGGGGCATGACTCAAGCTCGTCAGCATTAAATCTTATATAATAATCTTTTAGCTAAATCAGCATAGCCAAATTGGGTTTGCTAATTGATTTGAAAGCAACTCTGTGTGATGAGCTCAGGGTACCCGGCTAACTGTCTAGCTGAAATTAACACAGCAGTAAGCAAGCAATATGTGCAGTATCCGTAGTCACACCAGTGCTATTAATACAGGTGGCCTAATTGTTAAAATACTTTACTTTGCACTGTCAGCTGTATCAGGCTGTGAGAAGCATTTGCATAACACCAAAAACTATATAGTAGTCCCTTAGCGACATAAGCAATTTATATGTAACTTAGCAGTATAATTTTAAATCAAGGCATATACTTCATGTGCTGATGGGTAATTGGGAACTGTATTTGCCACAACATTATGTAGCATAAGCTCTATTCCCTTAGCCAGAACAACGTCATTGCTTGAAAAACAAATTATGCCAGTTATTTACTCTGCGCTATTACTATTAGTGCTGTAGTCAACACATGCATATCATATCAATAAAAATGTAATTCTCTTAATAAAAACAGAGTTGCTTTTTAGTGTCCAAATGCTCTAAGTCAGCACAGTGTGGAAAATGCAAGTTTTTACCTATGTCTACACTTTTATACACTAGTACAGTTGGCATTGCTAAGCACAAAATCCCCAATTCAAAACGTGTGCTTGTTCAGACTAGTTCAGCTGTACTCCCTTTAAAGGTGACCTGCAAAGACAATTCCCAGCCCGCTCCCGTCCTCACCTACCTTTAAAAACAGCTGTGGGAGTCTGGGGCTGCTGTGAACATAATTGTTGATGCAATTCACATATTTAAACAAAATGCCGAAACCTTTCGGCGAACACGGAAGCACTGTGCGGGTCCTGATGCAGCGGGCACAAGTAATTATGGGTAATCCACCCTTTTTGCGACGTCTCTAACACCACTACCCTTATTGTAGCAGCAGTGGTGGTAACCTAATTTACTTATTTTATTACTTCCACAGAGGTCTTGATACCTGAAATGTCACATCTGGCAACACCTGGACACGATTTTGCCATACATGATACAGTATTTCAGATATCAAGACCTCAGTGGAAGTAATAAAATAAGTAAATTAGGTTGCTGCCACTGCTGCTACAATAAGGGCAGTGGTGTTAGAGACGTCATAAAAAGGATGGATTACCCATAATTACTTGCGCCCGCAGCATCAGGACCCGCACGGCACTTCCGTGTTCGCCGAAAAGTTTCGGCATTTTGTTTCAATATGTGGATTGCATCAAAAATTATGTTCACAGCAGCCCCGGACTCCCGTAGCTGTTTTTAAAGGTAGGTGAGGATGGAAGTGGGCTGGGAATTGTCTTTGCAGGTCATCTTTAAACACTCCAACAAAAAATATTAAAAATATACAAAAATAGTGAAAATACCATTACTGCTAGATGAATGCTTTTTAATATAATCTTACAACTGCCTTAGTGGAAACACGGACTAAAAACCCAAAAGGAGAAAAGAACTGGACACATGTCATGTGATCATCCAGTTGGCAAGTGGCTTTTGCTCATTGTTCAGTTCAAATGGGGATCCACACTGACAGGTAAACCAGCTTAGATAGATGAAGATGAATAGAGTAGCCTAAAAAGGAATGAAACAGGAGACTGAGGATCTGAAATCCAGAAAACTGATTTGAAACACAACACAACAATTCATCCCATCAAAGAACATACATAAATCATTGCAACAGCTGATTGCTCAGTTTTAACCCAAGTTAATTTAATTAGCCAGAAAAGGTTTGAGGTCCCATTTTTCATTAAGGCCCCCTGGTTTAGTGCTTCCTGGATTATAAATCCATGTGTTTTCCTTTTTCAGGAGTAAGTTTTCTCTATTTCCCCCACATTCCAGTGTTGGTATCATTTCAAGTCCCATGAATATGAGATTTTTAGATTCTGAGGTACAGGGGTATGTATGCCAGCAAAATGTGCCCCCACAGTGGTATCTGTTCTTCCATTAACAATTAAGCGGGCATGTTCTTGATACCTTAGGTTCAAATTTCTTACAATCTCACCCACATATATGAGTGCGCATGGACACCAAAGTACAACTACAACATAGGCAGTATTAACTTTTATGAACTCCCAAATTTCAACCACTTTCCCAGTAGTAGGATGGATAAATTTCTTTCCTGAGCTGCATACATACAAATGCTGCAAGTGCCACATTTGAAAAAAACACTTTTTTTTTGTGGCAGCCGAATACCTGTATTTGCATCATCAACTTTACCAAACTGCCTATGTACCAATATATCTCATAGGCTTGGTGCCTTGCTAAACCTAATATGTGGTTTATCCCCCACTACTCTTACCAATATCTCATCACCCATCAATATAGGCTAGTCTTTGTGAATGACATTACCTGTTTGGCCTGCCAGGTTATTGTATTTTGTAACAAATGTAATGGGGCCATACTCATTGCCCTTCTTACTGGACCCCTTAAGCAGTTCCCGTCTGTCAATATTTCTTGCTTTCTCTTTTGGTCTAACCAGTAACTTCATATCATATCCGCTCATAAAAAGCAGATTTCTAAGTCAGAGGCTTGTTCCTCAAAGCTTTCCACAGTACTACGATTACGCCTAAGTCTCAGGAACTAACTATATGGTATGGGGTCTTTCAGTGCCATGGGATGTGCACTCATAACTTGTAAAAGGGCATTAGTAGCTGTGGCTTTTCTAAAACCTTTAGTTTCAGCCCTTTTAGCATTATTGCTATACAGGGTAATGTCCAGGAAATTCAGGGTATTAGAGTCAGTGGAGTATGTGAACCTGAGACTGTAGTCATTCTCTGCAAGCCATTGCATGAATGATTCAATCTCCTGGGTGTACCCATCACACTCAAATACACACACACACACACACACACACACACACACAAACACACACACTACGTCATCAATAAAATGGTACCAAGCCTTTATTCTTCCAAGAAAACAGTTAATCATTTTGCATAGTATAAGCTGCTCTTCCCAAAAAGGCAAGGCAAGGCAAAATTTATTTAAAAGATGCACAATCCCAGAAGCTCTGGGCGCCATACAAACAGGTAAAACATGTATATAAAAAAAATCTAATAAACAAGAAAAATACGTATAAGCATATAAATAATGAAATCCTCATAAAAACAGTTCCCATAAATAATAAACTAAACATCATGTTACCGCTATTAAAAACCTAAGAATAGATTGGCATAAGAAGGGACCATTGCCACCCTAATTGCTGTACCCCACACCTGTATGAAATACCTGTTCTCAGAGTCAAAGTAATTATGTTCCTTTTTGTTCATCTTCTGGTTTCTCCCCAATGGGATGCTGGAAGTTGGGCTCCGGCTCTCTTGTGAGAGAGGTCTCATCCACCTTGCGTGTCTACTGACCTCCAGCCAAGATCCTGGTGAATCCCTCATGGATTTTCCTCCCATGGCAGGGCTGGGGAAGGGGGTAGGGCTGTCTCCCTCCTCTGGTACTCAATCCAGCTTGCTGGGAGTTTGAGCCATGGATCTTGAGTGTAGCCAGGCTTTATGCAGCCTACCAGTGCCCCACCATTTTCTGTTTTTGTTCCTCCCCTTCCATGGCCATGAGCATGCATGTGTGGAGGCAGGCACCATGTCGACATGTTCTTGCCTCCCTAACTCCGGTGCTGCCATCTGACCTCCACCAGGAGGCAGCCAAGGAGCAGGACAACATTCCCTCCCTTCCCGGGAGAAGAGAGCCATCCATTGGATGCTTGATCCTTTCCCTCCCCTACTAACTCCCAGCAAGCCAAGCTTACCCCAAGCCTGGGTCACTGGCGTGGCGGGAGGAGTGGCTTCCTGTGCCTCAACCCTCAGTGCCACCAGGCTGGCTGAAAGTAATTATGTTCTAGGGTAAATTCTAGGGCTTGAAGAATAAAGTCTACTGAAATTTGATCCCTCTGGGTAAGTTTCAAGAGAAAATATTTGCAGGCTAGGATCCCTTGCATCTGCTGAATTGAGGTATACAATGCCTCTATATCAGTTCCAACCCATTGATAGGTATCTCTCCATTCAAAAGCTTCAAATTTCTTTAAAACATCCCCTGTGTCCTTCAGATAGGATGGCAGTAGTGTAACACACTGTTTCAGAAGAAATCAACAAATTTCCCTAAGTTCTCTGTTAATGAATTTACTCCTGAAACTATAGGCTTCCTTGGGTTGAGTTTGTTATACCCTTGTGAACTTTTGGAAGGATACAAAATGTAGGTGTTGGAGGATGTTCCTTCCAAATATATTTAAACTCTGCTTCAGAGATCTCATTGTTTCAACATGCAGCTAGCAACAACTTAAATATCTTCTTTTTTAAAGTAAATGTTGTATTCAACGGAATCTCTCGATAACTGTCAATATTTTCTAAAAAGGAGAGGGCAATCTGACTGTAATGCTCTCTATTAAAAATCACAATGTTGCTCCCCTTATCAGTTGGTTTTATGATAATGTCTTTATTTACTGCTAGCCATTTAAGTGCAGCTCTCTGTGCATTTGTTAAACTGTGTTTTTGTGCACTGTGATTCATATTTTTAATAATGCCCTCCACTTGTTTAGTAACTATTTTCTCAAAACAATTAATTGTACATTATTACTATTTTTTATAACAGCTTCATTAATTCTAAATTAAAAGTATACAGTGACAACTGCAAATGTACAAATACATTTCCATTATAATCAATATCAGCATGTATATAAAAGAATGCAGCTAGGATAACAAATAAGCAAAATTACGGCAAATAACATAGTCAAAACTAGAACAACCATTAACAAACAGCTAACTAGGGTTCATGAGAGGAACACCAAAAAATTGTAAAAAACCAAGATAATGCAAAAAGCACAAAATAGGGCTATACTATCAAATACATCTAAGCAAAGAGAAAACAGTATACAGTATATTCAAGGTCAGAGGCAGAAAAAGGGGTACCCAAGCAAGCAAGCATATAACACCCCTTCTAAACTACCAGACCAAAAAAGAATCCTCAAAAAAAAAAGAGAGAGGATACATTATGGAACAAAAGTGGAATCAGTTGCAAGTTTATAAAACATCCAGTGCCCCCAGATCTCTTCAAATACAGGAAGATGATTTAAGAATGTATAACTACACCACTCCTGTTGGTAAATAGTGTCGACAAGGGCTTCCCAATGTGAGACCTGTGGGAGCTGAGACTGATGCCATAATCTCGTAATAAGTTTCTTAGCTCAGGCCAGTAGAATCAACAACAATTTCAGTTGCCTACTCCTCACTGAAAAATCAGCCATACATATATATAATAATACCAACATAGGAGACAGTGGAGAGGCAACATCAAAAAATCAGGCAATTACATGAGAAACCTCAGATCAATATAAGGACAGATGTGGACATAACCCAAAAATATGGACATCCTCAGCATATGACTTGCCTCATTCTCTCCAGCAAGCACCGGCCAAAGGTCCCAGATAAGACATGGAAGAAGGTGGGATTCTGAAAAAAATGCATTCTACACTTCCATGCAAAGTCTCTTGAGATATGGCACCATCAAAAGTTTACAAGAGACAAGAGAGTACTTCTCCCATTGAGCTGAATCACACTCAACATGCAAATCAGTCAACCACTGCTGAAGGATCGCAAGAGTGAAGCCACTAGTGGAGGAGCAAAGCACAGAATATAAAGTACCAATCAAGTGATCTTGAGAATCACCATTTTGACAAGAGATCAACAATGACATTAAGGGCAACAAAATGCTGGAAACGTATCTTTACAAAGCAGGAAGAGAGTGAAGATAAGTACAAAATTGTGGATAATGATGATAATCCAAGGGCAGTAAACCATACATAACCTGGAAATCTCAAAAATGCCAAATCCCTGAACTGTCTAACATTTGATGGGCATACAGTATAACAGGCCCAACCAGACCCACTTATGAAGAAAAACATCATGTAAATTTAAAGGAATCTGTTGAATCCAAGCCAAGGTACATAACATCATAAAGATCATTTAGAACAAATCCATTGTCCTTCCAATAAGCCTGAAAAGATGAAGAAGTCCAACAACACAAAATACACAACTGACAGATGACAGGGTACCACCTAAAATTAGGGAGATTTATCTCACCCCGATCCACAGAGAGATGCAGAAGGGAAGCCCATATCCGAGACTTCCCACACTTCCATATAAAATTCAAAATCATTCAGTGCCAATCCCAAAAATAAAATGACAGAGGAAGGAAAGGAAAGGAAGAGTCTGCAAGAAAAATGGGATATGGGGTAGAACGTTAGTACAAATAACCTCCACCCTTTGAAAGAAATACAAAGATATTGTGGAGCATCACTGAAGGTCCTAACCAATAGTTACCATCAGTAGTTCATAGTTAAACAGATCAAGATGATCCAGATTTCAAGGAATCAAGACTGCCAAGTAACAGAGACAGATTCTGTTCCAATGAACTGGATATAACTAATTGTACTGTTATTACTAAAGGGGCAGAACTTAGATTTTTCTTTAAACAACCTTTTTCTTTCTGACATGATGTCTCCCTTTAAACCCTCATCATCAACATAATTACCCATTATCCCAAAGTCCATATTAGATGTCTGACCTCCTAGAAGATCTTCAAGGTGTCCCAAATTCAAAAGATCTTGTGAAGTAAAGACGTGACCTCCTTCACCACTGGTTCACCCCACTAGGTGGCATATTTATGGAAGTTGTATCAATTTCAGATATGAGAAAATCCAAGTCTTCTCCATAATTTGGTAAATCCACACTACTTGTGGGCTGGCAGTATAGCCTAGAGGTTAGAGTAATGAGATGTGAACGAGCCTGGTACATCGACCAGACCTGGGTTTGATTCTTACAACCTCTATTTGCATACTGTGTGATTCTAAGCAAGTCATTTAACTGCCCAGTGCTCCTAGGTCACCCCTGAAAATGGTCACTTGTGTTAGTGGGCCTTACCTGGTTACTAAAGACGAAAAAAAAATCCTATATTTGTAAATAATCCCTTATTTTCAAAGTAGTGCTTTGGTCTAATTTTTCAGAGGAATTTAAACAGATCCACATGTGTTTGAAAGGGATTGGGTTTAGGTATAGGGACAAAACAAAGCCAGTTTTGTAATATAGAAATGTCTTCTTCTTCAGTACTGTATTGGACAGATTGATTATTTAGTTCTGTGTTTTCTTCCCCCTCAGGATTCACTGTGTTTTTTTAATTCTCTCCCTTTTCCTCTCCTTGTTTTTCTGTGTCTCCTTCTTGTGCTTGTTCCTGCTTTTTCTTATTTAAAAATCCTTTGATGTTTTAGGCGTGTCTTCACTCCCTCAAGTTTTTGTTCTGGATCTGCTGTTTCTTCTGTTACTACTAGCAAACCACACCCCAGAGTGATTTCTACTTCTTGTTCTTCATGTGCCCCAGTCAAAAAGTTGGTTGTTATCATAATCTCCCTGGTCTCTAATTAACTTGATCTGTTTTCAATCTATTAATTCAGTTTCATATATTTTTATCTGATCTGTGGAGATGTTTCATGCTTCTTAAAATCTTTGTGTGCTTTGAATTTTAATATAGAGGATTTTATGGGACTGCTGTTTCTATGAATGTTCTAAAGCAATCAGCTGCTGCTCTCATCCATTCTTCTCTGTGTTTAAAATTATCAAGTCCACATAATGGTGGTCGGGTTTGCTAATTGATTTGAAAGCAACTCTGTGTGATGAGCTCAGGGTAACCGGCCAACTGTCTTGTTGAAATTAGCAGAAGCGGCATCTACCTCAGAAGGAATAGAAGGATTAGGTTGGGATGATGTGGAGACATTGGCTTACAAACAGCAGAAGGCAAGAAATAAACTTTTAAATTCAGAGGAATCTCAGAATACTGAAGGTGATAGCAAATCTCTGTTCTTTAAGCTACAGAAACTTTTGAGTAAAGAATTAGACCATATTTATAACATTATTCTGTAACTTTGGAAAAGTACATTAAAAAGGAACACGCACCTAAGGGCTTAAGAGTATTGGTTTCACCGTCATGTGGACTTGATCATTTTATACACAGGAAAGAATGAATGAGAGCAGCAGCTGATTGCTCTAGAACATTCATTGAATTGTTAATTAAGGAGGACACTGAAAAAAACAGGAGGCTTTGACAGAGGAAATTAAATCAGTAAAATCCTCTCTATTAAAATTCAAAGCACCTTCATTGCAAAAAAAACGACATTAATGAAGACAGTAGGGTTGAAGAACTCTAAATGCACAAAGTGGGGGCATTAATAAAAGATTAGGTTTTTGTGTCTCTGGAGAACTGGAGAATCAGTGATGAGGTTCTTTGGGACTGTCAACCCTAATGCCCAGCCCACCTAGCCCATAACCTCCTGTTTGAAGCACAAGGTGCAGCTCCAAGTCAGTGTCTCATAGTGATACACTCTTGGGAGATAGAGAATTATGGCTCACCACATGTTGCCAACAGAATTAGTCAAAGTGAGACCTGTGTGAAGAAAAGAGATCACATCATTAGATACAAAGAGAAAATAGAAGATGAGAAATGGAGTAAACACCAGTCAGGGATGAAGGAAGCCAAGAATGCAGCCAGGGAAGCAAAAGCAGACACAGTACTGCATATTGCAGAGGGGGTTAAGGGTTGGGGAAGAGATCTTTAGACACATTGGGGGAAAAAAGGAAAACAAGACAAGGAATTATTAGGCTGATGGAGGGGGCAAGGTAGTGGAAGAGGACAAGCAGAGATGAGCCGTTCTGAATGAGTACTTTTGTTCTGTGTTCACAGTACAGGATAGAGGGCTCCTCCCTGAAAGCAGCATGAAGTCTGCTGAAAAAGGGATGCCAGAAATGGGGCAGGTGGTAATAATGGGAGAAATTGTTAGAAAACGGCTAGCAGCCCTGAAATAAACAAGGCTCCAGGACTTGAGGGGTGCACCCGAGGGTGCTCAGGGAATTGGCATCAGAACTGACTGAACCCCCAATTAGGGCTATTCAATAGCTCCCTACAGTCAAGGGTGGTTCCAAAGATTGGAGGATAGTGGACATAGTCCCACTCCTGAAGGGTGGAGACAAAGAGCAACCAGGAAACTACAAACCCGTTAGTCTTACCTCCTTAACAGATAAACTAATGGAAACACTAGTCAAAGAGGACTGCATGGACTACCTGGAGAGAAACCGGCTCCAGGATAGTAAGCAGCATGGGTTTGTGGAAGGGAGCTCTTGTCAGAGCAACCTGATAGTGTTCTTTTACTGGATAACTAGAGCAGTGGAGAAGGGGCAAGTGGTGGATTTGCTTACTTCAACTTCAGCAAGGTTTTCAACTTATTGTCACTCAGAAGGTTGCTGAAGGTCTTAAAGGATCTGGGAACAGCAAAGGATCTAGTTAGTTGGGTGGTAAGCATGCTGTGGAAAATAGTAGAGGGTGGTGGTCAGTGAGGTTACATCAGGGAAGAGAGGGGTCATAAATGGGGTACCACAGTCCTGGAGCCAGTCCTTATCAATATGTTCAGCAGTGACATAAGAAAAAGAATACAAGGCAAATGTACCTCTTTACAGATGACACTAAGCTTTGTGGCAATGTAGACAACAAGCAATAGGTTAGAGAGCTCCGGGACCCGCAAAGGTTTGGAGAGGTAGTCCAAAGTATGGCCATTGAAATTCAAAGCCAAAAAGTGCAACGTGATGCACATAGGAAACAAAAACCTCAGGGAGAAATATTAGATGGGAGGGGTTAAGTTAGATACTACCACTGAGGAAAAGGACTTGGGATTCATCATAAGTGACTCCTTAAAACAATCTAGCCAATGTAACAATCCCTACGGCAAGGCAACCAGGATGTTGGAGCATATAAGATTGACAGCAGAAGGAAGGAGGTGATTCTGCCTCTTTATAGATCTCTGGTGAGGCTGCATCTGGAATACTGTGCCCAGTTCTGGAGCCCCCACCTAAGAAAAGACAAAGACAGACTAGAGACAGTACAGTGTAGGATGTCCAAAATGATTGAGGGCCAGTAGGGTAGATCTTATGAGGACTGGCTTATTGCCCTTAACATGTACTTGCTGGATATGATAGAGACCATCAAGTTCCTGAAAGGAATGAACAAGGTGAATTATGGTGAAATATTCAGCAAGAATGGTGAATCAGAAAAACAGTGGCATGAGTGGAAACTTGCAGGGGGAAGATCCAGGAGGGATGTGAGAAAGTTTTATTTACAGAGAGAGTGTGGTTTAACAGTAGAATAGCCTACCAGCAAAAGTGGTGGGTGCAAGAACCATCAATGCTTTCAGCGTGACTGGGACTGACTTAAAAGCTTAATAGTTACACAGGGTGAAAGTAGTGAGGCAGGGAACAAGGGAGAAGGAGGTCACAATAATAACCCTGACTTGACATTAGGTTCCCAGGTAGGATAGGGTAAAACAGGGCAGACTAGATGGACCAATGGTCTTCTTCTTCTTCAGACATTTTCTATGTTTCTATGTTTCAGATGCCCCTGGCCTTTGGGAAGGTAGTTGGCTCCTGTGGCCTGCTGTTTCATGACTGTCCCCTTGTGGCCAAAGTGCAGGTAGTCATATGGGCAAAAGTACAAGACTCCAGACAGGGTGTGAAATCCTGCCATTGGTGTGTACACTACATGATGCTGACAACGGACACAGTGGTGTAACAATGTAAAGAATCATAGTCAATGTTGGTAGAAAAAGACCACTGATCCATCCAGTCTGCACTGTTATACCCTATCCAACCCAAAGACCTATTGCCAAGAAGTGTTTTTGCCTTTGTTTTCACTTGTTCCCTGCCTTTCTTCTATTCCCCTGAGTAAGTATTAAGCTTTTGACTCAGTCTCAGCTTTGCTTGAAACCATTGATTTTTTTTAAATCCACCACCTCTACCAGCAGGCTGTTGCCTGGCTCAAATACTCTCTGTAAAATAAAACTTTCTGACATCCTTGCTAAATCTTCCATCCCACCAGCTTCCACTCATGTCCCTATAATTGTGACTGGCAGTTCCTTGCAGTCTATCTTGTTCATTCCCTTCATATCACCCTTTCCCATTTAGTTTCCAGGGATTACATGCTCCAAGCTCTAAGCTGATCCTTGTAGGATCTGCCCTAGTTGCCCAGAATCATTTTTGTTACCCTCTGCTACCCTGCCTCCAGCATGTCTTTAAATTTCATTGGGGTGGTGCTCCTGAAATGGGCACAGCATTCCAGAAAGGGCCTCACCAGTGATCAAAAGAGAAGTAGTACTATCATATGTCCTTCTGCTATCAAAACCCTTCTCAGTACATCCCAACATTCTGGTTGCCCTGCTGCAGGCCTTGTTGCATTGGCTGAATTGTTTTAGGAAGTTGCTTGGTGATGACTTCCAGGTTCCTTTCCTTACAAGTAGTGCCCATCTCTCTCTTTAAACTTTGCATGTCCTTCTGCAACTCCCTTACCCTGTCTGTGCTGTCTACCCTGCCACAGAGCTTAGTGTAATCTGTAAAGAGGCACATCCTGCCCTCTAGTCCTTGTCCTATGTTGCTGATACACATATTGAAAAAAACTGGGCCCAAGACTGACCCTATCAGAACCCCTTTCAAGACCTCTCTCCCATTTGTTTGAAGGTGTTTACCACCACCCTCTGCTATCTCTTCCTAACCAACTACCAACCCATCAAACTAGGTCTGTCATTGAATTTGGATCCTCTAACTTCTTCAACAACCTTCAGTAAAGTACGGAGTCAAATGCCTTGCTGAAGTTGAAGTAGAGTAAATCAGCTACTTGTTTCTTATCCAGTGCCCCTATCCACTAAGTCAAAGAATACTGTCAGGTTGGTCTGACATGACCTACCTGTCATGGACCCATGCTGGTTATTATCTTGGAGCCCATTTCATTACTGGTAGTCCACAAAGGTCCTCCTTGATTAGTGTCTCCATCAGTATTTTGCACAATGGAGGTAAGACTGATGAGCCTGTAGTTACCTAGTTACTCCTTGTCCTCTATCATGTAGAGCAGAACCACGTCTGCTACCCTCTAATCTTTTGGAACCACCCCTGATTGTAGTGAGCTATTGAATAGCCCTACCAGAGGTTCAGTCAATTCTGATGCCAGTTTCCTAAGCACCGTCAAGTGCAGCCCATCTTGCCCTGGAACCCTATCTTTTATCAGAGCTGCAATCCATTTTCTAACCCTTTCCCCATAGTCACCACCTGCCCTATTTTGGGGAGCTTCCTTACAGAAGCTTATGCTACTTTACAACAAAGGCCATTACCCTTTACTGTGAACACTGAGTAGAAGTAGTTATTAAAAACGGCCGTCTTCTGCTCATCTTCCTCTATTACTCTGCCCTCATCCATCAACCCTCCATTTCTCCCTCTCATCTTTCTTTTTTCCCTATATATCTGAAATAACTCCTTTTCCCACTCTCGATTCCCTTTATAATACTTAGCCCTACATAGAAACATAGAATTTGACAGCAGATAAGGACCGCTTGGCCCACCCAGTCTGCCCATTTCCCTACCTACTGGATAAGCTGCAGATCCTAGTTAACCAGCAGCCTACTTCTTCCTACCCCCATCCCCTAGAATGGCCTTATGACTGTCCCATGCATGCTTGAATTCCACCACTGTTTTTGACTCCACAACCTCCTTTGGAAGGCCGCTCCATGTATCCACAACCCTCTCTGTGAAAAATACTTCCTTAAATTACCTCTGAGCCGTCCCTCTCTATCTTCAAATTGTGACCCCTTGTTCTTGCACCTCTTTTTTGAAAGATGCTACCTCTTGGACTTTGTTGATTCCTTGAGGTACTTGAAAGTTTCTATCATGTCCCCCTCTCCTCCTTTCCTCGAGGCTATACATATTAAGCTCCTTTAGTCTCTCTCCATATGTCTTCCGTGCAGACCCTGCACCATTTTAGTTACTCCTCCTCTGGACAGCTTCCATCCTGTCTATGTCTTTTATGGAGATTGGGTCTCCGGAACTGCACGCAGTACTCCAGATGGGGTCTGACCAGCTGTCTGTACAGAGCGATAATAACTTCCTGTTTTACTGGTGATGCCTCTCCCATGCATCCCAGTATCCCCAGCCCTCCTTGCTGCCCTCTCACATTGCTTGCCCACCTTTAGGTTATCTAATATGACTACCCCAAGTCCCTTTCCATTTTTGTTGTTGTTAGTATCTCACCCCCATTGTGTACTCTTCCCTGGTTTTTTTTCCCAGGTGCATTACCTTGCTTCTTAGCATTGAATCTAAGCTGCCACACATTTGACCATTCCTCTAACCTTGCCAAGTCCTTCTCATCCTTTCACCCCACCTTGTGCATCAGCTCTGTTGCAGATCTTTGTATAATCTTCAAAGAGACATAGCTTTTCCTTCCAGTCCTCTGCAATGTCACTTATAAAGACATTGAAGAGGACCGGTCCTAATACTGAACCCTGCGGTACCCCACTAGTAACCCCTCTTTCTTCTGAGTGGACTCCATTTACTATTACTCTCTGTGTCCTATTTTCTGCCCAATTCTTTATCCAGGCTGTCATCTTGGGACCCACTCCCAGGCTGGCTAACTTGTATATTAATCTTTTGTGTGGAACTGTGTCAAATGCCTTGCTAAAGTCTAGGTAGGCCATGTCCTCAACCCCTCCCTGATCTACTACTTTGGGTACTCAGTCAAAGAAATCTATCAGATTCATCTGGCATGACCTTCCCACTGTGAATCCATGCTGCCTAGGGTCCTGTGCCCCTCTGGCCTCTAGATACTCAACAATTCTTTCCTTCAGAAGTTATTCCATCATTTTCCCTATCACTGAGGTTAAACTAACAAGTCTGTAGTTTCCTGCTTCTGCCTTGCTCCCACTTTTGTGAAGGGGAATCACATCTGCCCTCCTCCAGTCCTCGGGTACCATCCGTCCTCTCATGATTTGTTAAAGAGGGTAGTCAGTGGTGTCACTAGTTCTCACTTTAATTTTTTTAGAATTCTGGGATGAATCCCATCAGGCCCCATTGCTTTGTCCACCTTCAGTTTTAAGAGTTCTTTCATAACCCTTCTTCTGTAAATGGGCTGGTATCAACTTCATATCCAGAGTGTTTCTACTGTTTGTTTTAGGTACCTCCCCTCTTCATTTGTAAATACTGAGCAAAATATTTGTTCAGTATCTCTGCATTTCACAGTCTCCCTCTGCCCACCCTCCTCCCTTCATTAAGCCTCACTATCCCTCCCTTGGTCTTCCTACGCTCCCTGATGTACCTATAAAAGGTTTTATCCTTCTTAACTGAGTTGGCTATCTTTTCCTCAGTTTGGGCCTTTGCTGTTCTGACTGCCTTCCCAGCTTCCTTTTGCTTTAACTGATACAGTTCTCTGTCCTGCTCCTTCTGCGATTCCTTGTATTTCCTGAATGCTTTCTTTTTCTCTTGAACCTTCACTGCCATTTCCTTTGAGAACCACAGTGGTTTCTTACAGCATTTTGTTTTGTTTATTTGCTTCACACAAAGGCTCGTTACCTCTGTGATGGCACTTTTTATTATTCCCCATTGTTCTTCCACCCCTCCTTCCTGCCCATTTGCTAGTGCATTCCTTAGGCACTCACCTATTTTGGCAAAGTCAACCTCCTAAAGTCCAGTACTTTTGCCTTTGTATGGCTTGACTCTATTGCTGTGTTTATTGTGAACCATACTGTCTGGATGGTCGCTAGTTCCCAGATGGCTACCCACTTCTACATCTGTGATCCTCTCTCCATCTCCATTTGAGAGAACCAGGTCTAAGATTGCTCCTTCTCGAGTGGGCTCCAATACTAGTTGTCTAAGGCATGCCCCCTGTAGGGCATCTAGAATAACCCCACTCTTCAAAGTGGCTGCTGCAACTGTACTCCAGTTAACATCTGGCATATTCAAGTCCCCCATCAACAATATCTCCCCTTTCTCTGCCATCCCAAGGATGCCTTCTATCATTTCCTTGTCCATTTCCTCCCCCTGAGGTGGGGGTCTGTATACAACCCCTGTGCAGATTGTGGTGCCATTGCCTGTCTCCAAATTTACCCACAGTGCTTCTTCTCCTCCCTGTTTACCCTTTTGTTCTGTTGCTTTTATTCCTTCCCTTATGTAAAGAGCAACTCCTCCTCCTCCTCTTTACCCTCCCTGTCCCTCCTGTAGATAGTGTATCCTGGTATGTTTACGTCCCAGTCATGGTTTTGTGTGTACCATGTTTCTGTGACTGCCACGATATCCAGATGTTCCTCCTCCATCAAGGCCACTAATTCAGGAAGCTTGTTACCCAGACTACGGGCATTGGTACTCATTGCTCTCCATTTTTTGATGGCTTTACCTTCTGTTGCAGCATCCCCCACTGACCATTCTACCTCGGCCTTTTTCTCGTTTAGTACCCTGTTTTGTAGGGAGAGGCTGGGATTTTCCTGCTGCTTGTCAGTGCCTCCCCCTTTGACTAGTTTAAAAGCCCTATGTCTGCTTTTGCATCCCTGATTGCTTTGTTGGCCTCCCTCATTGTTACTTGGTATTTTCTCCATTTCTTAGGCCTCTGCTTCTCCTTGTATTTGATGAAGGCCCTTTTTTGGCCATCCCTGCTTCCCTGATTTTCTTAGAGAATCAGAATGGTCTCTTGTGTCTGTTTCTCTTCATAATCATTCATAAGCATGATGAAAATGGCCCCTTTTATTGCACCCCAACTTTTCTTTATTCATGCCCCTCTGATTTTCTCCACTCCATCCAATATATCCTGGACTAATTCCCTCATTTTGGTAAAGTCTGCTTGTCTGAAATCCAGAACCTCAGCCTTTGACAAAGGTATATGGGTATCCAGGGCCAATTAAAATCATTTTAAAAATTACAGTTCAAGGGAAGCATTGGGCAGTAATGATCACCACATCGTGGTATTTACCATAAATAGTAAGCTCATAAGGGAAAATGGGATTATGATGTGCAAGGACATCAGGATGGGAGACTTTATTGTCATGAGGAAAGCTGTGTCACTGTGGAACTGGAAGCAAGAAATGGCCAACAAGCATGGACAGGCAATGGAATACTTTCAAACCAAAAATCAACACCCTAACAGAAAAATTCATACCAATAAATAAAAAAAATATTATGGCAAAGGAAGAGCATGAAAATGGATTAATAGGAAAACAAAGTTCCTCATCAGGAAAGAAGAATATTATATAATAATTAAAAAGAAATGGTGGAGCACTTATAAAAAATGAAAATCTGTGCAAAAGGACAACAAAAAGACTATGAGGTAACAAAAAGCAAACTGGGGTAAAACAATTTGCAATAAGAGTGAACTCAAATTAGATGGAATGTTATTCATAATAACAAAAACAGATAGAAAGGAGTATGAGCCATTTATAACCCATGAAGGAATAATAGATGGTAATAAGATTATGGTCAATGGTTTAAATATATTCTTCTGCTCTGTATTTAATGGCAAAGATAGAATGAAAATAAGCCAACCAAGGGGAAAATGCCAACAATTATCATAGTTACAGAGGAAATTATACTAAAAAAGTTAAAAATCATAAACCCAAACACATCACTGGACCCCGGTAATTTACATCCCAGAGTACTAAAAGAACTGACAGAACAAATAGTAGGACCACTGACTGAAATCATAAATAAATAAATATCAACAGGAAGCATTCCAATTGATTGGAAGGATGCTGTAGTAATCCCAAGCCACGAAACAAACTCTAGCAAGAGCCACTATGGCTGCACAATGATGGTATTGTGGGCAGTGAGAAATGTGTAAAGTAGCAGTTTTTTCACTAACCACTGAGCTACCTAACTGCACTTTCTAATTGCTGTGATACACACTCATTGACTAATACATATACACATATATGCATGTATATTCAAGTGTAACATAATGCACTGTCTACAAACATTTTTACAGATTAAAAAAAAGACATGGAGGGACCATTTTCTTCTTTTCAGACTCCGAGGCACATGGAAGGGTGGGGGGTTGCCACTAGACATCTCATTTAAATCATAAATGACATGTGTAAGGCTGAAACTTATCTAGATAGTGGGGAATGTAGACTAGCAATTTTTGCACTAACCACTGAGACACCTAACTGAACTTTCTAATTGTTGTGAAACACACACACTGACTAATACTTATACACATATATGTATATATTCCAGTATAACATAGCAGTGCACTGTGTACACACATTTTTGCAGATTAAAAAAAAGCCATCAAAGGATCACTTTCTTCTTCTCAGGCTCTGAAGGACATCAGAAGGTGGGGGGTTGCCACTAGACACCTCATTTAAATCAACAATGATATGCATAAGGCTGAAACTGATCTAGATAGTGGGGGAATGTAGACTAGCAATTTTTGCACTAAATCTGAGCCACCTAACTGCACTTTATAGTTGTGATACACACACACACACACACACACACACACACACACTGAATAATACATGCACACACATATATGCATATGTGTTGCAGTGTAACATAGCAGTGCACTGCCTACACACAGAGCATTGCAACACACATACTAACACACATACACTGCTTACTTATACATCTAACTCTAACTTTTACTGTATTTAGGATAAGCACTGTATTTTGCACTAACTCATTGTACTAATCTATGGCATGACTGGGTAACTAAGGTTGTAGACCAGGGAGGTGTGGTGGATGTGGCCTATCTGGACTTCAGAAAGGCCTTCTATGCCATCCTCCATAGAAGGCCGATTAACAAACTGCGCAGCCTGGGGTGGATCCTAAAATAGTTATGTGGGTGGAGAACTGACTGAATGGCAGGAGTCAGAAGGTTGTGTTAAACAGGGAGTACCCTGGAGAGGGAGAAGTGATGACCAGAGAGCTGCAGGAGTCGGTGTTGGGGCCAGTCTTCTTCAAGGTCTTTATTGGGGACATTGCAGAGGGACTGGAGGGGAAGGTATGCCTATTTGCAGATGACATAAAGGTATGCAATTGAGTGGACATACCAGGGGGTGTTGAAAGGATGAGGGAAGACCTTAAAAAACTGGAGAAATGGTCTGAAGAATGGCAGCTGGGATTCAATGCAAAGAAGTGCAAGATCATGCACATAGGGCACAAGAACCCAGGGGCAAGGTACGAACTAGATGGGGAGGTACTGACAGTCACAAAGCAGGAAAGGGACCTGGGAGTTATCAGTGCAATAAGTCAGCTGGAAAGGCTAGCCAGATGCTTTGATGCATACTGAGGGGTATCAGGAGTATAAAGAGGGAGGTCATCTTGCCCCTGTATAAGACACTCATGAGAGACAGCACCTGGAATACTGCATCCAGTTCTGAAGGCCCCATCTGAGAAGAACATAGACAGAGTGGAGGCAGTGCAACTGAGGGCAACTGAAATGGTGCAGGGTCTGCAGGATAAGATCTATGAAGAAAGACCAAAGGAGTTAAATATGTATTCCCTAGAGGAAAGGGGAGGGGGCATGACTGAGACATACAAATGCATCACCAGTATAAACAGAGAACAGGAAAGAAGCATCTTTCAAAGTAAGAGATGCTCCAAGACAAGACGGCATAAAATGAAGTTGGGGGGAAGGCTCAGGAGAAACATGAGAAAATATTTGTTCACAGAGAGGGTGGTGGACATCTGGAATAGCCTACCAGAGGGGGTGGTAGGGGCTAAAATGGTCACAAATTTTAAGAAGGAGTGAAGTAAATTAGGTTAATTGTATTGAAAATGTTTTTTCATGTTTAAAGAGTGATATGATGCACTACGTTTTTCTTTTGTGATAGCATATAGCATAGTAAAATAGTGATGGAGATTTTGATATAGCACTTAAAAATGAACTCATTTTGTAGACAATTATGTGGCCATTAACAAGTTTTAATGACATGTTTACGAGCTATGAGTCTATCTTGAAAGATAATTCTACCCAGATTGAAGCTTAGCACACAAAATAGTACTTTGAAGCACTCCTCAGCAGACTGCTTCAGTTAAGTAGCGTGGTGATAACACAAAAGCTCCAATTTTATCTAGTCTGTTAGGAATCTGGAGAGCTCCCTTTTCCTACTGAAATAGCAAAATGTCTGCATGGCTCCACCCACTGCAGCTGTAAAAAGGAACCAAATCATATATGGGAAACTATAGGTCAGTGAGTCTAACAAGTATAGGGGCCAGAGAAGGAAAATGTTTTTGCCATCCAGCAGTCCTCCTCTGTCCTCCTGTCACCACCTACTGTACATTCTCCATTAGCTTCTGCCGGATCCAGCTCAAGGGGAGTACCTCAGTGAATCGGAAGGCTAGGATTTGTATAGGTGCTGGGATACAAAGCCCGCCAATGTCTGCATCCTCTACAACACCTAACCTTCCTTTTTTATTGCTCCAAAACTCAAGGACTACAAGGAGACAGAAAGGGATTGTTTCTAGCACCCAATACATCTCCTCTGCTTTCCAATGACAACCTGCATTCTCCATCAGCTTCTGCCTGCACCAAACTCCAGGGAACTACCTCAGTCAATCACATGGCTAGGATCTGCATGGGGGCAGGGCTATAAAGCCTGATGATTGTTTAATCCTATACAACAGCCAGCCAACCATTTTGTCCTGCACAAAGAATCAACGACTACAAAGGGACAGAGGAGGGACTTTTTCTGCTATCCAGCAATTGTCTTCTGCCCACTGATCACCACATGTATTGTCTGTCAGCTTCTGCCTGCACCAGGGTCCAGGGGATTACTTCAGCCAATCACAAAGCTAGGTTTTGCATAGGGAATGGAGTTACAAAGCCCACTGATTTTTGAATCCTCTACAACAGCTGCCCATCTGTAGTCAAAAGGAGTCCTTAAGAATTTATTAAAATTTACTAGGAGAACTGAGACAGTAACAGACGCTAGTGGTCCATATAAAACTGTGCCCCAGATTATTCAGTGGTAATATTCTGTTGCTCCAGTGTCACCTATGTATAAATCCAATCATGCTTTAAGGATGCTAGTATTGTCATTATTTATATATATCCCAAATACTCCTTACACTTTGAGTATAATAAAATGTTCTTCTATTAGTTTTAAAAGGCAAAGGCTGTATCTATCTTTTATGTCCTCTGTAACAGTATCAGATTTGAGTTTTTGTTCACATTGGACACACAACAATTATCCATATTTACAGTATGTTATGAAGTAATAATATAGCTCCCCTTATTAGTCTAAAATGCAGGGGGGGAGAAGTCCTAATGTGACCTGTCTTCATAATCTAATTTTTCAAAACATCTTATACTGATGGCCGGGCCAGTGGCATAGATGGCTGAGGTGTTGGTGCCTTACCTCTTCCCATGCCGATGACCCGGGGTCAGAAGTGATCTCAGGTCTCAGAGGGTCAGCTGGGGGGGAGGAGGATCCAGCAACCCACAGACTGCTCTCCTCCTCCAAGGAGGGAGGGTGGGGAGGATCGCTGAGCCACTGGTGCCTGGCAGTGGCCAGAGGCTAGTGCAGGCTCAGGATCAATGTGTGGGCTGGCGCAGGCAGGCAGCCATCAGGCACACTGCAGATGAGTGCATGTGCAGCAGTGTCCTTGATGCCATTGCATGTTTGCACCATGGGGGTGACTAAGGGGCAAAACAAATCCTCTGGCATGAGTGATGGCAGACTTCATTGGTACCACGGTGGACCTACTTGAGTTAGCTCCCCTTCAGCCCCTGGCCTCCAGGTTTCCACAGTGTACAGGATAAATTCCTGCTGTGAAGTGACCTGGGATGGCAGGGTGAAAAAGGGTTTATGCTCTGACTGGATCCAGAGCAGCAGCCAAGAAAGGATGCCTGAGAAAGAGTGGAATCATAGGACCACCTCCCAGCCGAGGAGGTAAAAGAAATAATCAAAAAAGAAATCTTATACTGTAGATTTGGTTGCTTTCCTGTGTACTTTTTCTACCTTATTTCTATAACCAATGTTTAACCGCTAGAGAACTGTGAACAATAGTCTGTTAAGGGTCTAACATATGTCCTAAAAAGTGGTAATAGTGTATCATTACATTAGTGGGTAAAGTGTCTGTCCATCATATTAACTAAATGGTTTGCTTTTCTATATACCTCATCACAGTGTTTTTTATTGTTTAAGTCAGAAATTATTTTAAGTCAGAAATCCCTTTCACATGTTGACAGTTTTAATAAATCATTTCCTAGATAATAATTACCGTATTTCACTATTTAGAAGCCACGGCTTCTATTACATTCTTTTTTTTTTTTTTTATTTATTGGAGAAATCAGTTTTACAACCTTTGAGTCATGGACTCGTTTACAAAGGTACCTCGTCATATGGGGGGGGGAGACAACAATTAAGAGAGTTTGAGACAGGGGTGAACATACGGGTGAAGATACATAAACACACTTGGAAATTACAGGCAGCAGCTATACTGGTACAAACATGTGTAGAGTTATACGCATTGTAACAAAGCAATAGATACATCACACAACTAACAGCTAGTCTTAGACAAATTATGTAGTAGGGCGGGACTGGTTTAGGTAGCTACAGGCATTTACAGCATCGGCTGTCAATAATATGCTTACGGAGGGTGGTTTTGAAGTGGCCAATCCCCGGTATCTTGGAGATAGATTCAGGAAGGGAGTTGAACCAATGCGGGGCCAAGTGATGGAAGGACCTTTGGCAGCGAGAGGTCCTGGCCTGGGAACAATGAAGGTGGCAGTGGAGGACTTATGGTGGGCAGGGACCTGGTAGCTAACTGCAAGGGTCCAGAGACCCAGGAGGGCAAAGGCCTGACATGGACTTTTGTCCAGCAGGCAGGTTTGATATTTCAGTCTTTCCTCAAGAGTGAGTATATTTGTGGTGGAGTATAGCAGACAGGTGTGGGTCTGCTGTCGGCACTGGTAAGGAGCCTACAGGCTTTGTTAATAGCGGTCTCGACTTTAGATAAGGCAGTGGTGTCAGCAGCAGCGAGATTGGGAGCCCGTAGTCAGCCAGCGATAACACCGATGCAGGCGATGGCTAGTTTTAAGGCGGGTTCAGGGAGGCAGTCTTTGTGGCAGAGAGAAGCCCGATCCTGGCGTTCATGGCAGATGACAAGGCTTTGAGGTGGGCAAGGAAAGTAAGGCCGGAGTCAAAGGTGATGCCCAGGTACTTATAGGATGTTACTAGTTCAATTGGGAGGGGCGTGCTGGTGGTGATGTGGAGGGGAAAGTCCTTGGCTCTGTTTTGCTGATGTGAGAATAGCATGGACTTTGTTTTCTTTAGATTAAGGACTAGACGATGGTTATTGAACCATTTTTCGGTTTGAAGGAAGACGCTTTGTAATATGACTTGGAGAGGGAGAGGGTCCGGGTGAGTAGCTAGAATTACAGCGTCATCTGCATAGAGTAGTATTTTGCTGGAACAGGAACTAGGGAGGGTGTTCAGGAATAGGCTGAAAAGGGTCGGTCCAAGTATGGAGCCTTGAGGGACCCCAGAGAGTACGGGTAGGTTGGAGGAGAAGGTTCCATTTAGCTTGACTCTTTGGGTCCTGTTGTGAAGGTAGCTTGTGAACCACTTAAGGGGGTTGGATGAGAGGCCCAGTTTTCTCAGGGAGTATAATAGTAGGGGGTGGCACACCGTGTCAAAGGCCTTGGAAAGGTCTATGAAAACCGCCCCTGCAAGCTGACCATTGTCAAGTGTGGAGTGTATGTGATGGGAGAATTCCAGGAGGGCAGTGGATGTGCTATGGCCAGGACGAAACCCATGTTGCTCCGGACATAGAAGTTGTATTTAGAAAGGTATTCCGTGAGCTGTGTGTCTACGATTTTTTCTAAAGCTTTGGATAAGGGGGAGGATGGAGATGGGCCTGTAGTTGTTAGGCAGAGTACGTCCCCAGACTTGTGGATGGGGTTATTTCAGCATGCTTCCAGGCCCGGAATTGGCCTAGGCATAAGGATTTATTTATGATAGCGTGAGGGGATAAGCATGACATCTAGCGTGAGGCGGAGTATTTTGGAGTCAAGAGGGTCACTACTTGGGTTCTGAGAGGCAAGGACCTTAATAAGAAAGATTTGGCATCATGGGTGAGATCATTTGGAAGTGGAATTGTGGCCTGGAAGTGGGAGTATGAGGTGTGGCAACTGGTCAAAAAGTGGGCAGGAAGGACAGCACTTAAATCTGTGAAAGTCTTAAGGCAGTCAGCGATACAGCGTTAGGTCAGTTGGAGACAGCCCCATTTATGACAATCTGGGATGGAGGGGGAGCGGACTTTACCATTCAGTTTTTTATGTTGTCCCAGAAAGCTCTGGATGAGCCCCAGGAGGATGTCAAGGCAGCCTGGTAGTATTTAGCTTTGCCTGCTTGATGGTCCAGGTGCATTGGTTATGGCTGCCCTGTAGGCTTGCCTATCGGCCAATCTACCTGAGTCATTAGCTATGTGCAAAGGTTATCTCTTTTTTAGTTGTTGGATCAGTGCAGGGGTTATCCATGCAGCAGTCCGTTTTTAACTTGGGAGTGCGGAAGGGGCAAACTGATCACAGGCATGGTTGAAAGCTGTAGTGAGGTGTTAGGCAGAGTTGATGTCAGGTGCGAGGCCACTGGGGTCCAGTTGATTTGGGCGAGGTGGACGCTTGAGGTTGATACAAGACCTCTGGGAGAAAAACGGCGCCGTGGGGTCCTGCAGTACACGGCTGAGAGTGGGGGATGACCAAGAGCAGATGATAGGGGAGTGGTCACTGAGTGAGTCCGCAAGGACTTGCACAGATCCTATTTTATGTGGCCGGTTGGAGAGGACTACATCCAGAAGGGAACTAGTTCCTGTTACTTTGTTAAGCCTAGTGGGCTGGGTGACCATTTGAGACAGGTCAAGGGCTGCAAGCTCATTCTTCATATTGTCAGAAGATGGGCTGAGCCAGTTGGTGTTTAAGTCGCCCAAGATTAGTTGTTTGGCCTTCCGGTAGGGGTGGATAGGTAGTCAAGAAGGAGGTGACCGCAAGATCTTTTTGGCCCCGGGGTAGGTGTTACAGTTAGATAAAGGGGCCACGACCTGGGTGGGGGAGATTTAAGTAATGGCTTGCGCCCGTAGCTAAGATCGGGGTTGGAGAGGCATGACCGAGAGTGAGTCGCACAGGTGATAGCACACCCTCCACGCCTGCCCATCCTATCGGCCCTAAACAGGGAAAAACCTGGAAGAGAGATGGCAGAGTCAGGCGTGAGGGAGGAGAGCCAAGTTTCTGCAAGCATGAGAATGTCGGGGGATTGTTGGGAGACCCAGCACTGGAGGGCAGCAGTTTTCTTAGGGAGACTGCATATATTGATAAAGGTGATTCGGAGGCCTTTGCCTCCGGTAGGCTGAGGCATGGCTGAGGTGGCGGGCCCCGGGTTCGGGTGCACATTGCCGGAGAGCAGGAGCAGCAGAAAAATTAGGTGCCTCGCCAGGTGTTGGTTGCTGGGGGTGGGGTACATATGTGGTCGACGAGACCTTACCAAGGAGGTGCATGGGATGGGAAGGGAGAATAGAACCGTGGGCGCTAGCGAGGAGAGAGACCACTTGTGATAGAAATCACAATACTGAGAGTAGCACTTAGGTGGTGGGTGGGTGGGGGTAGTGTGGTGATCCAGGGTACGGGAGGGATATGGGGGGATAGCCTGGGAGATAGTTGTTGGGCAGTCTGATGGGAGAGCAGAGTACTGAGAGTGGAGGGAGGGTGTTTTAGTCGAGGGCAGGTAGAGGGGGTATAGGGGTGGGGAGCAAGTAAAGGCGGGGATAAGAGGAGAGCCAGCGTAGCAAGGTTTAAGCTAGAGAGTGACATCTCCCAAAGAAGAGCAGAAAGTGAGAGCAGACTCCCTCTAGTGCTGGAAAGATATAACCAACAAATGGAAAGTAGGCTTATTGGTTCTGGCGGCCTCATGTGACAGAAAATACTCAATATGAGGCAGGCCAAGGGTGGTGGTAGGGCGGGGTGGGGGCCGAGCGCAGCAGCGTTCGGCGGGGCTTCTCCGGAGCACCGGCTGGAGAGAACAAAGGTGCGGTGGTGCGGGTGCGTGAGTCTGGAGAAGGCGCCAAAAGAGCAGCGATTAGCACAGCGTCCTCAGGTAGGCTGGCTCCTGATAGTCGCGATCCAAGAGCGGTAGTTCTAGGCCCAAAAATTACCTGCTCACTGTGGGGAGGCTGGGAGGGTGATTTCAGGTGGCCCTCACGACCATCGGCTCCTCGGGGGGCGGGGGTGTCCCGGCATCCTGGCAGCGGCGATCTCGGCAGCAGGGAGGGCACTCCAGATGTAGCCCTCACGATCTCTGGCTCCTCGGTGGAGGGGGATTGATCTGTGGGAGAGGAGAAAGAAGAGGTTAAGTAGGCAGGTAGGGGATTAGCGTTAGGGGCGGCGGTACTGGAGCACGCGAGAGGCTAGATGACAGGCAATGGCTGCACTAACAATAATTAGGCGTATACAACAAAGGAATTGCTAAAAATAGAGTCGGGCAAGCAAGCAACCAAAGAATATATATGCACTATCTCTGAGCCCACATGATAATGTATGCAACTAATTTCAAAATAACACTGACTGATGCATTAAAATGAATTCATAAGCAGCTGATGGCAGTTTGATACAAATAAAAGGCATTGAGTGCAGCCTTATCATACAACTCTGTGTGCTGCACTTCACTAAGAAAGGCCAAATGTAAGTCTGGATCATCAAATATCTCCCTCAAGGGCATGGCAGGCAATGGCTGCACTAACAATAAGTAGGCGTATACAACAAAGGAATTGCTAAAAATAGAGTAGGGCAAGCAAGCGACCAAAGAATATATATGCACTATCTCTGAGCCCACATGATAATGTATGCAACTAATTTCAAAATAACACTGACTGATGCATTAAAATGAATTCATAAGCAGCTGATGGCAGTTTGATACAAATAAAAGGCATTAAGTGCAGCCTTATCATACAACTCTGTGTGCTGCACTTCACTAAGAAAGGCCTAATGTAAGTCTGGATCATCAAATATCTCCCTCAAGGGCAGCTTGCATTAAGCCCTTCTCCGGAGCACCGGCTGGCGAGAACAAAGGTGCGGTGGTGCGGGTGCGCGAGTCTGCAGAAGGCGCCAAAAGAGCAGCGATTAGCACAGCGTCCTCAGGTAGGCTGGCTCCCGATAGTCGCGATCCAAGAGCGGTAGTTCTAGGCCCAAAAATTACCTGCTCACTGTGGGGAGGCTGGGAGGGTGATTTCAGGCGGCCCTCACGACCATCAGCTCCTCGGGGGCGGGGGTTTCCCAGCGTCCTGGCAGCGGCGATCTCGGCAGCAGGAGGGCACTCAGATGTAGCCCTCGCGACCTCCGGCCCTCGGTGGGAGGGGAATTGATCTGCTCACTGTGGGGAGGCTGGGAGGTGATTTCAGGCGGCCCTCCGTGCTCCGGCTCCTCGGGGGTGTCCAGGCGTCCTGGCAGCGATCCTCGGCAGCAGGAGGGCACTCAGATGTAGCCCTCGCGACCTCCGGCTCCTCGGTGGGAGGGGGGATTCTCTTGTTTTATAGCCACGTCTTCTAATGGGGGCGGCTACTATTTGAGGGTGGCTTTAATTTATAAGCTGCCAGCTGATTGTCAGAGGGATCATTTTTTTCAGTGGTGCAGCAGTATGTGAAGTTATTTTAAGAATGGAACTGCTAAAATACTCAGTGGTGACCTGAAGAGGGAGGAGGTTTTGCTCATTTGGATAGTGCTGCACTTATATGTATCGAGCACTTTTGCCCACAAATGATCCATCAGTTCTGGGCTCTGAAATGCTACTTCAGATTACATGTGTCAGAAGCAATCGTGAGGTCTTGGTTATCAGATGGAGCAGTATACAATCAGAGGTAGCAGGGTGCCTATGTCAGATTCTAGGTTAGTGGAAGTATTTCTTGATGTTCCTTATTTGGGTGTGAGTCCACAAATGTATGGGTCCCCTTTTCTGTTTTGACCTGCAGGCAAGATAGAGAATTTGTGTTGCATGTTAGTGGAGGTATTTTTTGATGTTCCTCCTTTGGGTGGGTGTCCGCAAATGCATGGGTCGCTTTATCTGTTTCACATTAGCTAATGGATCTGAGATGGAGAAGACTGCAAATGACTTTACATTATCACAGTATTTCTCTGTTTTCAAGCTGCTCCCATTAGAAGCTGTGGCTTTAAAATGGGGGGAGGCTTCTATTAATAAACATTTTTTCCTGTGTAGCTTGTATTTGGGGGTGGCTTCTAAACGGGGGCAGCTTAAAAAAGGTGAAATACGGTATTGCAAGGATTTAAATTACCCAAATGCATTACTGAGCATTCTGTTGGGTTGAATGCCATTCTCTATTTATTAGAGCTGTGCATGGACTGAATATTATTTCCCAAATACCATGAATAGTGGTCATTCTGAATATTTGGGACTGAATAACAAATAGTCCACCATTTGTGAGGTATTCATATTTGGGAACTAAACCACAAAATAAGAAAAACCTATCCTCCTCCTCAGGAGGCCAGGGCTACTCTTCTGGCCACCCTTCCTCCACCTTTGCAATATTTAAATGTGTCCCACTCACCTCCCCCTTATCCCATGTCCCAAGTACCGCAACATTTTATATTTTCAAATTGCCGGCTCCTGACACGCTGCCAGGACAGGAGCTGACACCATCTTTGAAAAGTTCCTCTACCCACTGAAGACTGGCTCCCAAGATAATCACAAAAAGCAGAAATGTACATTCTGACCCCTTGCCCCAATCATTGAATTGGGGGGGGTGGCAAGACTAAGATCCAGCTAGCCAGTTGTACCCCACTCCCCTGATGCTGAGTGCCCTCACTCATTTAATGTAATACTTGCTTAACTCCCCTGTGCACACTAGTGCTGCATGAAGGAACTAATCCATCTGGAGTGAGCTAAGTACTGAGGGACAATCATAAGGAAGGGGCTGGGGTATGAGGAGCATCATTAGTGCCACTAGGCAGTCTGATTGACCTCAGGCTGCCCAGTGTCACTAATGATGCTCTTCCTGCCCTGCCTCCTTACTTGTGATTGTGCCTCAGTTTTTGACTCACTCCAGATGCATTAATTCCTTTGGGTAGTACTAGTGTGTACAGTGGAGTTGGAGTGGGTGTTATATGAGATGTCTGATGGTGCTCAGCTGTGGGGGGGGGCCACTGGCTAGCCAGATTTTAATTTTCCTTTCCTCTCACTCAACGGTCAGGACAAGGGGGCAGAATGTGTATTTCTTTTTTTTTTTTTTTTTTTTTTTTTGTGGCCATGTGAGGAGGGGCTTGGGTGGGGAGGAAGTGGAGCTTTCAAAGACAATGTCGCCCTCGGGGAGTGTGACAGGTGCTGTCAAGTTGAATATATAAAATATTGGGGATCTTGGACATGGGATGAGGGGGATGTGGGTGGGATAGATCTGAATACTGCAGTGGTGAAGAAGTGTGGCCAGGAAATGTGCCCTGACCTCCTGGAGAGGAGAAACGTGTTTTTATTTTTAAATTTAATGCAATTTCAAAACAGAACTGAATAATGAATACTGCATATTTTAACAAAGAATAATGAATATTTGTCCCAATATTTGGAAAAAGGTATTTGGACAAACTTACCATTCATTAGCCTGGTTACAGAAAAAGTCAAGAACATTTTAAATAAATTTTTTATTTTCCAATGTATTCACTTGGCCATCAATTTTTAGAGTCTTTTGCAAGTATACTGTACTAGTTTTTTAGATTCTTTCTTCAGTCAGAGATGTAGATGCTAAAGAGAGTGAGCAAAGGATAGAACCTAGTGAGACTCCACTTGTAACACAACCCACACTAGAGGTATATGCTATTAACCTGGCTATTTGTGTTCTATTGGTTAGCCAGTTTACTGTCCAGTTTACCAGTAAGGGGTCTATTTGTGATGAAATCAGTTTGTTGATCACTTTTCATGTGGGACGGGTGCTGAAAGTACAAATTTTCCTGACAGAGAGGAGTGTAAGCACCCAGCTTTACCTTAAAGATATATTGATATTTTATTTATATTTCTTTCCATGCTGAATGCAGCAGGGTAAGTGGTGAGGAAAAAGATTTTTAGGCAGTATTTGTGGCACTTTAAGACTTTAAAATTATAACAGGTAGTGTTGGGGAAGATAGCTCAGGAGATTAATGCTGGGACTTAGTAGATTCAGGAAGCCCTGTGAATCACATGTGTAATTGGGTGTGGAGCTGACAGAGGCTTAGTGCCTTCTAACAAGACACTACAAAGGAACCCCTTGTCCAACATGTCCCAGTGAAGGAGTGGAACAGGTACTTGTGTCTTAGGTGTCAGTAGGCATCCACGAGAGACCACAAGGGAAGCAAAGGGCTCTGCAAATAGGCTGAGGTAAGGTACCTGCTCACTTCTGTTGCTACACTCACTGCATGGAAAGGGTAAAGGGTAGAAGGCAGGCCACTAGTGTGAATAGGAAGAACACCCTATCCATGGTAAGGTAAAATAAGTTTTCTATTGGAGCACTAAGGGGAAAAATCTAAAAGTAGTAAAGAGACAGAGGAGAGCAGGGAGGAATTTAAAGATGTAGTAAACAGGAAAGCTAGGGTGAAAGGGAAAGTCAGGAGACACCTTGAGTATGGTACATAGGAGAGACTACCAGGAAGTTCAAGGGGCTGAACCAAACACAGGGTAGGGTGCAGAAAGGGGCAGGTGAGAGAACATACAGCCATTAATGAGAGGTTGCAGCGCAGTGGGTGAGCAGCAGCAGTAGTCTTCAGGAAGACACACTAGAGACTGAGGTGCTGCCCCATATGTACGCACCTTTCTGAGTTGAGGGAGGAGATCACTAGCCTTCAGGCTGTGCTGACCAGGATCCTGATGGCCTCATCCATTACCAGGGGCCACCAAGTCCACTGTTGCTGCCCCAGAGGATGCCTAGGGGAAAGAGTGGCAGCTGGAAAGTGGTGGGCTCTGAGAAGGTGGGGGTGAGGTTAAGGGCACATTCCTCCACTAGTGTCACTGTGCAACTCCTTTGCCATTCTGGCAGTGCAAGACTTCTGCAAAATGGCACCCATTGTAGTGGCAGGAGAGGACACAGGGTCCTCTGTAGGGGGAACCCAAGGTTGGTGGCAGAGAACCCCAGCAGAAGAAGAATCATTAATAGTATAGGATTTGGAAACAGCAAGGGGGTGGATAGGGAGGCAATGTGCTTTTCTGGTGCCATGGCCCAGAGGGATGATCAGCGGATCCTAAGGATCACTCAGGCAGCAGGGCAAGGGGGAGCTGGATATCATTGTCCACCTTGGGAACAATGACCTAGCTAGGATACAGCTTGGATTGTTCAGTGGGAGTTAAGAGATCTCAAGTGGGGCCTGAAATAGGTGGCATGCATGGTGGCCTTCACCAAGGTGCTACCTGTATATGGCCAAGGGGAGGACAGAGAACTCCGCATCTGGACCTTCAACTCATTGTTGAAGGAATGGTGCACAAAGGAAGGGTTCAGCTACTGTGGGGACCGAGGGAGCAACCTGGGAGTATGTGGGGCTGTACAAAGGTGATGGCCTGCATCCATCCAGGAGAAGAACTGCAGACTTTAATGTACGGGTTTAAATGTCACTTTGACAGACATTTAAACTAGCTGGGGGGTAACGGAAGGACAGAGGGAGACATATATACTGTCCCCCCCCCAAAAAAAAATGAAGCAGGAGAGAAGGAGAAACTGAAGGGAGAAAACTCCCCTAGGGAACAAGTTCAAAGCAAAAGGAGAACTGGAAGCAAAGGTGCAAGGAACAAACATAGTAATCTGAGAAGAGAAAATGAGGCAGGGCTGAAGGAAATTGGGGATTGCAAGCAGGGTGGGAGAAATATGTTGAAAGCCGTTTGTGCAAAAGCAAGAAGTCTTGGAAATAAAATTCTATATCTGGACCTATCATGGCATAGGCAGACCTGGACATAATGGCCATCAGTAAGTCTTGGTGCACAGGAACCCATGGCTGGGACATAACTATACCAGGATACATGCAGTTCAGGAAGGATAAGGCAGGGAAAAAAGATTGGGGGTTGTGCTATATTTCAAGGAAGATATCAAGACAACAGAAGTGCAAGGGGGTAAGGAGGGGCTGGAGGTACTGTGGGTCACCTAGAAACAGCAGCCAGCACCTCCATACACACTGGGGTGATTTACTGTCCTCCGGCACAAGGGGAGGATCGAGACAAGGAAATGGGGAAGGCATTACCAACATGGCAGATAAGGGGAAGGTACTGCTGATGGGGAACTTCAATCTACCTGATATTGAGTAGAGCCTCCAGCTGTGGCCTCAGCTAGAAGCAGGACCCTCGCTGACTCCCTGCAGGGGGCATTTCTGAGGCAACTAGTGAAGGAACCAACTTGTGATAGAGCAATACTGGGCCTGGTGCTTACTGTACAAACAAGGACAGTGTTGAGGACATCAGGGTGGAATGCCACCCAGGAGCCAGTGATCACCGGAAAGTGTGGTTTAACATTAGGATGTCAGCAGAGGTGAACCACACAAAGATGAGGGTCCTGAACTTTACAGACACACTGTTGGGGGGGAATTACTCTGATGGGGTGGAGGGGCAGTGAGCTAGATTAAAGATGAAATAGTGAAGGCAGCACACCTCTGCACAATAGAGGTGAGCAAAAGCAGGAGGAAAAATAGACCAATATGGTTCTCAAGGGAGGTGTCGGCAAGGGTAAAGTCAAAGAGGAAAGCATTCAGGAGATACCAGGAAATGCAGAGGGAAGAGAATAGAGAGGTGCACCAGCAAAAACAGAGGGAAGCAGGGGAAGCAGTAAGGGGCCGATAAGGCACAAAATGAGGAAAGAATAGCCAGGGTTAACAAACGGGGACAAGACCTTTTTTAGGTATATAACTCATTCAGGCCGAGAAACGTCTGTAGAGGGCACTGAACTTATTGTGCCTCAGGTCAATAGCGACTCCAGACGTACTCCATTTACTGCCTCCCAGGCCTGAGCATGTCTGGAGACGTCGGCATTTTAATCATAAATATATACCCAGCCAATCATTGGAGGACTTATATAAGTATCTGTACATGTACTACACATGTAAGCCCTCCGTTGATTGGCTGGCAAACTGGTGGCTCCCATTTAAAAAATGGAGAAAATCATGTTGGGAGCCTCCATTTGTAAGTGGCTGCATGCCGAGCGTTTGTCTGCGTGGCGGTTGGGGAACAAACAGCGTTATCGTCACTACGATCCAGGTAATAACTGACCAACCTAACTTGCAATGCTGAGCACACATTTCTTTATTTCTGTGCTGCTTTTTGTTTGCATTTTAAACTTTGTAAGGCTTTTGAATGGCGAGAGAGGACCACGTCCCCGAGGAGTTTGTGACTGAGGTGGGTGGAGTGGAGGAAGTCCTCTCATCTCTGTCTCGCTTTCCCGTTTTGGTTTCACGGAGTCTTGGCTACTGGTACAGTTATGTGTGTGTGTGGGGGGGATAACGGATCCAGCATCGGTCACTGCACTCACTTGGTCTCCACAAAAATCAGCTTGCTCACGCAGAGTGGTACAGTTTGTCATTGAACTACAGCAGATTGGTGGGATGAGGGTACACTGTTCGTTTGCACCGCAGCCTGTGCTTGGACTCTGATGTTTTAGCTCCGTTTCTGTGGACTAACGATTTTTTTTTCTTTTCAAGCAAGATTTGCATGTTTTGCAAACTGGTCCCGCAAGTAGCCATTCTCAGGTCGACCGAGTGTCTCGAGTGCTTGGGGGTCCAATAACAAGAGACCTTCAGGGATTAGCAAGCAGTACAGATCTGCTGTTTTGGTGAGTAGTGAAGCTGAATATGGGGATAAAACTCCAAACTTCCCCTATCATGAGCAGTAGATGCTCAACCTTTTTAGAGAAGTTACATGCTAGATTGAGATATATAATTAACAATGGAATAACTGTAAATTTTAATGTGAGGTAACTCATTGCTATGTTTTTACCTACATTTTGGCAGAATGTGGTTCTGGTTGCTAGCCTGAAGCATGTCACCCTTCAATGAAAAATAGCATGTTAGGGAAATTCATTTGGACTCTAAGCACTGTATCTAGAAGGGAATTTATTGTAATTATTACTTAGGGAAATATAGTTTTTAATGTTTAATAGAAATTGTTAGTAGTTATTATTGTTTGATATGAATGATACGTACTGGTATCTATTGTTTATTGATTTTTATGAATATCTGGCATATTTACTGTAGTTTTAAATGTATTCTATATGTATGAGTGCCGTGATGCTCACTCATCTTTTGCTGCTGTAGCGAACTACGGTTTTAGCAAAGTTTCTAAATGCAGCTTTACCATACAAGAAGTCATCCTGCAACTTTTCTGTGACCCTAACTTTTGGTTGGCTCTTTTTACACCCTTCCCCATCTTTCCCACTCGACTGTCTGTTTTACTCCTTCAAAACTGCCAGATTTTGCACTTGCAATTAATTGTTGCTTCAGAGAACTGCAGCAGGTGTTACAGCGAATTTAAAATATACTTATTTAAATAATTATGGTCAGAGACCCCCTGCTAGCAGCAATTATTAACTCAGTGTAAGCCTTTTCGTTGCTCTCTAGTCAGAAAGTGCTGCAGAAAAATCGGGCCCTGAATATATCCCATGCAGCTTTCAGTTGTTTCAAAGCACACCCTGTTACACAACTTGGAAGAAGATGGACTGGACAATGGTGTGGTCGTGTACTAAATCAATGTTCTGGTCAGATTAATAAAATCACAGTGACACTGTTCATGAGCAGTGGTCTTAAACTGGCTATGTTGAAAATTTGGGGACAATTTTCCCCAAAACGACTGTTTTACGAGCATGCATTGCGCAGTTCCTACGCACGCTCATAACTCCGAGTATTTTTAATATTTTCACTTCAGATTTTCAGTATTGCCATTTCACCACACCTCCTTATGGACAGTACAACTGTCATTTCACACATCTCACCCAAAATGTGTTTTCGCACATGTAGCACACAATGGCGCAGTCGGTATGTGAAATCAATGTTCGGGACAGATTAAGAAAATCTATGCAACCTGTATTGTTTGCAATTTATAATTTTGTATGGAGATCAGACCTACATTTGGGGGTACTAGTGGGCATACCAAGGACTTCTGTGACTGGGGAAGAGGCAGGAATGGTGTGGTTTGCTCTGTTATATGGCATAAATGAGGGGCCCCATAGTTTAGGTTTCTATTCTCAAGTATGGATCTCTAAGATCTGAATTGTGCAGTTTGGATGAGCAGGGGGAGTCTTGCTGTGGCTGTGCTGACTCTGTATATTCCGACTGAGAGTGTTCCGCATTGGGAGACGCATTCTTCAGGGCATGGCTTTTGAGGGATACATCAGTGAACCGAGTCGGGCCTTATTAGTCAGCCGCCACCTGTCCTGCTGCCGTCATGGACCCTACACTGTACACTGCATCAGCAACATCAGGCTTCCACAAAAACAATTTACAGCAACCAGTGAAGCCTCCTCAGATACACAGACATTCTCTGGGCTGTGCTAATAAGGTATATGGGGGGGGGGCTTATTCAGCTCACCTCCATCAGGAAGAAACTCAAATACAGCAAGGCTGTTTTTCTGGTCTGCAGCATCATGTGGGGCTGCATTCTTGAGGACATGCTGTGGTCCAGCCACTTGTCCTGCTCCTTTTTGCTGTTGGTCTTTCCAGACCCTTTACTGCATGCCGCCCCCCAAAGTTTTGTTCCATTTGCGACCCACATCCCACTCTTGCTGCTCTGATGTTTTGTTTTTTTTTGCTGTCTGCAGTTTTCGTTCCTGTATCTCCACTATAGAGGAGCTGTTGACCTTCCGGCTTCCAGAACCCTCTCCAGGACAAGGTGTATACAAGGTAAGACTTCCATATGTTTGCCAGAGGGTGGGCCTTCAGATGCCAGGGAAGGGTTTTTGCTATCATGGTGCCAGCTATCGGAGGGTGGGGAGGTACCACTGGAGACCAGGTTTTTTTTGTCAGTGTGTTTGTGCTGGGTATCAGAGGGTAAAGGGGGAACCCCCTGATGCCAGGGAATGCTTTCTGTATACTGGTGCTGGGTATTGGAGAGTTGGGCATGTTCCCCCCTTCCCATGCCCAGTCACAGAATAAACAAACGCATTCTCCAGTGTCCGGACGCTCCCCACACTCTCCGAAATCAGACACAAAAATATGGAAACCATTCCTTGGTGTCCAGTGCTCCCTCAGCCTCTGATACCTGGCACCATAATACACAAAACACATTCTTGGTCTGCTGTGTGGCTCTGGTGCCGTGGACAGGAGGGTGGGGTTGGACCTACAGATGGCCGAAATCAATGTTTCTATTTCTAGACTTGGTGTCTTGAGTGTGGAGTCTGAACCCCCAGCAGCTGGGAATGTCTTTGTTTTGCTGTAATGCTGTGTCTCCGTGGTGTTGGGCATGGAGGGGAGGGTGTCAGAACTGTGCATGCCCGAAACAGTTTATTTTGCTACTGTGCAGGGTGTCGAAATGCGGGTGTCAACCCACAGCTGCTGTGATTGCTTGGTGTCAGGTGGGTGGGGATGCACTACTACATGTAAGGGACTGTTTTGTGGGTATCATGGTGCTGCTTATTGGACTGTGGGTAGGAGCCACTGCACACCACCGAATGTGTTCTGTATTTCTGGGCCATGTATTGGAGGGTGGTGGGCGGCTTTGTGTATTGTGGCATTGGGTATTGGACTGTGAGGCTTGTTCTCCCTTACTCTCCAATACCCAGCACCACAACACACAGGCCATTTCTTGGGTGTCCATGGTCTCCCCACATTCTCTGATAGCAGGTGCAATAAGTTGGAACACATTCCGTGGTGTACAGCGGTCCCACCCTCGATACCTGCAACCATCCAACTCAAAACATAACTCGGAATATTGTCTCTGTGGTGTCGGGCATGGGAGGGGGGGTGTCAGAACTGTGCATGCCGAAACAGTTTATTTTGCTATTGTGCTGGGTGTCGTAGTGCGGGTGCCAACCCACAGCCGCTAAGTAAGGCCATTGAAACAACCCCACTATCACCACGGGAACTGCAAAAACTGCACCTGGCATTACCCTTCCAGGTATCTAGTGGGCAGTACATGGTTTATTTTAATTTTTTATAGACTAAGCGCTAATATAGGGACAGTGGATATAGCCACTCATTTGTGTCTGTTTGTATTGTGTTGTATGTACTTCTCTGTGGTCTGGTAATGGGTGTTGTGTGTATTTTTTGTTTGGTAGTTGTGTGTGTTGGTGTCTGCAATCAGAGCGCATGTACTTTTCCTGCCATGGAAAGGTTTACATTCCCTTGGCAGAGTGTTTTCATTGTTTTTGATGCATATAGTGTACTTGGTTGACAAGTTAATGTGCCATACAGCTGTTGTCTTCAGTACAAATGTATGGTTGTGTTTCTGTTGTAGACACACAGCAGAACACCTTGAGAAGACCACATGTAGGGGAGAGGCATTGTGAGACCCAGAGCGACGTGAGACGGCGTGAGACCCAGAGCGACGTGAGATGGCGTGAGACCCAGAGCGACGTGAGACGGCATGAGACCCAGAGCACCGTGAGATGGCGTGAGACCAATAGCGACGTGAGACACCACACAGAGTGTACCACTACAGAGAACTGACAAAGCAGAAATGGTTACAATCATAGACTATGGCCTTTTCGATAGCTGCAGTGACAGTGACGAGGAGTTCATGGGATTCGATGATTCTGATATACAAGTTGAGTTAATGCCAATGGATCATGACAGTGACTTCGGTGTAGAAGACAATGTCCCACTTGCAACACTATGGGGACAGAGGCAGTCCACTGTGAATGAACAGGATAAGAAAACTTGCTCGACGCAAACACGGCAATGGAACGCGACTGAGAGTGAAGAGGATGAGAGACCTCTAGCAATGCTACTGAGCCAAAGGAACTCTACTGCTAGCGATGATGCTGATGCTGCTGCTGCTGCTGCTGCTGCTGATGATGATGATGATCAGCCACTTGCTACTCTACGGCAGAAGCTGCAGTCAACCGAGAGGGAGGAAGTTGAGAAGCTACTCACAACTCTACGGCGTGACAACCACTTTAGTGACAGCGAAGATGATTGTCCTTTATCCACACTGAAGTGTGACTTTCTTCCAACCGAGCATATGGATGCTAAAGACCTAGCTACGAGTCTTAATGAGTTTCACAATGACGTTTGGGATAGTCGATTGCAGACCGTGCACATAGATGGTTTCGAGGAGCCTGTAGGGCCTATGACAGTACTGAGTGAGGAGAAGAAAGAACTGGACTTTATGAACCTGCTGTTTCCTCCGTCACTGTATGAATTGCTTGCAGAGGAGACCAATCAATACAGTGAATGGAAGCAGGTGGAGGTGCAAAAGGTGGACACGCGTTGGAATCCAGTAACAGCAGGCGACATAAAAGCCTTTCTTGGGATTCAGATATACATGTCTGTGGTAAGGGTGCCATACTACCACATGTACTGGGGGAAGAATCATCTTTATGGACATTTTCCGATTGCACAAGTTATGACTCGAAAGCGTTATGGGAAAATTCACCAGTGTCTTCATGCCAATGACAGCACACAGAATGCACCCAGAGGATCCCCAAACCATGACAAACTGCATCATGTTCGTCCAGTGCTGGACCAAGTTCACGCAGCATGCAAGGAGCAGTACCATCTTCACCGTGAAGTGTCTGTTGATGAGGCTATGGTTGGATACAGAGGACGTCTGTCATTCTGGCAGTACATGCCAAACAAGCCACAGCATTATGGGATCAAGGTGTGGGTTCTAGCAGATGACCATAATGGTTTTGTCTCTGACTTTCAGGTGTACAGAGGAAAGGTTCCTGGAGCAGTTGAAATGGGTCTTGATAAAGGGTAGTAAAAGACTTGAGAACAGATCTGCGTGGCAAAAACTACCATGTGTACTATGACAATGACTTCACTTCCGTGCGCTTGGCAAAGGAACTTCTAAGACATGGCCTGTACTCATGTGGCACAGTGCACACAAACAGGACAGGATGGCTAAAGCAATTCAATAAAGTTGCAATGAGGAGGAAAGATAGAGGCCATTATGAACACCTTCAGAATGGAGCACTTGTCGCCACTGCTTGGAAGGACAACAATCCTGTTTTCCTTCTGTCAACGAACCATGACCCAACATTGCCATCAACATCTGTGTCCCAGAGACAGAGAGATGGGACATTTGTCTCTATTCCATGTCCGACTGTGCTGCAACAGTACAACATGCATATGAATGGAGTGGATATCGCAGATCAGCTTGGCGTGCAGTACCCCAGCACAAGAAGGTCAAAGAAGTGGTGGCTATACCTCTTTTGGTTCCTGTGGGACATGGCACTGGCCAATGCCTTTATCCTCTATCGAGAGAGTCTGAACCATGTGCAGCAGTCAAAGAAAGGAAAGGTGAACAAGCACACACAGCTCGGTTTTCGCATTCTTCTCTCGGAACAGTTGCTAGCAGGGTACAACAACAGGAAACGGAGTGCCACAGTTGCAGGACCCGAGCAGGACCCGAGTTGTGATGGACCTCACTATCCGCTGACAGCGAAGAAGGCTAGGTGCAGAAAGTGTGCACTGAAGAGGAGGCGTGCTGAGCCGGGGTTCATATGTTGAACTTGCAATGCTCACCTCTGCATTGACTGCTTTCCGGAGTACCACAACTACGGGTGAGCTGATGCCATGTTGGAAGTGGCATGAGAAGGGGCTGACAGGACAAATGAAGATGACATGCATGATGACCATAAACCAATAAATTAGTGTGCATACTGGAGACAAGAACAGTGACATGCCAGTCATTGAATTTGCTTCCCCATTGAAAAAACAAAGACTGCACTAAAAGAAGTCTCGTGAGTGAGGGGGGACAAATGGTAAAAGCAATGGCAGAACAGTGTCGAGTGGTGGGGTTACGTGAGAGTAAGGGTGGGTGGTTATGGATTTATAGAAAGAAAGAGGTGTATACTGGCGCAAGCGGGTTGTCGTGAGTATTGGGTGTGACTGGGATTGTCCCGTGGGTACTCAGGAGCTAAAAAAATACAAACAAACCCCCCCCCCAAAAAAAAACACAGTGCCATGCCAGTCATTGCAGGGGCTGTGCAGAATGAAAATGCAAAATACTGAGCTAAAAGAGGTCTGGTGAGTGAAAGACAGGAGACGGGTAGAAATATAAAGGCCAGAAAGGACTGGGAGCGTGGTGTCTACCAAGAAAGTTAAGAACTGAGTGGAGGAGGAGGAGGAGAGATTGCATCCAGAGAACAGGACAGAATTGGCGTTGGGGGTTGGGTGGGCGTTGTTTCACTGACCAGACCAAGGGACAAACGAAAGAGCTAATGGAGGTCTGAAATGTGGCATTACTATGGCAGTCAACCGCTGCCTTGTTATATCTGAGAAAGTTTCTCTCCCTTTGGTCAATTTGGATTTGCTGTCACCGGATGTAATGTGTGACGAGTGTAGCAGCTCTCAGCCAGGCAGCAGACTATCTGTGATTGCCCACCCACTACATCATGTGTGAGCATAGTGACACAGTGACTCAGCCACTCGGCGGATCCACGGGCAGCATTTTCAGTGGTGAGATCACAATGATGATGTGGTATGGTGGCATACTGATGACGATGTGTCAGCTGCCAGAGTGTGAACTGCTGTTGGAAGAAGTTAGCAAACTAGAAAACTCTGATCAAGAGGGATAAGAGAAAAATGTCAGATATATACAAAGTGACACGTGACAAATCTGGTGTGCCTGTTTTTCTTTCCTCCAGTACCTCTTTCAGTTTACGTGGAGGGGAGGTTTTAGCTCAGTATTTTTTTTATTTTCATCTACCTGCCACATTGAATGCACTGTTTCTTTTTGAAGCCAAGTCACGCATGTGGGAGATGGAAGAGCAGAAGACCACCAAGTGAAGCATGTAATGACTGCAATCAAGATGCAGTGTGGCCTGTGGCACCTAGGGGAACCGGAACAGCAGAGGATGGTCAAGCAGAGGAGACATGGACATGGGAATTTATAAAAGTACGACACACACAACAGATGAGAGGTTGGAGCTTTTTCTTTTACCGAAGGAATCTAACAAGACAGGGTGGAACTACTTTATTTACAGAATGACCCCACAAACAACAGAGGTTGGAAATTCTGTATTTACAGAAGTACATATGACAGAGGCATGAAGGTCGAGGATGTGCAACAATCCAATATGGTAAGAATGCTGTAATTTCTTCAGTGCAGATCATTATGGTACTCCATCTGAAAAAAAAAATAATTGTGATGTTGGTAATGCTGTTGACCTTCTGTATTCTAAATGCTACAACTTGTGGCTACCGTGCCAGAATGCTGTGGGTGCCGCCGTGCACATGCTTGTACATGTTGGTATGCTCACAAAGTAGGCAACAGTGCTCATTATCGATACAGGAGATTATTGCATGACATTGTGCCGCCATGCACCTGACCATATTTGTGCTGCTGCGGAGATGCTATATATCAGAAGGATTGATGTTTAGTACCAGATTAGTATACTAAATGTGTTTTGGGGGTTAGATCAGGATAGTGAAGTTTGTGTTGATATGCAGCCTTAGTTTTTTATGCAGAAGAACTTCTGAATATTGCAGATAGAATAGCAAACACATTGATTATAATTGGGTACATAGTACCATTAGAAATGTAATTTAGTGCTGGACTTTGGTATGGTGTTGATCAGGTACATATTTCCCACAAAAATGTTTTTGACCTGGTTTCGTTTACCTGAGAAAATAACCCTTGTTTGGAATGTCAGCTACTATAAAAAAAAAAAACGTAGGGAATAGAGTTGACAGCATAGGACCATTAGAAAGATAATTTACCACTGAACAAGTTTGACATTTACATTATGTGTGTATCACGTATACTTTAGGAGTTATTTACATTTGTTTGTGGTATGGCCTGTATGCTTGACAACTCTGCATCAAGCCTCACCTTACCACCTGAAGAAAATGGGTAAAAAATCTATGTTGTATATAACAAAATTTGCTTTTGAGTACAAAATTACTCTGGTAACAATATATACTGTATGGATGTTTAATTTGGTGTTGATATGTCACATTAACACACTAAAAATGGTTTAAACAACAGCTTAATCTGGTTCAAGGTCAGTTGGCATTCATCTGTATCCCCCTCCCTTGGGTCGTGCCTGAAAATAGGCAGAACTGATGCTGGGTTGCGAGGGCAGGAGCCCCCAAGCCCTCCCCACAGACAGGCGAGACCCCCCCCCCAAAGACCACAACGAGGAACCCTGTGGCCAGAACTGAGGCCGGGTTGCGAGGCAGGAGCCCCAAGCCCTCCCCACAGACAGGCGAGACCCCTCCTGTGGACATACGACGAGGAACCCTGCGGCCAGAACTGAGGCCAGGTCGTGAGGGCAGGAGCCCCTAAGCCCTCCCCACAGACAGGTGAGACCTCCCCCCCGCGGACCACGACGAGGAACCCTGTGGCCAGAACTGAAGCCAGGTCGCGAGGGCAGGAGCCCCCAAGCCCTCCCCACAGGCAGGCGAGACCCCCCCCACAGACCAAGACGAGGAACCCTGCAGCCAGGTAGCCAGACTTCTTGCAGCTCGTCACGGACTGAATAGGAGCTGTACCATGCCACAGATTCAATCTTGGCGCCTTTTTGGACACAGTATTGAATTGCAATTTTCATGCCGGTGTGCATCGAGCGTCTCACAGCTCCCTGCCTCCAATCTTTATTCTGCCTAATTAATTGCAAAAAAAGGGAAAAGTCTGCTAATTCTGGGCAAAGCATCTTAGCTGGGGAATGTATTTTTATTGTATTTGTTACTAAGCAGCACAACTTACAAAAGGGCAGGATTGCTTGTATGAGTTAACGGTTGCTAGAATCCATGACTGCAGTCTTCTGCTGCTCTATAGTGGGGAGAGGGTACATTTTTTATTTTTTTTTAAATAAGACCCCAGGCTTCAGGTTTCTGCTAGCTACCGCACCATATCTCCTAGTAAAAGGCGTCTTATTTCACAAGCGGGTGGATGCAATTTTAGATAGCATGCTCCTCCCTCAAGCCACATACCTGTATTAAAGCCAAGCCTTTCTCTTCCTTCCGCAGAACTGAGGCTGGGTTGTGAGGGCAGGAGCCCCCAAGCCCTCCCCACAGACCGGCGAGACCCCCCCCCAGCAGACCACGATGAGGAACCCTGCGGCCAGGTAGCCAGACTTCTTGCAGCTCCTCACGGACTGAATAGGAGCTCTAGCCCCGCCTGCGCTACACACAGGCTCCCCACCGCCCCCACCACCACCCTTGGTCAGCTTCTCTTTATATAGTGGAGCTCCCACCACCACCCTTGGCTTCTCTTTATATAGTGGAGCTCACGTGCTTGTGAACCAATCAGCCCACTTTCCCATTAGTCCCTTATATTTTTTCACCACTAGCGGCCGCTGCAGAACATACTGACAAATCCTTCTTTGCACAAAAGGAACTTACTTCCAAAAATGCAGCTTCTCACTGCAATCATCACTATGTTCTGCATAGCCTCCTCCTCCCTCCCACCCTCTATCAATCCTAGGTTACCAGACCCCTTGCCACTCCACACCTTAACTACCAAGCCTACACCGAAATCCTCCTCGGCACCAGTAAAACACAACCTACACCATGTGCACAACTGGACCCTGGGGGCCGCTATCCTTCCCCCCTCCTTCCATGCTGCAACACCTGCCTTATATATCCCACTCTTTTCAGGCCCATAGCAACTCCCAACCTCTAATCACCCCACCCGCAGGGGTGCACCAGTAAAGATCATGCGCTTATTAAGGCATGCCCTGGTATTCCTACTTCTCATAGCAGGGGACATTGAACGGAACCCCGGACCTCAGACACCCATTGCTGCTCAACCACCAGCATCACCCTCACACCTCCCCAAAGGTCTCAAAATTGTCCACCTTAATATATGTAGCATCCTAAATAAAATGGCTGCCCTACAAACAACTGTCCTGGCCCTTCATCCTGATATTATAATCATCACAGAGTCATGGCTGAAGCCCCATCACCGGGACGAGGAATTCTCATTACTCGACTTCTCACTAATCCACCAGGACAGGGAGGGGAGAAAGAAGGGTGGCGGTACCGCCATGTATGTTGCCTCAAATCTCCAGTATTCTGTAATCACTCCACCAACACCCTTACTAACCATAGATTCCTTCCTAATCAAAATCCCCCTGCCCCACTCTATCCCAGTATACGTATCTGGGTCATACTGTCCACCGGACACACCACTAACCAGCATCCTCGAACACCTAGGAAACCTGAGGGCCCTTACAGAAGGCGGAGAATTCCACATCCTTGGTGATTTCAATCAGAACTGGCTGGGATGCGCAGCATCAAAGACATGCTGCCAAATCAATGCACTAAATTTGTACCAGCAAATAGGGGAACCCACCTGCCTAAATCACAAATCCAATAAACACACACACTACTGGACTGGGCACTCACTACCCACCCACATAGGATACTTAAAGCCTGCCTTCTACCGGACTCCCTTAGCGACCACCATATGATTTTTATAGTGCGCAAAATCTTCCGTCCCCCGGCCTCTCCACCCCATTTGCTGCGCAGCAGAGTTTACAAATCACTGGATCTGCCTGCGCTCCTAAACGACCTTATCTCCATTGACTGGTCTCCCATCCCTAGAGCCACCACCATGGATGAGACCCTGAGCTATTTCTCTACTAAATTCCTCACTATCTGGGACATTCATGCCCCACTAAGGAGATCCAGAGCCAGAGGCTCCCACTTACCCTGGGTGACCTCAAACCTCATCGAACAACTCCGAGCCAGAGACCGTGCCTGGAAATCCTTCAAGGCCACAGGGTCTCATCTGGCCCAGCAACAATACCGGTCACTTCGAAATGCCTGCACTAGACTCATACGGCAGTCCAAATCAAACTACTTCAAAGCGGCGTTCAACAAAACCACACCCACCCTTCTCAATTCTGGAAGTCCATCAAATCTCTCCTCACCCCACCGACCCAACCCCCAACCCCCACTCTCAACCTCGCAGGCAAAATCATCAATAATCCTTGTCAGGTTGCCACTGAGTTTAATACCCACTTCTCCACCGCTACTACCTCCCTATTCTCCTCCCGGCCCCACCTTTCGTTCTCCCCAAAGTTCCCCCCATTCTCCCTAATGCACCCCCCTGGCTTCCTTTTCGCTCCGCCCAGTCACTCCAGACCAGGTGCTGAAAATTCTACTCTCACTAAACACATCCAAAGGTAAATGTCCATTGGGCCTTGACTCTAAAATGCTCCAACTCTCTGCCCCAGCTATAGCCAACCCCCTAACCATGCTCTATAATCTGTCTTTTAAATTAGGGGCAGTCCCCACGCAATGGAAACATGCCACAGTCATTCCCCTTCCCAAGGGAGGGGACCTCTCCTCTCCATCAAACTATCGGCCTATATCTCTGCTCCCCATCCTAGCCAAAATCCAACAGTGCCTTGTTCTATCCCAGCTACACCCATATCTAGACAACATCTCCTTCTTCACTCCCTTCCAAGTCGGTTTCAGAAAAAATCACTCCACCACCACATCCCTCCTTCGCCTCGCTAACTCCATCCTCACAGGCATTGACAAAGGGGAAATAACCGCAGCTATTTTTATAGACCTGGCAAAAGCCTTCGACATGGTCTCTCACCCCCTGTTGCTGTCCAAACTTGCCCAAACTGGTCTATCGGTGGCAGCATGCAACTGGTTCCACTCATACCTATCAGGCAGGTCTCAATAAGTTCTCATCGGTACGGATCTATCCACCCCCCTCCCTGTCACCAGTGGCGTACCTCAAGGGTCCGTACTCGGCCCACTGCTTTTCTCAGTTTTCCTCAATGATTTGCCTGCTGTCTGCACACAAACTGACATCCATATATACGCAGACGATACGGTGCTGTTCACCTCTGGCCCATCCGGAACTGCGGTGGCAGCATGCCTCCAGAAGGATTTCGACTCCCTCCAACGCTGGTTCCTTGAGAACCAACTTTTCCTGAACCCAAAAAAAACTGTCTCCCTCACATTCAGCTCCCGTGCCAAACTAGCCCGGCTTACTGATGCACCCACATTCTATACCTTGGACAGTACTCCGCTCGAGGCCTGCTCCACATATTGCTGTCTTGGTGTCTGGCTAGATCAGTACCTTGACTTCTCAGCACATATAGACGCACTGCACAAAAAACTACATCCCATGCTGGGAGCTCTCCATCGCAACAAGTACTGCATCCCTCTACCGACCAGACAAGCAATAGTCCATAAAATGATCCTTCCAATATTGGACTACGGTGATGTCATCTATGGTGCCGCACCCCAGGTGTCCTTAGTCAGGCTCGACCCCCCTATACAATTCCTTCTGCCGGATCACCTTGGACCATCCTCCCAATACCCACCACTGCTACCTTTACCAATCACTTGACCTCCCCTCACTCCAAAACCGGCATTTGCTGCACAGCGCTAGAATTACTGCTAAGTTCTGGTCTCATACACTGCCCTCCTACCTATCAACATCCCTAACCGCCATCCCCCCACCGACCTATGACCTCAGGAACACTGACTCCAGGCTCCTACACATTCCCCACAGATCTACCCGATTAGGTCAGGTTGCTTTCAGTTTCAGGCTGCCCAAATTATGGAACTCACTGGCAGCCGACATCAGACTCACTACAAGTATCCCCCAATGTAATGCCCTTCTCAAAGCACATTTCGCCACCAACTGCTCATGCTTTCCCCATCGCTGACTTCCATGCACAACTCCTATCAGCTACTCGCAAACCACTCCCCATTCTACCATCCTACTTGCTCCAGTCTGGGCTCCGTTTTTCACACTCATCACAAAATGGTACTATATTCTCTGAACCTGCTACTGTTACTATATTATTACGCACGTCTTACCCATATTGTAAGAAATTTTTGCTCACACTATGTAATTGTGTAATTCTTCCATTCTATTATACCAATGTCTGAACTACTCTTCATACTGTATGAACTGCCTTTCATCTCAGCTACTGCACCCTTCCCTACTGGACCACTGTCCGTTATTATCTGCAAATTATGTATGGACTGTTTTGTCTTATTTTCTGCACTATTGTACCCTCTACCCCAGGGCGCATCTGGAATCAAGCGGTACTCCGCTCAGTATGCCTTTCCTGGTAAATCTCTTAAATAAATAAATAAATAGAACCACTGAAGGGAGGGAAGTATGCACAAGTCCATTTGAAGAAGAAAGAGTCCTGAAGGGACTTGGAAATCTGAGGATGCTCAAGACTATGGGGCCAGATGGGGTACATCCAAGGGTGTTGAAGGAACTCAGAAAGGTACTGGTTGCATCCCTGACAGCCTTATTCAATAACTCACTAAATAAAGGGGTGCTCCCAGAGGACTGGAGAAGGGGCAGATGTAGTCCCACTCCATATGAGCGGCAGCAGAAAAGAGGCTGGCAACTATAGGCTGGTCAGTCTGACATCAGTCTGATATCAGTAGTGGGGATATTAATGGAGCCACTTCTAAAGGAAAGACCGGTGCATCTGGTGGGTTACAGGACCAAAGCCAGCACAGATTCAGAGGAGGGAGATCATGTCAGACAAACCTGATAGATTTCTTTGACTGGGTGATCACAGAAATAGATCAGTGGAGAGTGGTGGATGTGGCCTGCTTATAACTTCAGCAAGGAATTCAACACAATGCCACATAGGAGGCTCATAAAAAAGCTATGAAGCTTGGGGGTGGGAACCAAGGTGGTACATTAGGTATGTAACTGGCTGATGGATAGGCAACAGAGGGTGGTGGTTATTTGCACTCAGTCATGGGAAGGGAATAGTAACCAGCGGGGTTCCTCATGGCTTGGTACTGGATCCATTCCTCTTTAATGTCTTTATAAGTTTTTATAAGTGACAGTGCAGAAGAATGGGAAGGGAAGGTGTGCCTCTTTGCAAATTATACCAAGATCTGCAATAGTGTGGACACTATAGAGGAGGTGGAGATAATAAATAGAGACCTGAAAAAGCTCAGCAAATGGTCATGGTTATGGCAGCTGGCTTCAGTGCAAACAAGTGCAAAATCATGCACCTTGGGCGCAGAAACCCAGAGGCAGAGAATAGAATGGGGGGTGGTATTGACGGTCACTAAACAGGAAAGATACCTAGGAGTAATCATAACAGATGAAATTAACATGGAAAGGCAATGTGACAAATCAGTAGGGGAAGTCAATGGGATGGTGGGTTGCACAGGAAGGGGTATCCTCAGCATAAAAGGGAGGTAGTGTTTCGACTGTATCAGCCATTGGTGAGACCACATCTGGAGTACTGTGTCTAGTTCTGGAGATCACACTTCAGGAAGGACAAAGGCAGGGTAGAGGCCATCCAAAGAAACATAGAAACATAGACTTTGATGGCAGATAAGGACCACTTGGCCCTCCAAGTCTGCCCATTTCCCTTCCTATTGGATAAGCCACAGGTTCTAGTTAACCAACAGCCTACTTCCTGCAACCCTCCACTACAATTGCCTTATGTCTCTCCCATGCATGTTTGAATTCCACCACTGTTTTAGACCCAACAACCTCCCCAGGAAGGCGGTTCCATGCATCCACCACTCTCTCTGGAAAAAAAAAATTCCTCACATTACCCCTGAGCCGTCCCCCCTCTATCTTTAAATTGTGCCCCCTTGTTCTTACACATCTCTTTTTCTGAAAGATGCTACCCTCCTGGACTTTGTTGATTCCCTTGAGGTACTTAAAAGTTTCTATCATATCCCCCCTGTCCCTCCTTTCATCAAGGGTATACATATTAAGCTCTCTCAGTCTCTCTTCATATGGTTTCTGATGTAGACCCTGCACCATTTTAGTTGCCCTCCTCTGGACTGCTTCCATCCTGTCTATGTCCTTGCATAGATGGGGTCTCCAAAACTGCACACAGTATTCCAGATGGGGTCTCATCAACTGTCTGTACAGAGGGATAACCACTTCCCTTTTTCTACTTGTGATGCCCCGTCCTATGCATTCCAGTATCCCCCTGGCTCTCCTTACTGACTTCTCACATTGCTTACCCACCTTTAGGTCATTTGATATGACTACCCCCATATCCCTTTCCATTTTTGCTGTTGTTAGTACCTCCTCTGCTATTGTGTACTTTTCTCCTGGGTTTTTGTTTCCCAGGTGCATTACTTTGCACTTCTTTGCATTGAATCTAAGTTGCCATATGTCTGACCATTCCTCCAACCTTGCCAAGTCCCTTCTCATCCTTTCTACACCCCTTGTGTATCAACTCTGTTACAGATGTTTGTGTCATCTGCAAAGATGCATACCTTTCCCTCCAGACCCTCTGCAATGTCACCTATAAAGTTGTTAAAGAGGACTGGACCCAGTACTGAGCCCTGAGGTACTCCACTAGTAACCTCCCTTTCTTTGGAATGTGTTCCATTCACTATTACCTTCTGTGTCCTGTTGTGCAGCCAGTTTGCTACCCAGGCTACCACCCTGGAACCCACTCCCAGGCTGGCTAACTTGATTATTAGTCTTTTGTGTGGGACTGTGTCAAATGCCTTACTAAAGTCTAGGTAGGCCATATCCACAGCCCCTCCCTGGTCTATTACTTTGGTCACCCAGTCAAAGAAATCTATTAGATTCGTCTGACATGACCTTCCTGCTGTAAATGCATGCTGCTTTGGGTCCTGTGCCCTGCTGGCCTCTAGGTACTCAACAATTCTTTCTTTCAGAAGTGATTCCATCATTTTCCCTACCACTGAAGTCAAACTTACAGGTCTGTAGTTTCCTGCTTCTGCCTTGCTCCCACTTTTGTGAAGGGGAATCACATCTGCCCTCCTCCAGTCATCAGGTACCACCCCATCCTCCCATGATTTGTTAAAAAGTGTGGTCAGTGGTGTCACTAGGTCCTCCCTTAGTTCTTTTAGGATTCTGGGGTGAATCCTATCAGGCCCCATTGCTTTGTCCACCTTGAGTTTTAGAGTTCTTTCAGGACTCTTTCTTCTGTAAATGGACTGGTGTCAACCCCACTACCCAGAGTGCTTCTATTGTCTGGTTTAGGTAACTCCTCCTCATCTTCTTTTGCGAATACCGAGCAAAAGTATTCATTCACTATCTCTGCCTTTTCACTGTCTCCCTCTGCCCACCTCCCCTCTCCTTTGTTAATCTTCACTATTCCTCCCTTAACCTTTCTATGCTCCCTAATGTACCTATAGAAGGTTTTATCCCCCTTCTTAACTGAGTTAGCTATTTTTTCCTCGGTTTGGGCCTTTGCCCAAGGGGGTAACAATTGAGAGCAGTTACAGGTGGGGTAGAATGAGAGAAATTGCATGACAGAAGGGGAAAGAGAGAGGCATTGGTAGGAGAGGGGCAGGTTGAGGCAAATAATTAAGAGCAGTTGCAGGCAGGGGGTGGTGAGGTCATGAAGGAGGACAGAAATGGTGCAGGACTGCACCAAATAACTTATGAGGAGGAACAGGACTGACTCTCAGAAGATTCTGAAATAACAAATGATCAAAGCAATATTTATTTATTTATTTTATTTAAAAGTTCTACCAGGAAAGGTATACTGAGCAGACTGCTCATTTCCAGATGTGTCCTAGGGGGAGGGGAGAAAATTAACAATAAACAAGGCATGGTAGATAGGTAACATGAGAAACATTTTCAAAAATTACACAAGTAATACATGGTGAGAACTACAGAGTTGTAAGTGCTGGATTGCTTGGTGAAGTACAACTGAAATAACAGAGAAGGTGAAAATTGGGAATTCAGGAATTAGGGTATGACTAAGACTTAAGGAGACAAGTATGAGGGTATCATGAGAAAAATGGGAGAGAAAGGAAAAGGAGAGGAGAGAAAGGAGAATGGGGGGGATTGGGTGAAAAGGGGGTAACAATTAAGAGCAGTTACAGGTGGGGTAGAATGAGAGAAATTGCATGAGAGAAGGGGAAAGGGAGAGGCGTTGGTAGGAGAGGGGCAGGTTGAGGCCAATAATTAAGCGCAGTTGTAGGCAGGGGGTGGTGAGGTCATGAAAGAGGCAGGAGAGGACACGAGAGGAGGAGGCACTATGGATGGTGTGAGGGAGGGTGTTCCAGAGTTTGGCAAAATTGTGACTGAAAGCAGCTTGGCCTACAGACATAGAGGTGGTGGGAACAGCCAGTTTCTGAACATTGGGGCATCTAAGAGCATAGGAGGAGGGAGGAGGGAGAGAAAGGGAGGTTGAGAAGTGTGGGGGGGTAAGGATCCAAACTAGAATTTACTAACAAGGTTAACGCAGTGGCCTTGGTGTCTGTCCTCAAGACAGAGGAGAGATAAGGACTGATACAGAGTACAGTGGTGTGTGCAAGGAGGACAGTCAAGTGCAAAGTGGCAAAAAAGAGTTGAAGAGAGTGTCCAATCTGGCTAGAGAGGTACCAGAACAACACTGTTGACCACATTGCTGTAGTCAAAGATTGGGAGGATCATCCTCTGGATGACTACATGATGGGCCAGTAGAGGGATGCATTCATGATTTCTGTACAAGTCACCAAGCTTTGGGTGCAGTTTTTTTAACAACAGCATCAACATGGTCAGAGAAGTTGAGGTGTTGCTCGAGCCATACCCCAAAGATACCTGAAGGAGGTGACATCCTCCAGGGGGGACCCATCTAAGGTGCCAAAGGACATAGAGACAGTCTTCTTGGCATTCAGAAATAGCTGGTTAGAGTGTAACCAGAGCTGCACTTGATCAAAGTCGAGTTGGAGTCTGTATGCCATGTCAGCAGCAGAGGGGCCAGAGGTATACAGGACCATGTCATCTGCATATATGTGAATGGATGTGGACTGGGAGGCAGAGGAGAGGTCATTTAGAAAAATGGAAAATAGCAGAGGTCCAAGTACTGAGCCTTGCAGGACCCATGTGTTTCTAGGAAGGGTGGGGAGAGAGTGTCACCAATTTTAACAGATTGGGTCTGACCCTCAAGGTAAGAGCGGAACCAACAGGTGGCAGCTCCTAAAAGGTCAGCAGTTGAGAGTTTGGACAGGAGGAGAGGGTGTGAGACAGTGTTGAACAATTTAGCCAGATCGACAGAAATGGCGGAGGTAATTAGGCCCTGGTCCATACCCATAAGAACTGAATCAGTGAGCCTGAGGAGGGAAGTAGTCATACAGTAATACTTCCAGAAGCCTGATTAGTAAGGAGTGAGGAAGGAAGAGGAGTCTAGGAAGGGAGATAATTGGGACAGCACAATGTGTTCATGTAGTTTGGCCAGGATAGGGAGGAGGGAGATGGGGTGATAGTTACCGGTAGTAGAGGGCTCACCTTCTTTTGGGAAGGGAATAATGGTGGCATGCTTCCAATCTGAGGGAACAAAGGCACGGGAGAAGGATAGGTTTAGGAGGTCAGTAAGTGGTAAGGAGATATGTTGAGGAGATAGCTGGGCAGATAGGTAGAGGAGTTTACAGTCCAGCCCATCAGGACTCTTGCCTTTGGATGGGTTAAGGGTGAGGCAGGCCTCAAGAATGACAACAGGTGACATAGGAGAAAAGGAGAAAGGAGACAGGAGAGGAGGGCTGTGCTGAAGACAGGATAGGAGGGAGCATAGCGAGGAGAGGGGATATGGAGGAGAGGACAGAGGAGGCACAGGAGGTAAAGAAATAGTTAAACTCAGAGACAACTGGGAGGGAATCAGATAGGGAGGAGTTAACTACTTTGAAGACAGGCGAAGGTAGTTAAGTTGGATGGGAGAAGAGTGCGTGGACTACCTTCCAAAATTTAGAAGTGTGATTTATGTTGGAGTCAAAGGCATTTGAGAAGTAATCAACCTTAGCAAGCCTAACAGCCCTAGTGCAGGCACTGTGGAGGTAGCGGTATCCCTGTAAGGCTTTGGTGGAACGGGTACATTTGTGTTCCAGCTAGGCCTGGTCAAGGACACATAGACAGGCTAGCACCTCTGACATGAACCGGGAAAGATTAGATCCCCTTACTTTGGTATGTTGGGGGGGTAAGGGTGGAGATTCCAGATTTCAAGAAATTTTGATTTGAAGTAAGTGAGGGCATTTTCAATGATAGAGGCTGTGGAGATCTGACCAATCAATGCTGTGTAGGTCATTGAGTAAGGGAGTGAGGTCCAGTGATTTGAATGAAAGAATAGGTAGTATTTTAGGAGGGGCTTTGGGGTAGTGAATTTTGTGAATTAAGAAGGTCAGGTGATAATCACTTGTGGTATCAGGGAGGATGCCAGCCTTAAGGAAGCGGTGAAGATGGGAGGTGAGTGCTAGTCAATGAGGGAGTGGTTGATGGTTTTGTGTTTTAGGAGGGTAGGCTTGTTGATTAATTGGACCAGGTTCAGGGAGGCAATGTGAGTTTTGGAATGTGTGGGGGAGAGCTAGTTCAGGTTAAAATCACCTACGATGAGCATCTTACCAGAGGAGTCATGGGTCAAGATGGTGGACAGAGTGTCATTAACGCCTGGGGGGGGGAGCTAGGGCAGAAGTAGATGCCAGCAACAAAAATAGGAAGGGAGTGGAGGAGGAAGAACTTTATTTGTAGTAACTCATAAGCAGAAGGAATGGAGGTAGCTAGAACTGAAGTGAACTGGATTGCCGCAGTAAGATACATAGCCATGGTACCACCCCTACTAAGGCGGTCATGATGAATAAGTGTATATCCAGGGATAGAGATGCTGTTAGTAGGTGGGAGACCCGCACCAATGCCAAGACAACCACGGAGATCATACAATCTTCTGAGAATACAGTCTCAAAGTCACAGAGATAAGTACTGATAATGACTCACTACAAGAGAGTTCTTCTCCATAAAGTGCTTGCTCTTTAATGTAATGTGCAAAGTAAAAGACTTAGTCTTTCTCCTAGGGATTGATATTACTGATTTGGGGGTGGAATAGTCGTATGATCATACCACTGCACCGTGGGATTCAATTTTATTACCCCCTTGAGAAGGCCTACCCCTGTGGAGATGGCGAGATACCACCCTCTACGGGATATTTCTCCCCAAGGCCTTGTGGCGGTTCTTGACTTCTAGTCCCCCGCACTGGCGAGCAGTGTCCAGAGACCTTGGTGATGGCCTATAATAGGGCAGTTACTCGCCTGGATACTATTGTCTTGTTCGTGTACGCCCTCTCCCTTCATCCCAAGGCGTCCTGGTTCGACGGGACGTTGAGGGAGATGCGGAGACAGGGGCGAAGATTAGAATGCTGTTGGTGCAGATCCACTAGAGATACCGACCACCTTAAATTGATGGACTACTACTCTGTCTATCAATCTGCAATCTCCCATAAGAAGGCAGAATTCCTGTCCAGGTAGATTGCTGCTGATAGGAACCGACCGGCTCAGCTGTTTCGAACTGTGGACAGGCTGTGCAACCGAGCTTGTCTACAAGTTCGGAGAGCTTTTTCACAATTAGAGTGTGAGGAGCTTGCTTGCTTCTTCGCTAATAAGGTGGCCGATATCAGGGCGAATCTGCATTCTGCGGCTTCTAAGGGGGATGTGGTTGAACAGCGTGAGTTCACAGTGCCTCAATTTTTGTGGTGTTCCTTCAGCAGACCTGATTTCGTGGATGTCATGAGGATTATCCATGGTATGCACCCTACAAGCTGTAGTTTGGATCCTGGACCGACTTCCCTAATATTGGGTTGTTGTGACATCATCGGTCCAATCCTTGTGCAAATAGTCTGGTGCTCCCTGGACTCGGGTGAGTTTCCTAGCTCCCTGAAAGAAGCGGTGGTGACACTGCTCTTGAAGAAAGCTACCTTGGACCCAGATTGTTTTGCAAACTACAGACCTATCTCTAACCTACCCTTCATTGGGAAGGTGATTGAGAAAGTAGTGGCGGTCCAATTGGAGAACCATTTAACCATCCACGACATATACGAACCCTTCCAATCCAGTTTTCATAAAAGACATAGCACCGAGACTGCGCTGGTTCGGGTGCTTAATGATTTCTTGAGGCCGAGAGACCAGAAGAGGCATTCTATTCTAGTTCTTCTTGATCTCTTTTCAGCTTTTGACACCGTGGATCATGTGGTGTTGTTTGCATGCCTGAGGTAGATCTGTAGAATATCGGGAACCGTCCTTGGATGGTTCACCTCATTCCTCACTAGGAGATCACAAAGAGTTGTGTTGGGAATTTTTTCCTCTGGCTGAATTCCTTTGTTGTGTGGGGGTGCCTCAGGGTTCTGTGCTATCTCCCATGTTATTTGCGGTGTATATGCTGCCCCTCGGAGACATTATAAGATGGTATAAGCTGAGGTTTCATTGCTATGCAGATGATACCCAGCTATACCTGTCTTTTGCCCCTGACCAGGATGGAGCGCTCTCGGTGTTTAACAACTGCCTGAAAGAAATCCAGGATTGGACGGATTCTAGTTGGCTGAAGTAGAAACTCAAAAAAGACTGAGGTTTTGGTTGTGGATCCGGGTTGTCGGACAGAGAGGTCGCCTGTTGGTGCACCCTCAGAAATTTTTCTTGGGGGTGTATCACTCCCAACCTCTGAACAGGTGTGTAACCTAGGGGTTATCTTAGATGACAGGCTGACACTACAGTCACAAGTGTCAGCGGTCATCAAGATTTCCTTCTACCACCTTAGGAATATCACTAGAGTGAAACACCTTGTTCCGTCTGACTCGTTACCAAAGTTGGTGCATGCCTTTGTGTCCTCACGCTTGGATTACTGCAACGCCCTGTATTTTGGGCTTTCTGGGGTTGAAATCCGCTGCCTCCAGCTAGTGCAGAATGCAGCAGCATGGGTTTTGACTGGGACAAGCAGGTCTTGCCACATCTCCCCGGTGCTGCTCGATCTGCACTGGCTTCCTGTTAGGTGGCGGATCACCTTCAAAGTCTGTTTATTGACTTTTAAAGCCCTACATGATCAGGGTCCAGCCTATCAGAAAGATCTTCTGGTTTCTTACTGCCCGGGCCGAGTACTCCGCTCGGCCAATGAGGGGTTGCTAGAGATTCCAAGAGTGAGTCTAAATTCATCTGGTTGTAGAGCTTCCTCTTATGCTGCTCCCACTCTTTGGAATTCTCTACCCCGTCGGTTTCGGTTGTGCACCTCCAAGGAGGAGTTTAAGAGGGATTTAAAAACTCACTTGTATCAGTCTGCCTTTTTAGATCATTGATTGTGATGTATCATTGTGAGATTGAAGTTTTTATCTGTGTTTTATTTGTGTTTTATTACATTTGTACAGCGCCTTGAAATTGGAAAGGTGCTTTAGAAATAAAATGTATTATGAGGTCACGTGATGTGCTGAGACGAGTCGGACATCCTCCGCGCCACTCCTAGGCCCGAGCTACAAATTTTCTGTTTATTTGCTTTGGGGTCCATCTGTTTTGGTCGCCTTTGGATCAGGAGGGGGTGTAAGCCGTAGCGATCGCGAGTTCAAGTGGCAGCTGAACACCAAAAGCCTTGGGACACCGGCGCGAGGTTCTGTCAGGGTGTGCTGCAGTCAGAAGCCACAGGCCTCGGCTGGTAGCTGGGATGGAGCCCGAAGCATTTGAGTCCCTCGCCGCAAGATCCCCCGCGACCAAGAGACCCAAGCCACAGTCCCCCACCCTGGTGGAACCAGAGGAGGATATAGATAGGGAGGGGTGATGGGTCAGTCAAACGAGACCTGCAGGAAATTAAGAAGATGCTACAGGGTTTGGTAGTGGACTTTGCTACAGTAAAACCGCACTGCAATCTCTTGCTCAATGTATGGGGGATGCAGAGGCCAGGATTGCATCGCAAGAGAGAAAGTGATGTCTATGGAGCAGGAGCTGATTGTGGCCAAAAGCAAATTAAAAAATTGGAAGCTCGGATTGATGACCAGGAGGCAGAAGCCGGAGAAACAACCTGGTACTTGCTGGGCTGCCGAAAAGAGTGAGGGCGGACTGTGTCTCATTTATTCAGGATTTGCTACTAAAGCTTTTGGGCCAGACAACCATATGGAGAAGCATATAATTTGGAAAGGGCCCATCGTGCCTTATGGAAGTTCCCTGCCGGGAGCGAGGCCCAGAGTGATCATTATAAGATTCCTTAATTTTAAAGAGAAGATGCACGTTTTATGGAAGGCCAGACAGCTTAAATCTCTTCAATGGAATGGTGCGACCCTCTGGATGTTCCAGGATCAAACCCCTTTAATCAGAGAGAAGCAGAAGGAATATGTGGAGATTAAGAAAAAGCTGTATTTAGCGAATTAAATTTCACGTGCAGTATCCAGCAACGCTAGTGGTGAGACTGCAATCCGGAAAGCTGCATCTGACGCCAGAGATGCGCTGGAAAGTTCATGCATTTGAACTTCCTAATCTATTTAAACCTCCGACCTGAGGTGGACTGCCCAGATGAAGTGGGGCTATGTGGACCTTCTTTCAGCTTGACAAGGACTTTATACAGCTGTTCTAGGTCGTTAACCTTAAGTTAGCCATGGCTGTACTGCCTTTCTCTTCTTTCTTCCTTTTTCTCTTTCTGGGTGGCATTTCGGGGGATTGCACTATGGTGGTTTGACCCGCGTGGGTTTGCTTGGGGGATTTAGAGTGGGGATCGGGGTTTGGTTTGGGGGTATTGGTTCTGGGGTATAGCTCCCAGGGTCGGTGATGTCCACCTTTATTTGAGGGAACATGTAAGGAGGGCATTGGTAGATTCCTCTTTATATGGTGGAACCAGTTCTGGGCAGGACCAGTTGCCAGTGTGAAGAGACTGGCTTGGGACTCACAACAGGGCATTGTTCTGGACTACGCTGTTTTAACTGAAATATTAGGGGAATATATGTGAGCTGGGAGGGCACTGGCGGAGACGGGGGTGATACACCAGGACCAGGAGACGGGCGGTCTTCTGCTGAGATAGGGCTAGGGAAGACAGGCGGGAGGAAACCACAGGGAAGCTCATCCATGACCGATGAATCGTTAGGAGGGCGATCGAAGGATCGGGGGCAGGGGGAGGGTGGGATTGGGGGTTTGGGAAAGAGAGAGAGAGAGCATCTAGATTGTGTAGAGAGGTAAGGCAGAATGGTAAGGTTTGGGTGGATTGGATCTCATGTTATGATTTAGTGGATGGATAATGGTCCATATTAATATACTTTCCTGGAATGTCAAAGGGCTTAGGGGTAGACGCAAAAGAATGGTCATTCTGAGGCATATTAATTACTTGGGGGTGCATATAGCTGCTTTGCAGGAGACACATTTACTAACGGAGGAATTAAGCTATCTTAAAAAACTATGGGTGGGTCAGGTGTATGGGCAGGGTAAGGAAAAAGCTTTGGGGGGGTGGCGATTCTAATAAGAAACAATTGCCCCTTTAGGATGGAACAGGGGTTGTTAAGGGAGGATGGTAGGGGGCTATATCTGTCTGGGGTTTTAGCTGGTAAGGCAATTTCCTTGGCCTCTATTTATGGTCCCACTCCCTCTTCCATGAATTTTTGCCTCCATTGAGAGGACATTGCAGCTTTGCCTACAGATTTATTTATTTTGGCTGGGGACTGGAACGTGTGCACCAGCAATTTGGAGGATAGGATACCTCAACTGGTAAACCTCTAACCAAAGCACAGGTTGCCTTGAATAAGATGGTGGAGGCGATGGCTCTGGTGGACCTGTAGGACCCACTCCAAGAAGGGTAACACCATGACCTTCTATTCTGGGGCTTATAAGTCCCAGCGGCCATTGACTTCTTTTTGATTAGTAGTGCGGTTCTCAGGAGTGAAGGGTTTGACGACTGAGATTGGTTCTCTCTGATCATTCCCCATCTCGTTGCTGTGAGAACAAGTCTTGCTTCTCCCAGGCCAGTTAGGTGGAGACTGAATGATTTGCTGTTAAGCGGAACCTAAGGTCCAGGAGGAGCTAGGCGAGCATCTGAGAGGATTCATACAGTCTCAATTACCATCCCTACAAAATCAAAAGCTGGTGTGGCCGACATGTAGGTACTATATGTAGGGGTCCAGACTGGCAGCTAGGAGGAACAGACTGAGGAAGGCAAAGGAGGAATTCATTTTGGGGGATGGCTTAGCTATCTCCCCTGGAGGAGTCTTCAGGAGAAATTGATAGAGAACTTAAATCCCTACGGGGGGAATGGGCGGATATTAGATATGGTAAGGTGGAATATTGGTTGGATAGGATGCAGGCTAAATATCTCCTCCAGGGGGATGTCCCGGGTCATCTGCTAGCGGCTAGGATCAGGGAATGGGAAGCTAGTAGAACTATCACTTCGATTTGGCATGAGGGGCAATTGATAGTAGACCCTCAAAAAATAGCAGAGGCATTTGCGTCCTATTTTACCGGCATATATGGATTGGGAAATATAGTAGGAGAAGAGGAAGTGAATGCTTTTCTCGAGGGAATACTCCTCCCAGTTTTGGATGAAATGCAGGCTAGTAAGATTGTGGCTCCCATTACGGAGGCGGAGATACTGGGGGTGGTGCAGTCTTTGCCGGTGGGTAGGACTCCGGGACCGGATGGTCTTACGGTGAAGTTCTACCAAGCACACATTAAGACAGTACTCCCCCTTCTACTAGATTTTTATAATACCATTATGCAAGAGGGGTTGTCCCATCCGTTGTTATACCAGGCATTTATTTCTCTCATTCCCAAGCCAGACAAACCTAGGGATAGGGTGGACAGCTATAGACCTATAGCTTTAATGAATCAGGATATTAAGATTTTAACAAGAATTTTGTCTAATAGAATACTGAGTATTGCGCCACTTCTGATTAGCGAGGAGCAGATGGGATTTATGCCGGGAAGGGGAGCTCAGGACGCCCATAGGAAGCTGCATCATATAATTGCCTATGCATCGGATTCCCAATTACCTCTAGCTTTAATATCATTGGACGCCAAAAAGGCATTTGATAGGGTTTCCCATGGTTTTCTGTTTGCCACAATGTGGAAGATGGGCTTTCCGGAGGGTTTGCTCAAGGGTATTGAACACCTCTATGCCGCCACCACAGCTAGGGTCTTGTGCAATGGGTACAGTTCACAAGAAGTGTTGTTGAAAATGGGACAGACAGGGATGTCCCTGTAGCCAATACTATTTAATATCTATCTAGAGCCTTTGTTAAGAGCCCTTAAGGAGGACAAACTTATAAAAGGGGTGAGGTGGGGAGGGAACTTAAGTTCACAGTTTTTGCGGATGATATTTGCTGCACGTAGAGTGACCGAGCTAGAAGTTTTGAGAGAGCACGGGTTTGATTTATGCTTTCTCAGCTGTGTGTCAATTATAAGCTGAACTTAACTAAAACTCAGGTTCTCCCCTTGACCCCGCATGTATTCAGGGCAGATTTTACTCAATTTTGCCTCCAGTGGAGGGCGGATGAGATTAAGTACCTGGGTATCCGGGTTACGGCAAATAGCGAAAGAGGGGCGGATACAAACATGAAGGGGGTGATATCAGCAATAAGAGGAGATATACTGAGATGGAACAAGCTCCCCTTGAATTTTACGGCTAGACTTGGCCTTATTAAAATGAATATGCTGCCCAGGCTTTTATACCCACTATATTTTGCCCCGTATGATATTCACACTACTTGGTTCAAGGTTATTAGGAAGCTTCTTTCTGATTTCCTATGGAATTCTAAGCTACCTAGGAAGAAATATGAATCACTTTGCTTGCCCCAGCTGAGGGGGGATCAAACTGCCTGATCTCCTATTATATTATGTGGCAGGGCAATTGGGCTTTATGTCATGGGTTAGGGAGACTGAAGGGAGGCTTATATCCCAACATGGCTACAGATTGAGACAAATCTTGGAGAGGCGAGGCTTCTCGCCCGGTGATTAATATATGTTAACCTGGTAAAGGCTTTCAGGAAAGAGGGTGGGAACCCGATTGGGAAGTCACTGAGGCCGTGGTGGTCTTTTCTCTCCCGGCGCAAAGGAAATTACAGTTGAAATCCTGGGACCAACCGTTAGTGGGTAATCCCATATTCGAAATTGGGGGGAGGGCAATAAGCGATCGATGGGCCTACCAGGTGAGGGGCCTTAAGGTGAGGGATCTTGTCCAAGGTGTAAGGGTTGTTATTCCAGCCTCCATGGAGGGGATGCCCTTTTTCAAAAAACTGCAACTGATTCGGCTGCTGGAGTCAGTGGTGAGAAAGATTGGAGGGTTTTCAGATGGATCATTTACATGGGATCTTCTGAGGCAGTGGAGCCAAGGCAAACGCCTTTCTCAGATTTATAGGAAGCTGCTGGAGTTTATTAGTCCTCTTGCCCATGCAGGTGGTACTGGGACAAAGTAATGGCTCCCAAGATTCTTGTGTGGGATTCAATTTGGAAAGGCCATAGGTACATAACAATTCCTAAGTTTAGGACCATGCAGTATTTTATTGCGTCTGATCTTTATTTTACCCCGGTAAAACTATGTGATAGAAAGCTTAGGCAGACGGACCATTGTTTCAGATGTGGGATGGGAATCGGGGATTTGCTACATGTGATGTGGGAGTGCTGTAAAATTTCCCCCTTGTGGCTGGAAATTAGGCAGCGTATGGACCCGCTGATGAATTACTCAGAATTTATAACCCCAGAGGTGTGTGTTCTGGGTGATTTTTCAAAAGTTCCTGGAGTCCTAGCCAAATTTCATTTGGCCTTGATGACAGCACTAATCAAGTCTTTTCTAGTTCAGTATTGAAAAGACGACCAGGAGTATTCTTATGGTCAGTGGGTGCGGGACTTGATGGTCATATTGGGCAGGATAAGGAGACAGCTCTGGAGTGAGGGAAATAAACGGTTATACGCTAAGAGATGGGCATCTTTAGAAGCGATTTATTCATCTCAGAGATTACCTCAGGTCCGTCTGTCATGCTCGAGTAGCAAGGGCTTGGTTTTTCTCTTCTTTCTAGTAAGGGATTTGGTTGATCAGCACTTTGTTCACATGATTGAGTAAAGCAGTCATTATATAGATAAGTTGGGATCCTAGTAAGGGTTTTGGGGAACTAGACTGTAAGCCTTCCAGAGGATAGATGGGATGGGACTCTCTCTCTCTCTCTCTCTCTCTTTAGGGGATATAGCAGGACTCCACCTCTGATTTAACCTAAGGTGTTTTCTTGATTTGCACCTTTGGTCTAGTATCCTGAGATATTACACTAGGTAGCATGGTAAAGTTGACTCCTGTTTTGTTCTTTTTTCCTATTTTCTTTTTTCTCTTCTACATGCGATTGGGGGAACTGCTCTTGGTTCATTTGTTTAGACTATATCTATGGATAATATGTTACTATTTGGCAATGTGGATTGTAGTTGTTTATACAGGGGTCTTTATTGATAAATATGCTGCTTAGGGATGGATTCCTGCTGGGTATGTATATATGGGATTGTATATAGTTCATACAGCCAGTTTGGGACTGTATACCCTGGTTTTCCAGGTTTCTTCCCCCCCTTTTTTTTTTTTTTTATTATTATTTTTAGTTGTAATGGATGTCATGTGTTAATCAAAATCTAGTAAAGATTTGTTGAAGAAAAAAAAGAAATAAAATGTATTATTATTATTACTATTATTATTATAAAAAAGGCGGTCACAGTAAAACATAAAACTCCACTCCCTCCTGCTACCTCCTGATACAACGTCCTGTGTCCTACGTCACCTGATGTGTTTCACATGCCAGTACTTTCTCAAAGGTATGTAGGACATACAGTAGGCAGGTAAATTTTATTAAATACTCAAAGTGTTTAAAGTGACATACACCTGTAATAAAATATAATCACACCAACATCTAATCAAACTGCTTACATCCGATCCGTAAACACTATGTGCAAAATACAAGGAGGGTGATCACATCAGACAATGCATCATATAATATTACAACCTATTTTTAGTAATTATTACAACTGGGATTTATATTCTCCAGTATAATTCGTGCCAAGTATATTGCAGCCTGCCCTTTCCATGATTAATAGTACACTCTAGTGGATACATTCATACATGGCAATAAATAACAATAAATAGCACCAAACCTGACAGGTAGAAAGAAATTGCAAGAAGTTTTAATAGAAAAACTCCCACAGCAGGTAAAGTTCTGGTGCAAATCTGTATAAAAGAAAACGAGAGAGAAAAAATTAACAAATTAATAATTGAACATTATACATGTTATTAACAACAGGAGCACACATGATACAAATTTTTCTTATTTTTTGAGGAATGGCTTAACCTCAGTCCTACTATTAAATCCATTTCCCTCCATGGCCTTGAAAGCAAAAATCCAATACTGCTCTCTCTTCAAAAGCAAGTTATTGTAGCCCCCCAAGTGACATCACTGTTGTTTCTATCCCAAGGTAAGAGAAGGTATACTCTTATTCTATTCCTTTTCCTGAACACATGTATAGCTATTGCATTTGTGAGATCCCCCCGTTCTATGGCTCTCTCATGTTCCCCTATTCTAGTTTTAAAGGCCCTCTTTGCTTTTCCTACATAAAATTGGCCACATGCACAAGTTGCCATATATACAAGACCCACAGTGCTACAAGTAATATACTCCCTAACCTGGGTATCTGTGTAATTGAGTGGATTTTTGTATGTTTTTGTATTGGTGCTGTTGTCCAGAATTTTGGGGGAAAGCCATGTCTCAGTCAGTATTAGAACCTCCGGTCTGAAGGTTAGCATGAGGGTCAGTATTTGGGAGAGTCTGGGAGAAGGCTTCTAAAGTTTAGGTGAGTAACCTCAGACCCCAGGGGAGATAGGAGGGAGGGAGGAGGAGGTGAAGGACCAGAATAGTTTCAGTATCCCCAGCTAGCTGCAGTAACAGGAAGATCATATGAAAAGTAAGATAATGTATACATTTCTTTGGCACAGAGTGAGTGTGGGGAGGACGTCTGGGTGGTGCAGGGAGGGTGGGTGAGGAGGAGGAGGAGGAGGAGCTAAGAAGGGCAGTGTGGAGGCAAGAAGAGGGTAGGATCAATGCCCCAGAGATCCATGGGTTGTGGGAAAATGTGAAGGGATAGGCGGGGGTTGTGGGGTGAATTGGGAGGGTAAGGTGGAGGTCAGGTGCAGAAGGGAGAGATGGAAAGTAGGAAGGGGGAAAGGAGTTAGAGGAAAAGTGAAAGGGGAGGAGACTGAGGATGAACTGGAGCATGGTAGAAGTGGTGAAATGAAGGGTAGTAAGGAGGAGGGAGAAGAGGGATTTTAGAGGCAGATTGACAGGTAACTAGACTTTGTTAGATAGTAGAAGCAAGCAGAAAGAAGCAACACCACATAAAAGTGAGGGTGGGTGACACAAAGTGAGCCAGGGCATTTTCCTCCTGGTTTTCCTTTTTTCCATAATTAAAATTTTATTCAGTTTCAAACAATAACATCACAATGCAATACAAAGATACTGATCTAGCCAGAGCATGCACCCCTTGGATATTCAATTCTAAAAGGTGCAAAAACAGACAAATTATTTCAGTAGTTTAGGGAACATGTAAACATACACAGCAATTGAAACAAATTCTAACACTGACATAACAGACAGTACCATTACATTGTTTCCTCTGATGTTCAAGGGTCGGTGATATCTGTCTGTTGAAGGTGTGTAGGTAGTGTTGGTATGACCTGACTAAAATGACCCCACCTCCTGGAAACTGTGAGTAGATGTGAGGTCAGCTCTGTGAATCTGCAGGGTGGGGAGGGGTGTTGAGAGCACCATGTGGTTATACCTGGTACTATACCTGGTTAAACAACTAAACAACTAAATGTGGGATGGCTGGTTGCCATGCATTCAAGGTCTTTGATGCGCTGCTGGTCAGCATGGCAAGTTCTATGCAGGTTTACACTGATGCAGTCAATTCGATGCCTGGATGGAAGAAACAGCTAGAGGGTATGGTACAGTAGGGGAGGTCAGGTATGTGCCCAGAGTTTTGAGCAAGTCCTCAGTCTGTTGTGTGTACTGTCTCATTGTTGGCTGTTTTTCCTAGCTCCAGTAGCCGTTCTTTCATGAGATACAGCGATTGCTCCCAACACCGTCTCAGAAGCACTCTGTTTGCAGTAATCAGAGCTCCCAACAGCCTTTTTGCACAATCCGAGATGAGAGTTAGAGGTGGTTGCTATGGTAGGTTTATGCAGCATTATTAAAAGAGGGGTAAGTATTATACTGCTAGATAATACCTTCTTACACACTGAATGAACTTCTGACCAGTATGTTGCTATTTTTAAACAGGATCACCAGGATGATAGTGCCCTTCTCCTCTGCGCACCTCCAGCATCTGCATGTGGCCATTAGGACCCACTCATACAACTTGGTCAGTGTCCTGCACCAGTGGTCAATTATGTAAGCAATAAGACCCAAGGGAGTGTACATTAGACATTTCTAATGCACAGTCACAGGCATAGTGAGGCCGAGTGCCTTCAGTCCCTGGCCGTGCGTTAGAAATGTCTAATGCTCCCCCTTATTGTGTTATAAAATAGGCTTTAAAACTAAAAAAAAAATCTAAAATATTTTTCAGTTAATTATATTAGAACATTTAGTTTACTGTGTAATAAAATAATCCCTCCACCTACATAAACTTTAGTTTTTTTTTTCCTCTTTAGCCTTTGACCTACTGGTGTAGCCCTAGCTGCATTTTTTTTTAAACAGATAGTTTGAAGACCCTCCCCCCACACACACACACTCACACAGGAAAACACACCCCTCCAACTGTATCAGTGGATAATCTGGTAGTTTTATTTTGTATTTATTTGTGTCTTTTTTCCTTTTTTTTTAATAGTAATTTAGTGGGTGGGAATCAGGTCTGATGGTGTAGGATAGAGAGAGAGAGACAGAAAGAGTGAGCATCCTGGAGAGCGTGATGGGGGAGGACAGAGCTGGACACCAGTGTTTTTCATTGATGGGAGCAGAGCGTGGGCAGGACAGATGAAATGACGTTGATAAGAGCCTTCAGCCAAACTGTTTGCATTAAGTGGCACTGTGATGCATAGGGTGGACTGGCCAAATATAGTGTGTTGAAAAGCAACTGTGGTTGGGAAATCTAATATAGAGGGAAGTTTGCGGGAGAATAGGAAGTGCCACCGTGATCATACACAGATGGCAGTATTTTAATTTCTTTAAAATAGGTCTGCCTATATTATTTATTTTTTTGTTAACACTGAGACTGGAGTAAAATACAGCAACCTAGTGAGTGGTGAGAGAGCTGAGGAGCGAGCAGGCAGTGAAGGTGGGGGCGGGGTGAGGAGGTAAGATGGGTGCACAGATAACCGATTACGCTTCCTCCCCTGTGGTTCTAGGGAATGCGAGTCAGCCACACACCGTTTGACTGTTACACATGTTTGTGTGTTTAGTGCAATCAAACAAACAAAAAGAAAAAATATGGAAATTATTTAGTACTGGTAAACTGTTTAAAGAATATGTCTTTTTTTTGTTTTGCTTTTATATTACACTGAAGCAGACAGGAGTCCAAGCAAGCAAGTGGCAAACAGACGAGAAAGGGATGGTCACAGTTTGAAAGACTTACTTGTAAATCTGTTTAAATGGAGAAAAAACATTACAAAACTGAAGAATATTAGGAACAATTTTGTTTATTGTGCACTTTAGTGTTTTGTTACATGCCATTGACTGATTGTAAGGGAGCTGGGGGAAGTCTCGGTAATGGCAAAATAAAATGGCTGCCTTTTTTTTTTTTTTTACACATTCTGAATTTTTTGTTAACATTCCAAGAAGTGGCACAAGGATTTTTATCATGTCTTGCATCCAGCTGGCCAGCACTTTTTTTAGCCATGCATTTGACACTTCTAATTCACAGAAATTGACCATTCAGGACTCAGGATTTTCCCTACCCATTTTATAACTTAAATTATATCACAGGTATCTAGTATAATTTAATCAAAACACAGGAAAACTGGCAGTTATTAGCCCACAAGCTATTACATACACGTCCACAGTAGGTTATTCATATTTAGCCACACCCACAGTAAGTTATCCACATGTTAACCATGCCCACAGTAGGTTATCCATCTTTTAGACACACCCACAGTAGGTTATCCATATTCCAGTCCCTGCTGTTCACACTGCCCATCTGCTCACACTCAGCTCCCTGACTGTCTTACATGCAGCCCTTCTACAGCTCAGCTTACTTTAGTTTAAAATCCTGGAAGGGTATTTTAAGTTAGGGGAGGTACCAAAATCAAAGAATAGAAGCACATTGGATAGGGAGGTCGATACCAGTCCATTCACAGACGAAAGGGTCCTGAAAGAACTCTTAAAACTGAAGGTGGACAAAGCAATGGGGCCTGATGGGATTCACCCAAGAATTCTAAAAGAACTAAGGGTAGAATTAGTGACACTACTGACTACCATTTTTAACAAATCATGGGAGGATGGTGTAGTTCCTGAGGACTGGAGAAGAGCAGACGTGATTCCCCTTCACAAAAGTGGGAGCAAAACAGAGGCAGAAAACTACAGACCTGTTAGTTTGACCTCAGCTGTAGGGAAAATGATGGAATCACTTCTAAAGGAAAGAATTGTAGAGTTCCTAGAGGCCAGTGGGGCACAGGACCCAAGGCAGCATGGATTCACAGCAGGAAGGTCATGTCAGATGAATCTAATAGATTTCTTTGACTGAGTGACCAATGTGGTGGACCAGGGAAGGGCAGAGGACATGGTCTTCCTAGACTTTAGCAAGGCATTTGACATAGTCCCACACAAAAGATTACTATACAAGTTAACCAGCCTTGGAGTGGGTCCCAAGGTGGTAGCCTGGGTTAAAAATTGACTGGACAACAGGATACAGATGGTAATCATAAACGGAGTTTACTCTGAAGAAAGAGGGGTTACTAGTGGGGTACCGCAGGGTTCAGTACTGGGACCGGTTCTCTTCAATGTCTTTATAAGTGACATTGCAGTGGGACTGGAAGGAAAAGTATGTCTCTTTGTAGATGACACAAAGATCTGTAACAGGGTTGATACAGAAGGTGGGGTGGAAAGGATATAAAGGGACTTGGCAAGGTTGAAGGAAGGATCAAATATATGGCAGCTTAGATTCAATGCAAAGAAGCGCAAAGTAATGCACCTGGGAAACAAAAATCCATGGGAAGAGTACACAATGGGGGGGGGTGAGATAATAACAACAACAGAAATGGAAAGGGATGTGGGGGTAGTCATATCAGATGACCTTAAGATGGGCAAGCAATGTGAGAAGGCAGTAAGGAGGAGGGCTGGGGGGATACTGGGATGCATAGGCAGAGGCATCAATAGTAGAAAACAGGAAGTTGTTATCCCTCTGTACAGACAGTTGGTGAGACCCTATCTGGAGTACTGTGTACAGTTCTGGAGACCCCATCTCCACAAAGACATAGACAGAGTGGAGGCTGTCCAGAGGAGGGCAACCAAAATGGTACAGGGTCTGCACCAGAAGACATACGAAGAAAGACTAAAAGAGCTTAATATGTATACCCTTGAGGAAAGAAGGGAGAGAGAGGACATGATGGAAAATTTCAAGTACCTCAAGGGAATCAACAAAGTCCAAGAGGGTGGCATCTTTCAGAAAAAGAGATGTGCAAGAACAAGGGGGCACAATTTGAAGATAAAAAGGTGACAGCTCAGAGGTAATGTGAGGAAGTATTTTTTCACAGAGAGCGTTGTGGATTCATGGAACAGCCTCCCTGAGGAGGTCATGGAGTCAAGAACAGTGAGGAATTCAAGAATGCATGGGACAGACATAAGGCAGTCCTAGTGGGGGGTAGGAGGAAGTAAGCTGTTGGTTAACTAGGATCTGCAGCTTATCTGTTAGGTAGGAAATGGGCAGACTAGGTGGGCCAAGCGGTCCTTAACTGCTGTCAAATTATATGTTTCTATGTAAGCTTAATATGTATACACTAGAGGAGAGGAGGGAGAGGGGGGACATGATAAAAACTTTCAAGTACATCAAGGGAATCAACAGAGTCCAAGATGGTAGCATCGTTCAGAAAAAGAGATGTGCAAGAACAAGGGGGCACAATTTGAAGATAGAGGGGGGACGGCTCAAAGGTAATGTGAGGAAGTATTTTTTCATGGAGAGGGTTGTGAATACAAGGAACAGCCTTTCTGAGGAGATAGTGGACTTGAAAACAGTGGAGGAATTTAAGAATGCATGGGACTGACATAAGGCAATTCTAGTGGGGGTTAGGAGGAAAAAGGCTGTTGGTTAACTAGGATCTGCAGCCTATGCATTAGGTAAGGTAATGGGCAGACTAGGTGGGCCAAGCGGTCCTTATCTACCGTCAAATTCTGTGTTTCTATGTTTCTAATTTATCTGTGAGGATGAGCTAAGGAGAACAAGGATAAGCGACAAGACCGACAACATTTTCATAGTGAGGTGATCTGGAATTACAGGGGCGGGAGGGAGACAGAGAGATTAAGTGAGAAACAAGTTTGTGGATTGGGGACAGAAGGGTTCAGCAACAATCAGGTAGCAGTATAGAACCCAGTTGTATTTTAATATGTAGCATGGAGACATTTTGACCTCTGTTACAGTAGTGAGAAATCTGGCTTTGAAAAGTAAAGATTCTGGGCATACGTAGTTCAGACGGCACTAATGTGCATGTCCAGAGTCCCAGCTTTACTTTTCAAAGTCGGATTTCACCATGTAAATCTTCTCGTTTTTCACAAGCTGTTACATAAAGAAAAAAAATCTTTGTAACTTGTAGTGGTATAATAGTAATAACATTCATTTAGTTGCAGTATACTCGCAATAACTGGCTTCTGTGGGTATTAAATGCCTCGGCTTCGCCTCCACATTTAGTCATCCACAGAAGCCGGTTATTGCTTCGTATACTCTGACTAAATGAATGTTATCACTTAACTACGTAAATCTACTGTTGGTGTCCTTTATGGTGTTTTGTACTCCCAACCAGGGCTAGTCCCACCCTGCTGCTGGGATCTTCTGGCCCAGCTCCTCTGACCTCTGCTGCCTGACTCTCAAAGAGGGGTCCAGATCCAAGCACAGCAAGTGCTTGTAGATAACATTACTCTGCACCTTGTGACCCTGTATCATCCAAAGTAAGATATCTAGTGTATTGGGATCCCAACCCCTGTATCCTGGCCCTAAAATTGTGCTCAAGGCTTGTCTCAACTGCAGATACCACCAATGCTATTGCTTAGGGAGGTGAAATTCCTGCAATGCTATTGCTTAGGGAGTTGAAATTCCTGCTACAACCATAAAAGGATTTTAGCGTTCTGTTAGCCAGCTGGACAATGTCTGAGAACCATCGAATCCCTACAGCTGCCCATTCCCATCTGTGAGAGCTGCCTCCGCATACGAAGGAGGTGTTTATCCCACAGTGAGGGGGGGGGCTGTCTTCAGCATCCAATTGCTGATTCTGTTGTATTTCCTTGAGCCCTCTGTGATGTGACCCAGCACGGGGTGTGAGGCTAGGGTTCAGGGCAAAGACTCAAATTGGAGCATATGGGCTATCGACTCTCCTGCTGTTGCTGTCTTGCAATCAACCCAGAGGGGCCGATAGTTCTGCTAGCTCCACAGGGCCATCTGTGCCAGCTGGAGCAGAATGTAGGTCATTATTTTTTCTGGAGAAATCAGGAAGCTTAAGGCCCCATTTCCTGAATTCCAGTGTGAGTTTGGACAAACTGAAATGATTCGGCCCTTTACTCCAGAAGAAATTATGCAGCTCTGAATGAAGGGTTTTACTTTTAGTGGGAGGTTGTCCAGAACATACTGTATTTTCATCTTAAAGGCTTGCACCCCCAGCTTGCACCCTCCCCCAGTGAGATATGTGGAGCTTTTCTCATCTCCTGAGGTCCTTCTCGAATTCATCTACTACCTGAGCCAAATTCTGTTTTTCTAGCTTCTTTATTCTCCAGTGCAATTGAATCCTGAGGCACTCCAGCTGGGGTGAAGTGTGCTGGAGCCCCCATGGTTATTGAGCCAGGGTAGATATTTGTAAAGTGGCTGAGAGGAATTGTGACTTAGCAATATTCATCTTATAGCTTGACAGTGTGCTATATTTACTGATTATATCCTGCAAGTTCATGATGGAGTCCTCTGGGTTGGTAAGGGTTAGCATAATGTCATCCACATACGCTAGAGTTTTGTATTCCCCTCCTATGTTCACTCCTGTGATGCCAGGCTACAGACATATGGCCAGTAATAGTGGCTCAAGCCCTAGGAAAAATAGCAGTGGTGAGAGGTGGTAACCCTGCCTTGTGTCTCTGCCCAGCAGAAATTAGCAGGATGCCCTACCAGTGGTTATGACTTCTGCAAAGTCCCCTTTATATAGCATCTCCACCCATTGTTTAAAGACTGTGACTATCCCAAAAGTGGACAGGGTATGAAAGAGGAAACTCCATTCCACCCTGTTGGAGGCCTTTTTGGCATCCAGGGAGAGAAGAACTGCAGGTGGGTGGAGATGTTTACTTTCCTGAGTAGATTGTAATTGTAATTGTTTTAACTAATCCTTTTTTCAAATTCTGTATGCTATGTTATTTGTAAATTGTTTATTTATTTATTGAAAAGTTTCACCAGGAAGGGCACACTGAACAACAAGTTGCTCGTCTCATGGTGCGTTCTGTGGGAAGGGGTGCTGGAAAAGATACAATTAACGAAGATACAACATAAACCATCTTACATCATTTGATGACCATAAGGTCTTAACAGTAGTGAAAAGATCAGACAAGTAGCTAGAGAACTGAAGAAGAGTAAATTATTATGAATATACAATTGACAATATACACAGTGAACAGAGCATCTAGCAAGAGATAACAGTTCAAAAGTACAAAATACAGAAATCATTTTACATCACTTTTAAGTGCAGCAGTGGGTTCAATGTAGCATCAGAGACTATTGTGCAGATAACAGATAGGAACTGTGAGCTCAGAAGGAGTTAGGCACAGGAACGATTAACAGAGAGGTGGTTTTGAAGTGCTGCAGTTAATGAGGAGGGCAAGGACGAGTGGCAAATCTGTTGCAGAAGCGAGTTCCACAGTTTTGGGAAGTGGTACGAGAAGGCAGCCTGGCCTATTGTGGTGGAATGTTGAGGGACTGCCAGGGTTCTATAGTCATGAGATCTGAGTGAGCGGGCAAGTGGAGGGAGGGAGGATGGTTACTGAGGAAGTAAGATAAGCTGGGAGTGAGCCAAACCAGAATTTTGAGACGAAGTTTGCACAGTGGTGTAGCCGTCTGTTTTCAAGAGAGGGAAATGCCAGGGAGTGGTAGAGTTGACAGTGGTGACTGAGAGGAGGAGAGTCAAGAGCGAAGCGACAGAAGGAGTTGAAGAGGGAATTCAGTCTGGCTAAGGAAGTCATTGGAGCAGCACTGTAGACTTCGTCACAGTAGTCAAAGATAGGTAGTATCATCTTCTGGACCAGTTCATGCCTAGCTGGTAAAGGGAGGCAGTTCCAGTTCCTGTATAAAGCACCAAGCTTGGAGCACAAAGTTTTCAGGATAGTGTCAATGTGGTCAGAGAAGGTGAGGTGTTGACCAAGCCAAACACTGAGATACCTGAATGAGGAAGTGTCCTCAATTACTGTCTGATCAAGCGTATGGAAGGAGGGCAGGGAAGGGAGCCTTGAGAGTCTCTGCCTACTGCTGAAGGTCATGGAGACTGTCTTCTAGGTACTGAAGAAGAGTTGATGCGTGCGAAACTAGTTCTGGACATTATTTAAGTCTAGTTGAAGTCTGTTTGCAACATCAGATGGTGACCGGCCAGAGGTGAAGAGGACCATATCATCTGCATACTTATGTATAGAAGATGCAATGCAGATGGATGGGAGGTCATTTAGGAACAGGATAGGACCCAACACAGACCCCTGAGGGACACCTGTGTTGATAGTGAGTGGAGGGGATATAGAGTCGGCAATTCTGACTGATTGGGTATGGCCTTCTAGGTAAGCACAAAACTAGTTGGTGGCTGTATCAGACAGACTTGCTAAGGAAAGGGAGTTGAGTAAAAGGGTGTGGGAAACTGTGTTGAATGCCTTTGCAAGATTGACAAAAATGACAGATGTGATATGGCCACTGTCCATTCCTGAGAGGATCGAGTCAGTAAGCCTAATCAGAGAAGTGGCGGTGGAGTGGTTTTTCTGAAAACCAGATTGGAAGGGGATGAAGAAATTAGAGTTAGACAGATAAGACAAGAGTTGGTTTAGAACCAGATTTTCTTGCAGCTTAGCTAGGGTGGGAAGGAGGGAAATAGGGCGGTAGTTCCCCAGTGTAGCGGTATCACCACCCTTAGGTAAAAAAAGAATGATAACATGCTTCCATCTGGTAGGGATGGCAGCCAGGTCAAAAGAGAGGTTGAGATGAGCAGAGAAAGGGACAGAAACAGCCGAGGCTAAAAGATGTAATAGCTTAGGGTCCAAACCATCAGGTGAGCAGCCTTTAGTAGGATTTAGAGTGTGCAAAGCCTCCAGCATTTTGGTAGGAGTTATTTTGGAGAAGGAGACATTTTTTTATGTGGGTGAATGAGAGGAGGAGGCAGGTGTGATCATGCTTGTAACCGGTGAGGTGGCCAGAAGAGCAGAGGCACATGAGGTGAAGTATGTGTTGAAAGCAGCAGCAACGCTACAGTGATCGGTAATGAGGGAGATGTTAATGTTGAGAAGGGGAGAGGGAGGGTAGATGAAGGGGAGAAGAGAGAGTGAATCACTTTCCAAAATTTGGAGGGATTATTAATGTTGGAGTAGAAGGTGGAATTGAAGTACTCGGCTTTGGCCAAACGTGTGGCTTGTGTACACTTATTTGTAAAGGAACAGTAGGGTTCATAGCCTTTTTGAAGCTTGGAGCCTTTCTGGAGCTTCCACACTTGATCATGCATTTTTTGGCAAGCTATAAGTTCAGGCAAGATTCATGAAAGGTGGCTCCTATGGACCCTGACCTGGCACAGTGGGGCATGCTGGTTCCAAACGTCGAGGAATTTGTCTTTGAAATAATCAGCAGCTTCGTCTAATGAGTTCACAGTTACTATGGGGGCGAAGTTAGTGTGAACCAGGTCACACAGGAGGGAGGCAAGATTCAGGGATTTGTATGAACGGATTAGTAAGGTTTTATGTGTGGCTTTGAGTCTATGAATGTTACGTATTAGAAAGGTCATGCAGTGGTTGCTGAGTGCATCAGATAATACTCCTGATTTGATGACCCTGTGGGAGTGCAAGGTGAGGGTCCAATCAATTAAGGAGCGGCTGTCTGTTTTGTGGTTCATCCGTGTTGGTTCTTGGATAAACTGGGTCAAGTTGAGAGCAATTATGTCATTTTGCAGTTTGTTTAGTGTGGAGGCTGACCAGTTTACATTAAAGTCACCCATAATGCATACTTCACCTGAAGTGGTACGAAACATTATGGAGCTGATAATATCAGTAGTAATTGGGGAGTGAATTCCAGGGTGGTAGTAGGCACCTGCTACAAAAATGGGACTAGAGAAGGGAAGGGAGAGTTGTAATATCAACACCTCATAGACTTTAGGGACTGGGACAAAGTGGTGGTAAATTGGATGGACAAGGAGACATAGATTGCCATGTCTCTGCTTCTCCCTGCCCGGTCTTGGAGGGATATAGTATAAACCGGGATGGAGAAGGAGGAGTCACCTATATTTTTGTTAAGCCAGGTTTCTGATAGGATGATTATATCAGGGCCAAGCGAAGCAACCAGAGGCTGGAGTAGGTCCACTTTAGGGAGGAGGCTGAGAATATTCAGGTGTAGGAATTTTAGGCCATGGGGAAGTGTGGTTAGACTTGAGGGGTAATTACTTGTAGGAGGGGAGAGGACGCAGTGGAACTTATAGGGCATGGTCCAGGGTTAGGGATTATGTCCCCAGCAGATAGGAGCAGGAGAGCAATAACAATAAAGTGGAGTTTGGCACTCTTGAACCAAGACATGGTGGAGGAATGTCTGGAGAGAAGGGTAGTGGGTTGAGCAGAGGGGGGCTGGAAGCTAAGCATAAGTATTAGAATGCAGTACATAGGCATTGCTAAGAGTGAGGCACTGGGGCAGAAGGGGTAGTGTGCCCAAGTCTGGAGAGAGGGCAAGGGGGTGATGGCATGGATGAAGACAGGGGGATGGAGGGAGGTGTGGCAGAGTGGTGTTGGTGCAGGAGAGGGATGTAGAGGAGTATGGGAAGGGAGGGAGAGAGTGAGGTCAGCGAGGAGCCAGAGAAGGAGCCTGGGTGTGTATAGCAACATGCTAGGGGTTAAACAGAGGCAAACACTCGGGAGGTGAGGAATCTACAGATGTAGTACTAGGCGGAATATTAGAGATGAAGCTGACCCAAAGTTGTATAATGTGAAAGATCTTATGCCAGTCAACACACTCCTGACACTCTAATTCCCTTGTACCCTGCTGATTTACTCACTGAGATAGTAGAGTAAACTAGTGTGGTAGTGTGCCCTAAAAATTGGGACTGTCACATTAAGGGAGATTTAGTCCATGCCAGAAAACAGCCTTAGTGAGGGATGAGAGGGCATAGCTAAGTGGGGGGAGGAAGAGTATTTAATAGAGGTTGGGTCTGTAAAGTGTGGGTGGGACAAATTACTGTCCAACACACAGAAGTTTGTGAGGCAGGAATTACAGTTAATTAAATTAATTGAATTAAGCATAGGCTCAACTCGCTATTTTAAAAAGCAACATGAGCAGAGCAGATAGCGGGCACCAATGGGGAGCCGAGTCCAAATCTTGCTGGCCAATCAGTTTAGCGGCTTTCTAGCCGAGCTTTCCTGGGGGAAAATTTGCTGTACCTGCAGCTGGGCAGGTGGGCTTAGGAGAGCAAGTGGCCGGCTTGGAGAAAGCTGCAGCCAGCAGTTCATAGGGAGCCTGGTCAAAGCTTGATTGGAGCCCTGGAAAGGAAGGGAGAGAGAGCAAGAGGTCAGGGATCAACGCTTGCAGACACAAAGGGGGCAAAATTGGTGGTAGTGACTAGGCTGGACACAATAATCAGGGTGACTGAGTGTGAAAAGGAGTGCTTAAGTGAGTGTGAGTGAGGGTGGGCAGAAAGCTGAAAGGAGAACAATTGGGGGGTCTAGGTTTTGGCACCTGGGCTCCGAGGCAAAACAATAGGAGAGTGATACAGGTTAATAGGACAGGGGTGGAGGGAGTTGAAAAGACTACCGGGATGAGAAACAAGCAAAAAAAAACCAGGTGGGGAGACAGACCTAGGGGCTAGGGGAAGAGAGAGGCAGAGTTACAGGCAGAGTTTAGAGCAACTTGAGTGCATTTCAAAATAATTCAATCAGGCTGAAGCATGCAGGGAAACAGACTAGCGAGTTGGCAAAACAAATTAAAATAGGTGAAAATACAGGGTAGGAAGGCACAGTATAAAACAGTATACATTAACATACAGGTAAATGCACAGTTTAAGTATATTATCTAGAATGCTGATAGGGAGGCACAGTTTAAAAATACAGATAATATTAAACAATAGAGTTACATCAGTAAACAGTAAGCATTGCTAAAATAAACATGGGCCGAGTACACTGAGCTGTACATCCCAGGCATGTTATTATGCATTTAAAGTAGAGCTACGGCTGTTTAAATTAAATTAAATTACTGTCTAACACACAGTAGTTCGTAAGGCAGAAATGACAGTTAATTAAATTAATTGAGTTAAGCATAGGCTCAACTCGCTATTTTAAAAAGCAGCGCGAGCAAAGCAGACAGCAGGCTCCAATGGGGAGCCGAATCCAAATCTTGCTGGCCAATCAGATTAGCGGCTTTCAAGCCAAGCTTTCCTGGGGGAAAATTTGCAGTACCTGCAGCTGGGTGGGTCGGAAGATAAGAGTGCGCGGCCGGCTTGGAAAAAGCCGCAGCCGTCAGTCCAGTGGGATCCTGGTCGGGGCTTGTGATGTGTCCTGCAGCTGGGCAGGAGGGCCAAGAAGAGCATGTGGCCGGCTTAGAGAAAGCCACAGCCGCTGGTCCATAAGGAGCCCAGTCATGGCTTGAGCGGTGTCCTGCAGCTGGGCAGGAGGGCCGAGAAAGGTGTGCGGATGGCTTGGAGAAAGCCGCAGCCACTGGTCCATAGGGAGTCCAGTCGGGGCTTGAGCAGTGTCCTGCAGCTGGGCAGGTGGGCCGAGGAGAACGGCCAACAGCTAGTTGGGTGGGCCGAGGAGAGTGCGTGACCGGCTTGGAGAAATTGTTGTGCTACTGTTTTTGTTATTGATGTTTAGTTTTTTTTATACCTGTAACTGGATGTCTGTGAAAAAGGGCATGTATGCTCACAGACTTTTCAGTATAAAAATAAATGAAAAATGAAATGAAAAGATTGAGCAGGCATCTGGTGTTGACCGTGCCTCTTCATCATGGGACAAAACCCACTTGGTCTCTGCCCACTAGGGTGTGTATCACCTTCCTGAGGTGCTTAGCCATAACTTTTGCAACAACCTTGAAGTCTGCTGTGATTAGGGAGCTTGATCTGTAGCTGCCACAGTGTGTGCTGTATTTCCCAGGATTGGAATCAGGGGTATTTGTGCCATGCACATAGAGGCTGGCAGTATATCTGTTCTACAGGTTTCAGTTACGGCATCCATAAGTGGCTTAACAAGCACACCCCAAAGGTGTTCAGGAATTCTGCTGGCAGTCCATCTCCACTTGGGACTTTCCATGCAGACATGATGTGTAAGGCAGTCTCTAGTTCTGTCTGCAACAGGTGGCTGCCTAGCTGGTCCTATGTGGCCTCATCCTGGGTCGGGAGTCTTAACTCAGAGAGGAAATCAGTCATCTCCAGGTCAGAGAGATAGGCTTCACTGGTGTACAAGGAGCTATAAGAAGCCTCTAATTTCTTTCTGATAGCTTTCTCTTCCCATGTCTGTTCCCCATATTTTTTCTTAATGCTTATTGTCCCTGGATCCCATTCTCCTTCAAGAAAACACACACACACTTCAATTCCTTTGGGTACTCCATCGTAAAATATTTTTTTACATAATTATCATATACACTTTCCTTTTGTCAGTTACATTCAGGCCAGGGTCCCTCCCTCAATGCCTTCCTTCCCCCCTTTCCTTTCTTTTCTTACTTTCTCTTTCCCTATTTCTCTACCAGGCACTTGCTGCCGTCTACTTTTGGCAACCTCCACTGAGGCCCCTTTAATATTCTTCCTTCTATACTTTTTCTGGGGTGGGTGGATGGGCAAATTGCTGGCTAGCAAATAAGGAGGCTCTATTTCCCTTATGCAACACATTTTATATCCCTCTCCTCTCCCCCCCCCTTTCTCCCAACCAAACCCCTTTATTGGTTGCCCTTTTGTGCCCCCTCCTCTCCCCTTTTTGTGTTATTCCTTTAGCTCCTCGCCTTTGTTTCTTGGTTCTCCAACCTCCTTCTCTCCTTTTCCTCCCCCCTAAATCCCCCATACCTGACTAAGCACAATCCCCCTGGTCAGGTGACCAGGGCCAAACAGGCTTGCCTGTTTAATCAGGCAAACACCTTTGTCACTGGATCCCATTCCCCTTCAAGAAAACATACACCCTTCAATTCCTTTGAGGGCTCAGTCGGCAAATATTTTATTCCATAATTATCATATCCACTTTCCTTTTATCAGTTACATTTCATCTGCACATTTCTTACTCATATCCATTTTATTTCTTATTTACATATGATCACCATTTTGTGTCACCCACTTCAGCATCCTTTTCTCCATCTGGGATGCACATCTGGGTCTCTTCTTCATTTTTGTTACTTCTCTCTCTCCTGTTGGGTACATGTGTACACACCTACCCCACTTCTAGTGCCTAGGCAGCATGTCTGACCACGCCACCACCAAACCAGGCCACCACTCCTTTACCCGGGCATTAATCTTCGCTCATGTCACTTCCTCCTTCCCCCTCCCGCAGGAAATTAGGTCTCCCTCCAGCTCCTGTCTGTCCCTGTCTGTCTCAAAACTTTGCTTATCCTACATGCCCCATGATATATAGTCATAAAAATAGCCCGGAATAAGCTTGCTTCTGATGCTGAATAACATGAGGCAATGCCTTTACCATCTTTCCCAATAACACTCTTGATATGGGGTGTCTGCCATCAACCTCCTTTCCTCTAAGCCTCAACCAACCCTGCATCATAAATCTCATTAGCTGCCCTTTTCCAGGGTCTCTCCACCCTTTTAAGTTGCAGACTAGGACTGTGGCTGATAGGTGTACACCGATGGTCAAATGTGCCATCCCCTCCTTCCTCTTACTCACCACAAACTTTCCTACCTGCTCTTCCATTACCATCCCACTTACCTCCATGTCTTGTTCTGCTCTGAAGTTCTGGAAAGTCTTCCATGAACTCTCATATGTCCTTAACATCCTGGCTGACCATGAGCTGCGAAATAGCAGCTCAGCTCTGTCCAGCCAATTTCCCACAGGTGTTGGGGTATCGTTGTTTTCTGTCTTTCTGCGCCTGTGTTGATGGCCCAGAACCTGTCCAACTGGAGATGTGAGAGGCTGTCAGCCACAATGTTCCATACCCCCTTGATATGCTTTGCCCTAAAAGACATGTTAAGTTGTAGCCCTTGCCAAACTACCTGCCTCATCTGCCTCATTACTGTCTCTGAAACTGTGCCCCTTTTATTCAGTGTGTCCACTACTGCTCTATTATCACACTAAAAAGTCACCCTCAGATTACGTAATTCCTCTTCCCACACTACTGTTGCTACCCATATCGGGAACATTTCCAGAAATGTGATATCCCTGGCCAGCCCACTGTCTATCCAACCTTCCGGCCATTTCTCCAAAACCCACTTCCCTTTAAAATAGGGCCCCGTGGTGTCCTGCTGCATCCATGTATCATTCAAGATCTGTGTTAAAAACCCACTCGTCCTGCCAAAATGTCAGCCCGTTATATGTCTCCAGGAAGTCCTCCCATATCCCCAGGTCCTCCTTCTCCTACTTTGTACTATCCACCCAATGGTGCGATCGGGTGGCACCTTTTGTGGTCCTAGCCAGCCACCATGTGAAAACCCTTCCTTGTGCTATTGCTCAGCAGGCAAAATTCAAATGTCCCAACAGCTGTTGCACCAGGTTCAACAGCACCTGCATCTTTCCTCTTGCTATCCTCAGCAATTCCTTCAGCTTCCGGATCTTCTGTGTCTTATCCTCTGCCAACAGGACACCCAGTTGCCTGCACATCTCCCAGAATTTTCTCAGCATCCCCCAGCCTCTTCCTTTCCCCTGCCCACCAGTAAGAAATCATCTAGTAAGTGGGCTACCAGCCGGTACACATACCTGGCCCTAAATGCCCATTGCAGCCAGGTGCTGAACATCTTAAAAGTGGCTCAAGCAATGGAACAGCCCTGGTCATGGCCTTGTCAAAATAGTGTTGTCCTTCAACCTGGAAACCCAATAGGTCCCAGTCCTCCAGCTGTACTGGAAGCAGCCTAAACGCTGCTCCGATGTCTGTTTTTGATAGCCATGCCCGCTTAACTGCCCAGATCATTTGCACCATGTCCTCTAGGGTTGTAGAAGTCATCCTGCTATTTTTCTCCCCTATAAAGTCATTCACCATCCACCTTTCTGGGTGCAAGAGGTGATGGATAACCATGTATTCCCTGGGTTGTTTTTTGGGTACCAGGCCCAAAGGGGACACCCTGAAATTGTCCAGGGATGGGTCCTGAAAAGCCCCTCTTCCCTTCCTGCCTTGATTTCTTTTAGTATTTTCGGGGCCAACATTTCCTCCTTACCTTTTGTGAACCCTAGGTTCTTCACCTTCATGCTTCTCCGTTCCCCCATAAAATGTAAGTTAAAACCCCTGGTATACCCTACTTGTAATGTTCTGCCAGCCTCTTTATCTGGTAATCCTTCACCTATTCTTTCAATACCCCCACTTGCATAGGCGTCTGTGCAAACCGGTATTGTTTCCCCTTCTTGTCTGCCACCTTCTTTACCAATTCCCTGCCCGAAACCTCTCCCCTCAAAAGCCCTCCCTCTCCCCCATACCCCCACTGCATACCCTGTGCCCCGAGAAACCCACTTGAAAGGGCTGCCCAACTGTGCATACCTGGTTAGAATAGCGCTTCAATAATAGTGCATGGTAAAACAGCGTGGTCTATACTGCGCTGCCACAGACGGTGACAGGGGAAGTACAGCGCCATATAAGGAGTGCTCCACTGGTCACTGTCTGTGGTACTAGTACCCAAGCCAAGGGCCGAGGAATGGAGAAGACTGGCTGAGCTGCTCCCATGGCGAGGAGTGGAAATGCAGGAGAAACTCAGCCAGAAAGGTAGTGGAAACCGAGGTTCGAATCCCGGTCTCCACTATTTTACTTCTTCCCCCCGTAATCCAACTCTGACTCAGAGTTAATTATTTTAATTATGGGGAGCCCCACCACAAAAATAATGTTTTACAATGGTAGCGATCGCAAACCACACTTGCAGTTGCTACCACTGGCACTTATTCTGTTGGTGACATTGTCTCCTGCCGCTTTTCTTGTCCATGCTGTATGGATGGTGCTGTTCTGATCTAGTGCCCCAACTGTGTCATCCCCTGTGCCCCTATGTATATACCTCCGACATATGGATGCTGGATGCGTCCAAGAGCACTTGGAACAAGTGTGTCTGAAATGACAGTTTAGCCAAGTGCACTGAGCTCTGTTAAAACCACAACAGAATTTCTGTTTTCCTATCTCATTCCTGGCCAGTTCCCTGTTACCCCCTCCCTTGCCCTGTCATAGTTTCAAACTACAGGTCCGAGTACTGAGTGTCCCATTTCACATCCCCATGTGATGCCATTCGCTGGTGAAATTGCTCGTCATATAGTAACCAGTTGGTGCCACCCCTTTTTTAGTATGCCCTACGAATAATTAAAGAATATGCCAGTATTGTTGTGGCTAGTTCTGGCCATTTCTCCTGTACTATGGCACTGTAATATGTGAACCCCACTGACCAGACATCCCACATTGGCCCCCTTCAGGCCCAGTCCTTCCTCTTTTCTTCCCAGTAATACCAAGGCTGCTGGCATGTCCTTTTTTCCAAAACTCTTTCTCCTCATACTTTTTTTGCCATCTCCTTATCTACTAAAGCAAATATGTCTACAAATTCCCCTTTTTAGATTTTTTCTTTTGTAGCAAATGGGACATGGTCGGTCTCCAGTTTTAACTCCAGGTATTCCTATCTCCACGCCTGGTTCCCCTATTCCTGCTACGGCTCCAGCCACAGTCCCCTGTTCTTCCTTCTTCCCTTTCTTAATTTCTCCCAGGACCTTCTCCAACTCCCCAATACCGTTCTCTCCCATGGAGCCAATAATCTGCTCCACATACTCCTTAACACTCCCCTTTAGGATGAGGTCCACTTTACCTGTTCCACTGGGATTCGGTGGCAATGCCAGCTGTGGTTGAAGTGGCAGCGGGGACTCTGGGTTGGGTGTCTTTGGTGGTTCTGGCAGGGTCTGGAAAGGCTGCAGTGGGACCGGGTTGGGCTGAGGCTGGGGTGAAGCAGGCTGAGGTGGAGCTGGCTGAGAGAACACCAGGGTAGAAGGGTTCTTGGGCTGCTTCTTTCCTCCCCAGGGCTGTGGTGCGGCTCCACCTTTCCTTTTTCTGCCTCGTGTGTTGGGCTCCGGTCCAAGGGGGGGTGTTGTTCACCTCATCCAACACCTTTTGTGCCTTCTCCACCAACTTCATGACTCTCCACACCGCCTCCTCTTTGGTGCTCTTGTGTCCTCTCGGGGCCATGCTTGAAACTGTGAATGAATTAAACACATGCTTGTTATTAGCATCTGTACAGAACCCCCCTCCCTTTTTTTTGGGGGGGGGACCAATATAGAAAAAACACATAAATAAACTGGTATCTTTGGATATGTGTATATTGAACTGCCCATCTCCTGTTACTATTATTGGTTGTTTTTTTTGGGATGGGGGGGCATCCCTACCCTGGTGTGTAAAAACAGGGACACTAAACTCTGATTCCTTTCCTCAATGTGTATTTTTCCAATTGTGGCTCTCTCTTTTATTTCTACTTAATTCTCTACCTGCACTGTCTTCCTCTTTTTTATTTATTTTTTTACTCCCTCTGCGTCCTTCTGTAACATAACACTTTACCATTCATCCCTCTCCCTACCTCTAACCATGTGCCCCCCCCCACACTTTAAATGGAGTCTCCTGTGTGGTCAGGCCTTTCTCAAAATGGCATCCCTCCTACATCTCCCAAGATGGCGGCCACCACGTGTTCGGACGTTTATTTTTTTTTTTTAACATTTCCTGGACCTTTTCAGCATGCTTTTATTCATCTCCCATATTCCTGGCCTGTAATCATCCTCTGTGCCTCTGCCTGCCCCCACCCCTGCCCCACACCACGTGGCCTCTGCATCTGACATAGCTTTTCTGGGACTAGGCCAAAGGAACCGCCTGTGCTGTTTAGCACAGTCATCATGGCTGCTCCCAGTCCTTTCCACCCATGCCCCATAGCTGGTTCCCTTGGTGACCCTTCCCGTTGTTGTGTCTATATATATAAATCTGTTTTTTTTTTTGTTTAATTTTGTCCCACTTGTCCATTTATGCTTATCCCCCCACAAATCGAGCTAGACCACTGTCCACCACTCTCTGGTGGCCCCATGAGTCACCCTCTATACACTCTTCCCCACTGGTGGAAACACATACCCACACCACTCCCCCATGCTACCTGCAAGCACATCCTCGGCCACAGCCCCTGTCCCTCTACTAGAACCCTCCAGCACTACGTTGTGGAATCTCTGTCTGCCGAAAAACTTGATGCTCTTTCTTTTAACACCGTACCCAAAAGGAGTGGTGCAACAACAAAAAACCTCCCTATTCCTCATTTACAATCCCACATACTGCAAGCTTCCAAAGCTGACCACCCGTCCCTCATACAGCTCACTTTCCACGGCAATGCTACAACAAAACAGAAACCCCAAATGCTCCTCCGTTCTCTCTTCAGCATCCTCTCAAAAACGCACTGCAAAAACAAATTTTGCCAAACAGCTCTCCTTCTTTACACGCAGCCCTGCCACCCCCCCCAACCAAAACAACAACCATACCAGGTCTAACTCATTACTGGCCCAGTCGCCCTATGTTCTTTGGGGCCTACAAATCTCTAGCTTCTCAAACAGTACTTTGTATTAACCCACCATTTTTTTTTATATACCAACAAGTACTTTTAAGCTCTCCAGTTTATTTTATCCTCCAAAGCTTGCAATCCATTCAAAATCCCCTATTTTTGCCGTGCTTACCTCAGCTGATATAACACCAACCAAAACCTTCTGTAAGTCACTGACTGACATGCTTGCCAACTTGTTCAAATTGCTGGCCAGCAAATAATGAGGCTCTATTTCCCTAGTGCAGCACATTTTATATCCCTCTCCTCCCCCTCTCTGTTTTCTCCCAACCAATCCCCTTTGTCGTTTGCCCTCTGCCCTCCCCTTTTTGTGTCATTCCTTTAGCTCCTCCCCCTTTGTTTCTTGGTTCACCAACCCCCTTCTCTCCTTTTCCTCCCCCCACCGCTAAACCACCCATACCTGAGTAAGCACCATCCCCCTGGTCAGGTAACCAGGGCCAAACAGGCCTGCCTGTTTAATCAGGCAAACATCCTTGTCCCTGGATCCCGTTCCCTTTCAAGAAAACACCCACACTTCAATTCCTTTGGGTGCTCAGTCAACAAATATTTTATTCCATAATTATCATAGCCACTTTCCTTTTATCAATTACATTTCATCTCCACATTTCATCCTCATATCCATTTTATTTCTTATTTACCTACAATCGCCATTTTCTGTCACCTACTTCATCATCCTTTTCTCCATCTGGATGTACATCTGGGTCTCATCCTCATTTTTGTTACTTCTCTCTCTCTCTCTCTCTCTCCAGTTGGGTACGTCTGTACACATGTACCCCATGTCTAGTGCCATTGGTGTACACTCAAAGGTGCCACTCCCCAGACAGGCTGTACCTCTAGGCCAGGGACCCTCCTCATGGTGTGCCTCCCCCTTTCCTTTCTTTTTCCACCAGCCTCGACTCCGGCTTACATTGGAAGGCAGGCTTCCCTCATACCCTCTGGCTCATGGTCTTTTTCCCACTCTCCACTGTTCTATTGCCTCCACCAGATCCACATTAAATGTATCTATTACTATGTCCGAGAGGTGTACTCTGTTGGCGCTGTACAGCTCTGGGCAATTTTCCAGTATACGTTTGTGTTTGAAAACCATACCCCAACTGTTTTTTTGTAGGCCACTACCCTTTCGTTAATTCTTTTTCTCACTTTATCCAATGCTTTGTGGTCTTTGGCTTGTCTCCATACACGCCTAGGCAGCATGCCTGACCGCACCACCACCACCACACCAGTCCACCACTCCTTTACCTGGCAATCTCGCCCTTTATTTGCCATGCAATGTCCAACCATGGCTGGGACCCCAGATCATTCTCCCCCAAATGCACATTTAACATGTGTGGTTCCAGCTGTGTTGCTCTCAAGTCCTTCAGAATTGGTAAGAGTTGTGGCCATCTCGTGCCTCGTATCCCCTTCCAGTGAACCCAGGCGGTATTCCATTCCTGGTATAGCTGTCTCCCCCCAGCTCTTCCTGCTGTTCCTCACTCAGCCCAATATACCAATGAGTGGCTGCCAATCCATACTTGCCACTGGTACTGGGTCAATATGTGCATGTAAAACAGTGCTGTAATAACTGCACTATATAGACAGTGCCTGCGTTCACAGTGACAGGGGTAGAACAGCGGTATGGGAATACTCTACCCCTGTCACTGCATGCTGAACAGAAGAGTGGACAAATTGCATTGTGCTGGGTTCCTGGTCGAGTCGCTCCCATGGAGGAGTTGCTAGGGCACCAGTGCACAGTGCAGTTGGGAGACCTTGGACCGTGTTTTGGTCCCCCCCCCCAGTCTCTCCCTCAACTTTTCTTGATAATTTAAAACCAAAAAAAAAAAAAAAAACTTCTGTCCGTCCGAGTTTCTCCCCATCCCTGAGGTCCCACCCCCGGAGTTAGTTATTTAAGTTCCGTGGGGTGTTGGGGATGAAGCCCCTGCAAAAAAACATAAAGACCCATTGTTTTCAAAGGACACGGTGTTCGAAACAGGTTGGTGTTTTGCTAGATTCTGTTTTTGTTTGAAGCTGTTTGGCTGCAGCATTTTTAGCCACACTGTTTTGTTCTGTGGCAGAATGACCCGGTGCCCTTTCCCCTTCCTCTGGACCCCGTGGAATTATCAAAGAAAAACAGAGATTAATCTTAGCTCATGCCACTTCCCCCTTGCCCCCCAACCCCTTGCCGGCCCAGCTCCTTCTCTGGGCCCTGGCTTCTTTCATCTGGAATGAAACAAAGACAGGATTAGCAGGTCAGTTCTCTTACATATCTCTTTCTTGGACACTCCCTTGCTGCCATCTCTGATGCATCTCCAATCTTAAACAAGTGTGAAGAGTAGCCTTTCAGTCCTCCCCTATGAAAGCCATGCTTTTCTTTAACCCTACCACCATCTATGCTCCTGTTACTGGAGTTCCACTCCTGTGCATAAACAATTGCCCCCCTTCACTTGCCTAACGGCCACATAGCCTTGTACTGCCCCTATCAGGCATATCACCTCTTCTTCCTGTCTTTGTAGGTTTATTATTGTTCCTGTACCTACCTGGTCTGTTTTTGATGTTTGTAGCTATACCTAAAATTGTCTCCCCCAGTTCTCATCTGTCGGAAAACTTCACTTATACTACATGCCCTGTGATACATAGTCATAAATATAGCCCAGAATAAGCTTGCTTCTGATGCAGAATAACATACCCGGGGAAAAGCCTCTGCCACCTTTCCCAATAATACTCTTGATATGGGGTGTCTGCCATCAACCTCCATTCCTTTAAGCCTTAACCAAACCTGCATTACACATCTCACTAGCTGCCCTTTTCCAGGGTCTCTCCACCCTTTTAAGCTGCAGACTAGGCCTATGGCTGATAGGTGTACACCTATGGTCACAAGTGCCATCCCCTCCTTCCACTTACTCACCACAAACTTTCCTACCTGCTCTTCCATTACCATCCCACTTACCTCCATGTCTTGTTCTGCTCTGAAGTTCTGGAAAGTCTTCCATGAACCCTCATTTGTCCTTAACATCCTGGCTGACCATGAGCTGCGAAATAGCAGCTCAGCTCTGTCCAGCCAATTTCCCACAGGTGTTGGGGTATCGTCGTTTTCTGTCTTTCTGCACGTGGGGCAATGGCCCCGAACCTGTCCAACTGGAGATGTGAAAAGCTGTCAGCCACAGTGTTCTGTACCCCTTCGATATGCCTTGCTCTAAAAGACATGTTAAGTTCTAGCCCTTGCTAAATTAACTGCCTCAGCACCCTCATTACTGTCTCTGAAATTGTGCCTCTTTTATTCAGTGCATCCACTACCGCTCTATTATCACCCCAAAAAGTCACCCTCAGATTACATAATTCCTCTCCACACACTACTGTTGCTTCCCATATCGAGAAAATCTCCAGAAATGTGATATCTCTGGCCAGCTCACTATCCAAGCTCCTGCCCATTTCTTCAAAACCCACTTCCCTTTAAAATAGGCCCCCATCCCGTGGCATCCTGCTGCATCCCTGTATAATTCAAGATCTGTGTTAAAAACCCACTTGTCCTGCCAAAATGTAACCCCATTATATGTCTCCAGAAAATCCTCCCATATCACCAGGTCCTCCTTCACCCTCTTTGTAATATCCACCCAATGGTGAGGTCAGGTGGCACCTTTTGTGGCCATAGCCAGCCACCATGTGAAAACCCTCCCTGATGCTATTGATCAGCAGGCAAAATTCAAATTTTTATTTATTTTTTATTTTATTTATTGAGTTCTTGGATTACACCCGTGAGTGGTTGCTCATTTATGGGTTCCACGTCAGTTACAAGAACAAAGGTACATCAAAACAGTAGTACACATTTTAGACAGGGTAACTGGGATGCAGTAATACAGCAGTACGTTTTTAGACAGAGTTCCTATAGTGAATAAACCAAATTTAGGATCATAGGCAGCAAGTAATTTGCCTGAGTCAAAATTACTGGTGCCCCAACAGCTGTTGTACCAGGTTCAACGGCACCTGCATCTTTCCTCTTACTGTCCTCAATAATTCCTTCAGCTTCTGGATATTCTGTGCCAGGAGTGTGAACAAACCCACCTCTGTGTCTAGTTCAACCCCTAGGAACTCTAAAGATCTGCTAGGACCTTCGGTATTATCCTCTGCCAGCGGGACACCCAGTTGCTCGCACATCTCCTAGAATTTTCCCAGCATCTGCCCAGCCTCTTCCTTTCCCCTACCCACCAGTAAGAAATCATCTAGTAAGTGGACTACCAGCTGGTACACATACCTGGCCCTAAATGCCCATTGCAACCAGGTGCTGAACATCTCAATGGTGGCTCAGGCAATGGAGCAGCCCATGGGCATGCCTTGTCGAAACAGTAATGTCCTTCAATCTGGAAACCCAATAGGTCTTAGTCCTCCACTCGTACTGGGAGCAGCCAAAAACGCTGCCTCGATGTCTGTTTTTGCTAGCCATGCTCCCTTAACTGCCCAGGTCATTTGCACCACTTCCTCTAAGGTTGTATAAGTTACCCTGCTCTCTTCCTTCCCAATAAAGTTCTTCACTGAACCTCCCCTTATGGGTGCTAGAGGTGATGGATGACCCTTTATTTCCTGGGTTATTTTTTGAGTACCAGTCCTAAAGGGTACATGCTGAAATTGTCCAGGGATGGGTCCTGGAAAGGCCTTTCTACCCTTCCCTTCTTGATTTCTTTTAGTGTTTTCTGGGCCAACATTTCCTCTTTTCCCTTTACCTAGGTTCTTCGCCTTCATGCTTCTCTGTTCCCCAGTAAAATGTAACTTAAAACCCCTGGTAAACCCTTCTTCTAATGTTCTGCCAGCCTCTTTATCTGGGTAATCCTTCTCCCATTCTTTCAATATCCTCACTTGCACCGGCATCCATGCTAACTGGTATTGTCCCCCCTTGTCTGCTGCCTTCTTTACCTGTTCCTGCCAAACCCTCCCCCCAGAACCCCCCTCTCTCTCTCTCTCCATACCCCCCACTGCATCCCCCAGCCGCGAGAAACCCCATCAAAAGAGCTGACCAACTGTGCTGCCCCCCATGCCCCTATCCCCATAAGTCTGACATCTGGATGCTGGATGCATCCCAGAGCACTTGCAACAAGTGTGTCTGAAACGACAGTTTGGCCAGGTGCACTGTGCTCTGTTAAAACCCCAACAAAATTTTTGTATTCCTGTCTCATTCCTGGCCAATTCTCTGTTACCCCTCCATTGCCCTGTCACAGTTTCCAACCACAGGTGGAGTACCGAGTGTACCATCTCACATCCCTATGTGATGCCATCCGCTGGTGAAATTGCTTGTCATATAGCAACTAATTGGTGCCACCCCTTTTTATGTTGATTACGCGCATGCGCAAGAAACATGTTGCGACAGCTTGCCAGAAGCAGGTTGTGGAGGCATGGTACTGTTGTGGCTAATGCCCCCATGGCCTTTAAAGGCTTGGCCCACTTTCCCCAACGGGGTGGCATGCTGCAGCTGACACTAGTTCAGCCAGCGTGCCACCACCTTGATACACTTCAGCTGCTGCAATCAGGGGCTGCCTCGTCATTGCAGCGTCAGCCATTCGTTGCAATGAGGGAGCGACCCATCATTGCAGGGCAGAATGTTGGTACTGTAATATTGTTTGGGAACATGGTGGTGGCTTGCCACCATGTTCACAAACAATATTTGTGAGCCCCCAGTGCGAGAGGGTGCCCAATCCCCCTCGGCAGCATGTGCCCCCACAACAGCAGTTTTGCTGATGGGGCCCCAATCCCAGTCGGCTTCCGTCCCCCCCTAGTGAAAGTTGCGATGGGGAGCCCACTCCCTATCAGCATTATGACACCACAGTTTGTTTTGCTGACAGGGGCCCTCTCCCATCAGCATAATGCCCCCATGAAAACCCAGTAGATTTTGTACTGAGGGTGCCCCAATCTCCCTCAGCTCTTGCGCCCCCTTTTGTGCCAACAGGGTGCGAATCCCGTCGGCTACAGCTGCCCCCAAAAAAAGCACTCTGTTGGCACGCTGAGAGCCCATTCTAGCATGCCACATGCCCCTTTAAAATAAAAAAATGTCCTGCAATGTTTTTTTGTAACCTCTGAAAAAGAGAATCCCTCGCGGAGTTTCCATGCCCCCTCCCACAACGGCACCCATCCACTGTGCACCCTGCCTCCCTACACCCCTCTCACCCCATACTTACCTTCGGAGTCCGGCATGATGATCTTCGGTGGACCGGGAACGTGTCTGCACTCTTCAAAGCTGACCACGAACCGAGGAAATGCCGGTAAGATGTAGAATGGTATGAATAAGGTTTTTTCAACTTTGATGCATATCTCAGGCATTTTTCAGAATTTTGGCACCAAATGTTTTACATGGGGTTTTTGGGACCCCTCCTCATGAATTCAGGCACTGTCATGGCATTATTTGGTCCCGAAAGGTGATTTCGTGGTCACTGCATGGAATCACCTTTCAGGACTGATTAACAAAACGACAGTGCCAGTGTTCATGAGGTGGGGTCTCAAAAGGTATATGTTGTAAATTTGGTGGGAAAAATCTGAAAAATGACTGTTTTATGAGCGTGCGTTGCACAGTTGCTATGCACACTCGTAACTTTGCCAATTTGCAATATTTTCTCTCCAGATTTTCAACATTGCTATTTTTACACACCTCCTTATGAACAGTATAGCTGTCATTTTTCACATCCTGGCCAAAATGTCTTTTCGCACTTACAGTGCAGAATACCGCAGTCACTGTTGGAAATCAGTGTTTGGGACAGATTAGGATTGAGCAAGTGAGAGAGGGGGAGTGACCGAGTTCAACTGAGCTCTATCGGGACTGCTGTGTATTTCTTTGTGGGCAGGAAAAAGGCACCAACGCAGGCAGAAGCCAAGTACAAAATGGCAGCCTGCAGCACTGGGAGATACAGAATGAGCAAGTGAGGGAGGGGGAGTGAGTGAGTGAGCTCAACGGAGCTCTGTTGGGACTGCTGTGGAGTTCTTTGTGGGCAGAAAAAGGCAGCAATGCACACAGGGGCCTAGTACAAAAGGGCAGCCTGCAGCAGAGGAAGAAAAAAAACGAGCAAGCGAGACAGGGGGAGTGAGTGAGCTCAACGGAGCTCTGTCATGTCTGCTGCAGATTTGTTTGTGGGCAGAAAAAGGTGGCAACACAAGCAGGAGCCCAGTACAAAGGGGCAGCCTGCAGCACGGCCAGAAATGGAACAAGTGAGTGAGAGAGGGGCAGTAAGCGACCTCAATGAGATCTTTCGGGACAGCTGCGGATTTCTTTGTGGGCAGAAAAAGGTGCCAACACAGGCAGGAGCCCAGTACAAAAGGGTACCCCGCAGCGCTGGGAGAAACACAATGAGCGAGTGAGAGGGGGGAGTGAGCAAGCTCAACGGAGCTGTGTCAAGACTGTTGCAGATTTCTTTGTGGGCAGAAAAAGCCACCAACGCAGGCAGGAGCCCAATACAAAAGGGCAGCCTGCGGTACCGGGAGACACAGAATGAGCGAGTGAGGGAGGGGGACTGAGTGAGCTCAACAGAGCTCTGTTGGGACTGCTGTGGAGTTCTTTGTGGGCAGAAAAAGGCACCAATGCATGCATGGGCCCAGTACAAAAGGGCAGCCTGCAGCGGTGGGAGAAACAGAATGAGCGAGTGAGAGAGGGAGAGTGAGTGACCACAATGGAGCTCTATCATGACTGCTACAGATTTCTTTGTGGCCAGAAAAAGCCACCAACAGAGGCAGGAACCCAATACAAAAGGGCAGCCTGCAGCACCAGGAGAAACAGAATGAGTGAGTGAGAGAGGGGAGAAGTGAGCCATCACAACGGAGCTCTGTTGGGACAGCTGCAGATTTCTTTGTGGGCAGAAAAAGGTGCCAAAGCAGGCAGGAGCCCAGTACAAAAGGGCAGCCTGCAGCATCGGGAGAAACAAAACAAGTGAGTGACAGAGGGCCAGTGAGCAACCTCAACAGACCAAAGCAATCAACATTTGGCATTGACAAATGCTTGTTTTGTATGCGCTTCAAATGACCAAAGAATATGCCAGTAATGGCGTGGCCAGTTCTGGTCATTTCTCCTGTACTATGGCACTGTAATATGTGAACCCCACTGATCAGACATCCCACGTTCACCCCCTTTAGGCGCAGTCCTTCCTCCTTCCTGACCAATAATACCAAGGCTGCTGCCATGTCCTTTTTTCCAAAACTCTTTTTTTCCTCATACTTTTTTGCCATCGCCTTATCTACTAAAGCAAATATGTCTACAAGTTCCCCTTTCCAGTTTGTTCTTTGTAGCCAAAGGGACATGGTCTCCAGTTCTAGTTCCAGGTGTTCCTATCTCCATGCCTGGTCCTCCTGTCCCCACTGTGGCCCCAACCTTGGTACCCTATTCTTCCTTCTTCCCTTTTTTTAATTTCCCCCAGGACCAGGGTAGTAGTGGTTAAGAGCACTGAGCAGCAAACCTGAAGACCTAGGTTTGAATCCCACAGCCCACACTTGCATACTGTGTGACCCTGAGCAAGTCACTTAGCTTCCTTGTGCTCCAAGGTTGCACCTGGAAACAAGCTTCAGCTTAGTGTGCCTTTCCTGATTAAACAATTTCCCCTCTCCCCTTCACTCCCCTTTCCCACCTTCTCCAATTCCCCAATACCATTCTCTCCCATAAAGCCAATAATCTGCTCCACATACTCCTTAACACTCCCCTTTAGGGTGAGGCCAACTTTACCTGTTCCACTGGGATTCGGTGGCAGCGCTGGCTGCAGTTGAAGCGATTGCAGGGGCTCTGGGTTGGGTGTCCTTGGTGTTTCCAGCAGGGGCTGGAAAGGCTGCAGTGGGACTGGGTTAGGCTGAAGCTAGAATGGAGCTGGCTGAGGTGGAGCCAGCTGAGGTGAAGTCAGCTGTGGGGGCACTGGGGTAGCAGGGTTCTTGGGATGCTTCTTTCCTCCTCTGGGCCAGTGTCTGGCTCTGCTTTTCCTTTTCCTTTTTCTGCCTCGTGTGTTGGGCTCTGTTCCAGTAGGGCTGTTGTTCACCTCATCCAGCATCTTTTGTGCCTTCTCCATCAACTTCATGACTCTCTGCACCGCCTCCTCTTTGGTGCTCTTGTGTCCTCTTGGGGCCATGCTTGAAACTGTGAATGAACTGTGAACATGCTTGTTACTAGCATCTATGCAGAAACACCCTCCCTTTTTTGGGGGGGCACCAATATAGAAAAAACACACACATAAACTGGTATCATTGGGTGTGTGTATATTGTACTGTCCATCTCCTGTTGTTATTATTGTCTTGTTTTTGTTTTTTGGGGGGTGGGGGAAACACACCCCTACACTGGTGTGCAGAAACAGGGACACTAAACTCTGATTCTTTTCCTCAATGTCCATTTTTCCATTTGTGGCTCTCTTTTATTTCTACTTAATTCTCTACCTGCATTGTCTCCCTCTTTTTTATTTATTTTTATGTTTGCTTGCACGCATGTGCAAGAAACATAGTGCCATTATCTAAGTTTTTCAGAAGTGTGTCAGCATCTTCCAATTCAGTCAGTGTGTTTGCAGGCGTGGTCACAGTTCTCCAATCACTGCTAGAGCTGTCTATGACAGCAGTTGAAAATGCAGTGGCATACAGTTGAAAGAGGGAGCTATGCTTCAGTGAGCAGCTCCTCCCCCCCCCCACACAGATCAACTGTGTTGGTTACCTGATAGATTGCTGTAGTCTTGTCTAGCTTAGAGAGACAAGCCACACATCATTACTTTAATAAACTGTTCCCTGCCACAGCAGGACCACCAAAATGTGTGGGTGCCTAGCAGTCCTTACACATGCCAGCTCTCCAAAGCACACCTTCATGGACTCCATGGGTTCTAATCCTCCAGAAAAAAAATACTTCAGCATTTGATGTGAAAACTCAGACTTCGTTGTATGTGTAATTCCAAGTGTTTTCTCTTACTAGACTGTCAATGTGAACTCCCCACTGCTAAAACCTATGCAAACGAACTTGAGCGTACTGTACTACCTGCAGCTGAAGCAAATTTATGCATTTCAGCAGCAGCCAGTGGTGGAGGTTTTCATGACTGAAGCACTTTAATGCGCCTTTTAGTGCTGTCATATACACACCCCTGTGTGATAATTCACTAAACTGCACACTTAGTCTGGTAATGCAGCTTCAAAATATTTTTTTTCTCTGAATTGCCCTGAGCTGGCATTTTTATGTGACTGCAGAAACAAGATGCTGGATGTCAGCCATGTGTCTGCATTTACCACACTCATCCCCCTCACAACTCTCAAACAAAGCCAATGGTGCTTACTGAACTGAGAAGAAGAGTTACAAGGATTTCAGAAGTTGTGCCAGATACACTGCACATTGCCTCATCCACTCTCTTTGTTTCAACCCTCCACCCCCACTTCTCTTGGGCAAAGCATGAAGGCTAGTTCACACTAGCACATTCAGATACTTAATAAATCACACTTCTTTTTAAATCAGGAAAAGGCATGTTGTTGGTCTATTACACTATGAAAACAAGCATTTGTCAATGCCGAACGTTCGCTTGCAGGTATTTGCAGTGGTATTTGGCACTTGGACATGGCTTAAAAAAATCAGTGACAAAGAAGTACAAGCATTTGTCAATGCCGAATGTTGCTTGCTTCTATGTGCTGTTTAGGTATTTGGAAGTCACTGGAGTGCAAATATTGAAAATTCGCGAACTTACGAGCATGCGTAGGAACTGCGCAATGCACACTCGTAAAACAGTCATTTTTAGGAATTTTTTCACCAAATTTTCAACATAACCATTTTAAGACCTCTGCTAATGAACAGCATCACTGTGATTTTCTTAATGTGTCCCATACATTGATTTCTCACACCGACTGCACCATTGTGCACTAAATGGGCGGAAACATGTTTTGGGCAGGATGTGAAAAATGCCAGGTGTACTGCTCATGAGGCGGTGTGATAAAATGGCAATGTTGAAAATCTGGAGTGAAAATATTGAAAATTCGCAAACTTACGAGCGTGCATAGGAACTGTGCAACGCACACTTGTAAAACAGTCATTTTTAGGAATTTTTTCACCAAATTTTCAACACAGCCATTTTAAGACCTCTGCTCATGAACAGTGTCACTGTGATTTTCTTAATGTGTCCCATACATTGAGCTCGCACACCAACTGCACCATTGTGCGCTACATGGGCGGAAACACGTTTTGGGCAGGATGTGAAAAATGACAGCTTTGCTGCTCATGAGGAGGTGTGGTAAAATGGCAATGTTGAAAATCTGGAATGAAAATATTGAAAATTTGCAAACTTACGAGCCTGCGTAGGAACTGCACAATGCACGCTGGTAAAACAGTCATTTTTAGGAATTTTTTCACCACATTTTCAACATAGCCATTTTAAGACCTCTGCTCTTGAACAGTGTCACTGTGATTTTCTTAATGTGTCCCATATATTGATTTTGCACACCGACTGTGCCACTGTGCGCTACATGGGCGGAAACACATTTTGGATGAGATGTGAAAAATGACAGCTGTACTGCTCATAAGGAGGTGTAATAAAATGGCAATGTTGAAAATCTGGAGTGAAAATATTGAAAATTCGTGAACTTACGAGCCTGCGTAGGAACTGCACAGTGCACGCTCGTAAAACGGTCATTTTTAAGAATTTTTCCACCAAATTTTCAAAATAGGCTTTTTGAGAGCCCACCTTATGAATGCAGGCACTGTTGTTTCGTTAATCAGGCCCAAAAGGTGATTTCACGCAGTGACTGCGAAATCACCCTTCGGGCCCGAATAACGCCATGTCAGTGACAGAATTGATGAGAAGGGGTCCCAAAAACCCCATGTTGAAAATTTGGTGCAAAAATTCCAAAAAATACTTAAGATATGCAGCAAAGTTGAAAAAACCCATCTAGCCCATTATACAGCTTGCCGGCATTTCCTCAGTTCGTGGTCGGCTTTGAAGAGTGCAGATGTGTTCCTGGTCCAGCGATGATCGTCGTGCCGAGCTCTGGAAGTGAGTATGGGGTGAGGAGTAGGGTGCACAGTGGGTGGGTATGGGTTGGGAGGAGGCGAGGGAGACTCGTGGGACCGTTTTTAATTTACAGGTTTTCTTTTTCTATAATTGCGGCGGGGCGTTTGCCATGCTGGGTGGGCTCCCAGCATGGCAGAAGAATGACTGGGGATCCGTGGAGCTGATGGGGGATTGGACCCCCCCATCGGCGAGCGGACGCTGGATGTTTGCCACGCTGGGGTGGGCTCCCAGCGTAGCAGCAGAGAAAGCTGTTTGGGGAGGTGAAGCCGACGGGGATTGGGCACCCCATCAGCGAGCTGACGCGGGACGTTTGCCACGCCTGGGGTGGGCTCCCAGCGTGGCAGCAAAGATTTGGGGCTGCGCTGCAAGCACACAGTGGTGGTTTTCTTTGAAGAGAAGACCACCACTGTCGTACACAGCACTGCAGCGATTGGTGCAGGACGCCATGCCTGCTCAACAGAGCAGGATTGCCTAGGGCAGGCACACCTCCAAAGTGTCCCATTCTCCAAGAGCCTCCTGATGCGCAAGCTTAACGTAAAACAAAAAAAAACAAATGATGGACTTAGAGGACACAGTAGCAGTGCTATCACATTGATTTTGCATTTTCCTGTAACTCTAGTGCAAATTTCCTCCCCCGTACATTTCATTATTTCACATGAAGCAGAATTGCTCTGATGCTCCTGAAGTAAATGATTATTTACCTTTAATGGACCAACATAGGATGTAACAACAAGAACAAAGTGCTCTAGCTTCGGACCAACCAGTCCTTCTTCAGAAGCTCATGGCAGTTGTTTAGAAAATACAGTACTTATAACAGCTAGATAATGCAGAGAAAACAGAAAAAATCCCCATTGGTTTAAAATACTCATTTAAAAAAAAAAAAAAGCAGAAGATGATGTCAGAAGTTTAACAGTACTATACTGCCTTCAGCCAGAAGCAACCTTGGGTTAAGCATTGGCAGTGGAACACACATACAAAGAATCCTACTGCATATAAATTTAATTGACATAAGATAACACTGCTGAAGCAGATAACTCCTAAATCAAGCTGTGAGTGTCACAGTTAATATAAGGATGTGAATACTGAAAGGCAACCCCCACCCAGATTAAAGACAAACTAAGATTGTTATAGGGCTCATGAAGTTTCAATGTCTGCATTATAGACAAGAATTTACGAGTAAAGTTGTCTTAAAGACATAAGTGCACACACTGTGTGATGTGTAAAACCTAGCTGGACCTGTCACCCAGCTGTACTCTCCAGCTAGATATAAGGCCCAAGAAATTTCAAAAACCTCAGGACTATATAAATGATAATTTAAATATAAATTGATAATATTAGTGTCAAACAAAAAACTCTAGTCGAGGAACCTCAAGGAATTAAGACCACATAGCCTGATATGTACTGATGTCAATATACACTGAGAATGTAACAACTTGATGTACCACAAGTGTCTAAGGAATCTGAAAAAGAGATACAAATGTAATTTCTCTCCTCCTCTTCATACAAACAATACACCCTAACCCACCCCACATCACCATAATGTGGGTGGGGGAGATACATAGCTTTAAGGAGATGTTGTCTCTCTCTCTCACCCCCCTTCTCCCTTCTCTTTCTCTCTCTCTCTCTCTCTCTCCCACAGACACACACACACACTCTCACTCTCTCCTAGTGAACCTATATTCACTTCAGTCACTATAATTGTTCCCCAAAGGAATTCAACTCATCATGAAATCCTGAGTAAAAGGGCTTATGTCTGATGCCCCTGTAACCAATGCAAGTCAATGGGAACAATTTCCCTGTAAATGACTCCCTATAGATCTAGGAGCCCTGCTGTATGTAGTCTGCCAGGGTCTTACAATATAATTCTTATTTTAATGCAGTGCATTCAAAAAAATTATACTGAAGCAAATGGTTTGTTACCTTTTACTGAACCAACATACATGGATGTTACAAAAGAACAAAGTGTCCAAGTATTTGGCCCAACAAGGTCTTCTTCTGAAGCTTACATGAGTAAACTTACAAGGGATGTTCTAGCCTGTGTGACAATGGTTTCAACTATGCCACTGAACTTGAAAAAAACAGCAATTAAATAACTTAGGATAGAAACATAGAAACATAGAATTTGACGTCAGATAAGGACCGCTTGGCCCACCCAGTCTGCCCATTTCCCTACCTACTGGATAAGCTGCAGATCCTAGTTAACCAGCAGCCTACTTCTTCCTACCCCAACCCCCCAGAATTGCCTTATGACTATCCCATGCATGCTTGAATTCCACCACTGATTTTGACTCCACAACCTCCTCCGGAAGGCCGTTCCATGAATCCACAACCCTCTCTGTGAAAAAATACTTCCTTAAATTACCTCTGAGCGCCCCCTCTATCTTCAAATTGTGCCCTCTTGTTCTTGCACACCTCTTTTTTTGAAAGATGCTACCCTCTTGGACTTTGTTGATTCCCTTGAGGTACTTGAAAGTTTCTATCATGTCCCCCCTCTCCCTCCTTTCCTCGAGGCTATACATATTAAGCTCCTTAAGTCTCTTCATATGTCTTCCGGTGCAGACCCTGCACCATTTAGTGCCCTCCTCTGGACAGCTTCCATCCTGTCTATGTCTTTGGGAGATTGGGTCTCCAGAACTGCACACAGTACTCCAGATGGGGTCTCACCAGCTGTCTGTACAGAGGGATAATAACTTCCTGTTTTCTACTGGTGATGCCTCTCCCATGCATCCCAGTATCACCCCAACCCTCCTTGCTGCCCTCTCACATTGCTTGCCCACCTTTAGGTCATCTGATATGACTACCCCCAGGTCCCTTTCCATTTTTTTTGTTGTTAGTATCTCACCCCCCATTGTGTACTCTTCCCCTGGGTTTTTGTTTCCCAGGTGCATTACCTTGCACTTCTTAGCATTGAATCTAAGCTACCATACATTTGACCATTCCTCTAACCTTGCCAAGTCCCTTCTCATCCTTTCCACCCCACCCAGTGCATCAACTCTGTTGCAGATCTTAGTGTCATCTGCAAAGAGACAAACTTTTCCTTCCAGTCCTTCTGCAATGTGGCTTATAAAGACATTGAAAAGGACCGGTCCTAATACTGAACCCTGCAGTACCCCACTAGTAACCCTCCTTTCTTCTGAGTGGACTCCATTTACTATTACTCTCTGTGTCCTATTCTCAAAGCCAATTCTTTACCCAGGCTGTCATCTTGGGACCCACTCCCAGGCTGGCTAACTTGTATATTAATCTTTTGTGTGGGACTGTGTCAAATGCCTTGCTAAAGTCTAGGTAGGTCATGTCCACAGCCCCTCCCTGATCTACTACTTTGGTCACCCAGTCAAAGAAATCTATCAGATTCGTCTGGCACGACGAATAATGCAGGATATATAAATGAAATCAGCGCGCACATGTGAAGGCATTGTTGTCATGTCAAAAGACAGCAACAGTACAGCAGCTACGTGAATTCACCTGCTTTTAATTGCTGTTTTAAAAGGGGAATTTTTTTTAAATATCCTGTAAATAGTTTCACAATAATTCCCTCATACCTTTTTACCAAGTGTCTGCTCTACATAATTCAATGGTTGGCAGCTCGTCCACAGCACACAAATGAACAGAGACTATTTTAGTTGTCATTTTTCATATCTCGCCCAAAATGTGTTTCCGCATGAGCACAATGGCAGTTGGTGTGAAATCAATGTTTGGGACAGATTAAGAAAATCACAGTGACACTGTTCATGAGCAGAGGTCTTAAAATGGCTATGTTAAAAGTTTGGTGACAAAAAGTTCTTAAAATGACTGTGTATTACGAAGCGAGCATTGCGCAGTTTCCACGCACCCTCATAAGTTTATGAATTTGTAATATTTTCAGTCCAGATTTCCACCACTGGCATTTTCCACATTCCTTATGAACAGTACAGATGTCATTTTTCACACCATGGCCAAAATGTGTTTTCGCACTTCCAGCGAAGAAATGCGTGGTCACTGTGGGAAATCACTGTTTGGGACAGATTAAGAAAATCACCATGACACTGTTCATGAGTGGAGGCCCAAAATGCCTGTGTTAACAATCTGCTGTAAAAAATCCCCAAACTAATTACATTATGGGTGTGCGCTGTGCAGTTTCTATGCTCACTCATGACTTCACCACTTTTTCAGATATTTTCACTCCAGATTTTCAATATTGCCATTTTTTTACACCTCCCCATGAACAGTACAGCTGTCATTTTTCACATCCTGTTCAAAATGTGTTTTCACAGCTATGGCGCCAAATGGCGTAGTCACTGTGCAAAATCAGCTTTCAGCTAACAAACTGATATTGCCACTGTTCATAAGGTGGGGGTCACAAAAAAACAATGTTGAAAATTTGGAGCGAAAATACCAATGAACATCTGAGGCATTCCCTGTAGAGACTGACAGGCCTCAGGGGTGTGACTTGAGATTGTCGCCTGTAATGCTCTACCATTCCACCCCACCCACCCTGCAGCCAGTGAGAGGCATCGAGTTGTGCCTTGGACTCTTGCCGCAGTTCACCCCATTCTCCTATACTGCATCCATCTCACAATATTTCCTAATAGAATGGGGTCAACATAACGGCCAAAGAACCCAAGGCACACCGTGACACCTGTCGGTGTCTGCAGGGTAGAGTGCGGTGAAATGCCATAGCCGTTATGCCTGACGACCCAAAGGCACACCCCAATGCCTGTCAGTATCTGCAGGGTGGTGGTGGGGTTGACTTCAGTTCAATACTTCACTGCCATTCCTATTATGCAGCTCTGTAACTCCTACACTACCAGTGCCAATGCCAGCAAGCAAACATTCGGCATTGACAAATGCTTGTTTTAATCCTTGTGAAGCCGTTTTTTTTCTTAACATTTCTTGGACTTATTCAACATGTTTTTATTTGTCTCCTGTATTCCTGGCCTGTAATCATCCTCTGCTCCCCCGCCACCCCACCCATGCCCCATGCCACATGGTCTCTGAGTCTGACCTAGTTTTTCTGGGCCTAGGCCCATGGAACCACCTGCACCATTTAGCACAGCCATCACCACTGCTCCCAACCCTTTCCACCCATGCCCCAGAGCTTGGCAACCCTCTCCGTTGTTGTGTCTATATATATATATATTTGTTTAATTTTATCCCACTTGTATGTCTTTGCATATCTCACCCCACAATTCTAGCTAGACCACTGTCTGCCACTCCTCGGTGGCCCCATGGTTCACCCTCCGTGCACGCTTCCCTACTGGTGGAAACACATACCCACACCATTCCCCTGTGCTACCTGTGAGTGCCTCCTTGGCCGCAGTCCATGTTCCTCCACTAGAACATTACAGCGCTACCTTGTAGAATCTCCCGCCACCAAAAAACATGATGATTTTTTTTTTTTTTAACACTGCACCAGAAAGGAGCGGAGCAACAACAAAAAGTTTCCCTATTCCTTATTTACAACCCTACATACCGCAAACTTCCAAAGCTGACGATCCATCCCTCATACAGCTCACTTTCCCCTGCAATGCTACAACAAAATGGAAACCCCAAATGCTCCTCCATTCTCTCTCCAGCATCCTCTCAAAAACACACTGCAAAAACAAACTTTGCCAAACAGCTCTCCTTCTTTACACGCAGCCCTGCTGCTCCCCCCCAACCAAAACAACAACCATACCAGGCCTAACTCGTCCCTGGCCAGGCTCCCTATGTTCTCTGGGACCTACAGGTCTCTAGCTTCTCAAACGGTACTTTGCATTAACCTGGCATTTTTTTTTGATATACCAACAAGTACTTTTCAGCTCTCCAGTTTCTTTTATCATCCAAAGCTTGCAATCCATCCAAAATCTCCTTTTTCTGTCGAGCTTACCTCAGCTGATACAACATCAACCAAAAGCTTCTAAAAAATATCACCAACTGATGTTCTTGCCAACTTGTTCAAATTGCTGGCTAGAAAAAATAATGAGAATCTATTTCCCTTGTGCAGCCCCTTTTATATCTCTTTCCTCCCCCTCTCTCTCTTTTCTCCCAACCAATCCCCTTTGTCACTTGCCCTCTTCAGCCCCTCCCCTTTTTGTGTAATTCCTTTAGCTCCTCCCCATTTGTTTCTTGGTTCCCCAACCCCCTTCTCTCCTCCCCCCCCCACCTGACTGAGCACCATCCATCTGGTCAGGTGACCAGGGCCAAACAGGCCTACCTATTTAATCGGGCAAACCGTCTTATTCAAGAGTGCTTCTGCCTCTTATTTAGCTGGTAGGCTAGGAGGTGACCAGGCTTCTCCCCAGATTCCCAGAAGGACTGCCTTAGACTGAAGACGGTATATTCCTCTTTCTCATATAGGTACCTGTTAACTTTCTAATTGACTGCAATAATCTAGCAGGTAAGGAGCATTGCTCCTTGCGGTCTTCCCTGAATTTCTTCTCCAAGTCTTTCAGTTTTATCTGCTGTGCTTCTGTGTGTTGGACTTTGGCTTTCTTGAGGTGCAGTGTATAGCTTATTTGTTGACCTCTAGTAAAGGCCTTACGGGAGTCCCACCTCACTGCCGGAGAAGTGTCTTTTGGCTGTTCATATGCAGGAAGTCCTTAATGTTTTCGCTGAGACTGATGCAAAATTTAGCATCTTTGTGTGCGGCTGCATTAAGAAGCCACCACTCCCTGGGGTGCTCATCAGCACCAGGGAACAACCAGATTAACGAGACTGGTGCATGGTCTGAGATTTCCAGCACACCAGCTTGGCCTCTAGCATGTTAGGTGTCCAGGCCCCCTGCATGAGCCATAAGTCAATTCTGGTGAAGGACTGGTGGGGGCTGGCGTATAACAAGTAGTCTGTTTCTGTAGGCTGTACTGTTCTCCAAATATCAATCAGCCCCAGTTCTTGGGCCAGATGTGGGAGTGCCTCTACTGTGGAGGTCCTGCGCCCCATGGGGGCTTTGCTTCTGTCAAGAAAACTGTCCAGGATGGTGATCATGTCCCCACTTACTGTATAACCAGTTGTCCACGCTGGAGTTAAAGGAGAGTCTGTGTGTCAGTCTGAAAGAAAATAGCTTCTAGACTATTGGGACTGTATGCATTACAGAGGGTGACCTTCTGGCCTGCTAACGTGCCCTGTCCTATGACTTGACAACCCCATGGGTCTGTGGTAACCTTATCTGTCCAGAATGGTGTGTTTTTATACATGAATATAGCTATTCCTCTGCTCATGGTGTTGTAGGAGCTACTGAAGACTTTTGAAACCTATTCTGTTTGAGGTTTATTTGCTTTGTTATGTGTAAGATGGGTTTCTTGCAGGAAAGCCACCCCTGCCCCCTCCCATTTCAGTAAATCCATTATTTTCCTTTTCTTTATTGAGGAGTGGATGCCCTTGTCATTCCAGAAGACCCATTTTACTTGAAGGTTAGCCCTTTTCACTAAGTGGAGGGCACCAAGAGCTGAGGATCACTGTCCCTCTGCATGCTAATGTAAGTATGTCCCAATCATGAAAGTGGTACCTAGGAGGGACCCTGTGCCCATTGGGTTACAGGCACCATATAGCTGACTGTGCAGCTTTATTAACATAATAGGGCTATATAGTATATATGTCACTGTGTTAGTGGGATCAGTGGTATGTGATGATGTGTCTGCTAGTGGGTGGTTTCCTGGCCCAACAGCCAGACTTGGTTCTGGGTCTGTCTTTCCAGGTCTGTGTATGTGGGTGTCCAGGGTGTGTACAAATGTCATGGTCCAGGACAGCCATAGATGCATTGACACCAAGTGTCTGTTAGTGCCCCAGTAGGACTATGCACACTATGTCCACTGACCCTACTGTCTGGTAGTTTGGTACCATGAGCATTCTAAGCAACCAAGTAAGAAAAGACAATAACAAAGAACAATTACAAACAAAAACCTTTTTATGTCCAAGAGAGGTGGTGGATGCAGGGGATGTACACCGCGATTTCACTGGCTCTTGGACCAAACCCATGTGTGGTCCATACTGGGGGTTGGGGGTTGTGGCATCGATGTGGTAGTACCCCTTGTTATGCCGCCAAACTGCCCACATTACTAGTGGGTAAGTCGAGAGTCTGAGCCTTTTTCTGCCTGTGTTGTCCCAGAAGGATTCAAAATCACTGAGTGTGAAGTGATGGTGGGTAGCCAAAGACTCCAGAAGTCTCCCCCTAATTGATTGAGTGGTGAAGGGAAAGGAGAGAGAAAAGTGAAAGGAACTCAAGGAAGTGTGACCAGAGTTGATGTTAGAAAGGAACACCTTAAAAGAAACCATTAGAGACAGAGATCTGAAAGATCAGAAATTGCTTGCATACTAAAAAAACGGTCCTGCTGTTTTGAATAATTAGGCATAACATTTTTTAGAAAAACACTGAAAACTTAGAACATTCTAATTCGATTATAAAGGGGGATTCGAATGGGAAGGAATCATTACCTTAACACCATATTCCTTTCCACTTATGTTAAGTCACATGAGTTAGTACGCGTACCCATGATAATTGGAAATACCAGAGTCTAATAATGTGCTTTTTATGTGTGCCATAAGCGCACATGCAGCAAACATTTTGCTATGAGAGTGGGCTTTAAGGAGTGTGACACTGTCAGTCTAATGCAGAGCAGTCAGCAATGGGCTCATCAGTGTCACACCAATCATCAACCAGGGTGATCATGACAGCATTCTGGCTTTCTGGGTGGAAACTTTGTACATTTCAAAGGAAGGAGCCAACTCAATCATAGGGTGGCTCTTTCCTTTGATCTGCATAATGCCGCACAACAAGCACAGCTGATCCTGTCATGATTGGCCTGTTATGTAACAACAGCCGAAACAGCTTACAACTGCAGAATTTGAAAAGCAGAACGGAAAATGCAGTTGTAATGCTGATCAAGAAAAACCAAAGCAGCTGCTGCCAGTAAAACTGCTGCTCTCATCAGACGTGTGCCTGACATGTACCAACATGGTGACGTTTTGGACATGAACACTACCTGAGCACAATGTAGGAAGGTGCAAACAATGGTTTAAATAATAAAAGCCGTGCATGTCAGTGACATGAAAAGGACTAACTCAGTTACCACACTTGAAATTCCCATCTGGCAGAACAAGTATCCAGGTTTTGGTTTGGGTTTGTTGCAAAGCTGAATGAATGGACCGATCTTTTGCAAAGGTTTCTGTCCCGTACTCGATTGTTTCCTTGTTTATATCTTGGTTACTGACCTTGTACACACTGTTTCCCTTTAATTGCCTACAAGCTATATCTACAGTAGCATGCCTGCCATTTTAAACCCCCCACAGCACCTTATACGAGTTTTGATCAGTTGTTGTTGTATGTTCTGCTCCCAAACTCTGCTTTATCTTTCAGTCTTTTTCCCATCACTAAGTATGTGCAGCTTTTATCATTTAAACCCTAGCCAGCACCTCCCTGTGTTGATGTGAGGAAGGGTTTATGCCTGAAATGTTACCAGTTCAGTACACATCAGGTGCATGTCTGACGAGAGCAGCAGTTGCTTCAGTGTTTTTTAACAGCATAACAGCAGCATTCTGTATTCCACTTTTCAAGTTCTGTAGTCAAAAGCTTTTTTGGAATTTGTCAGGTTTAAGCAGTCCACATGCTTTCTGTTGCATACAGCACACAGATCTCAAGAAACACACAGGATGGTTAAATCTGCCACTGGTCCACTTTGTTAAATCTCTCACTCATGATCTTGGACTCATTCTGCCATTTCCCATTTCCTGTAAGTCTCTCACAAATCACCTTTTAATTACTCCAGCTGGCTCCCTGAAAGAGTTGGCACTGAGCAGCTGAATGTGCCTTTAAAGGTTAAATTGCTGACTCCCCCCCACCCCCAGTGGTGGAGGTGAGGTGGTGTGTACCAGTACCTCACCCTCCAAGAGTTGATTCCCCTATCTGCCTCTCTCCCCAGCATCTTGTAGGGCTGCCTGCGAGCTGTCATTTGGGATTGTGAACAGACTATCCCTTGTTTGAAAGTGCAGTAAACCCCAAAGGCCAGCTTTGAGGAAACCTCCAAACCACGAAAGCAGGGTAGCAGCACCCTAGCATCAGTGAGAAGTAAGACACCCTATAAGTACTACATCATTTTGTTTGTTCTCTGCATGCTTTTTGAATACAGGACTGGCTTTTAACTATGTCCTAGGAGCAGAACAAATGCACTATGTCTACCAAAAGACACATTCTTCATCAATGAAGGCATTCCCAGCAAGTATAATTTTTTATTTACTGCAGGACCAGTTTTAGATTTAATGCCACTCCAAGCAGAATTACTTGTGGTACCACCTTCACAACTCAGTCTCCCCATATTCTCCTTCTGCTAACCCACATACAAAAGTGGTAACAATTGTGCAACTACATGAGTGATGACAATTTTGTTTTTATTTTGACAATATTTGCATTTCAAACTCTTCTTACATATACTTTATACTTTAGTGTGCCCTTCAGTGCTGGCACCTCAAGAGGCCACTTGGTTCACTTGTGCCTAAACCACCTCTGATTTACTGGCCCCTGCTCATTCAGAACTTTTATGTCAGTGACAGTGCTGCATACTGCTATTAAAGGTGGATTGCTCTTTACTCACAGAAACCTCATAAAGTTTGAAGCGACAGTAAACTGCCACTTGCTATCTGAAGCCCATCTCTCTGTTAAGACCTATTCTGTTTTTCAGAGACTGCACAGCGGGATAATGTAACTTACTGTTTAAGTTTCAGAGGCTTTATTCTGAACTTTTCAAGTTTAGGCAGGCTCACCCAGAGAAATACCCTTTGTCATTTCAGCCATCAGAGCTGGATTCTATAGTTCACAGCACAGCCCTTTATTTGGGCTTCTAAATCGGCCCCTTTACTATTGGAATGTTTGCATTTCAGCCATAGGAGCTGTATTCCACAGCTCATAGCGCATCATCTTTATCTGAGCTTCAAAACCAGCCCCTTTACTATTGGAATTGTTATATTTGTGACATACTGTACCAGCTGGATTCCATAGCTCATAGCACAGCTCTTTATAAAATGGCAAGACAAAATCTAGAAATCTCATTGGCCAAGAGACATCAGCTGACTATACATTAAATCTCTATATACGCACAGTCATCCTGGTCCTAAACCACATCACACAATGAGCAAATCAGTCCTCCTACAGACAGAACTATCTTCCATCAGTACCCCACAACAAGAACCGTTCTTCCATCACAAACATGGCTGCTACCTTTACACTGTAAAACTATCAACTGGGCCCTAAAAATAAAACTACCTTACATAAAAAGTAAAATAAATTAATTAAATGTTGTTTTCCTAATCATCACACCCTCCTTACACACAAAGTATTGTTTGTAGTTTCCATTACAACTATTAATTTGCTGACAGCGAAAAATCCCCCTTCTACCTTTACCTCCTCATCAGGGAACTCTGTTCTGCTTGCCTTGACAGTGACATAATTGAGTTGCTGGCTGTAGAAGATGCCTTTATAGTATATGGGTGCCGTCTATTGTAAATGGATTTCAGCAACTGCTGAAATCCTGTTGTAGGACAGTTCAAAGGTCAAAAAAGTTGTTGTACTATCGTTCTGACGTCACATCGATAGTACAACAACTTTTAACCCTTTACTGCCACCTGATTGGCTCAGACAAAGCTCTCTGTAGAAAATAAAAATAAACATGGCGGCACGATTTAGCGAGCGATGGGCAACAGAGGCACCGACTTTGGACTTGGGACACAGAGTCATACATTGCTCCCTTTCTTAAAAATCAATTTCTTTTTTTTCTTTTTCCATGATTTTAAAAATAAAAGACACGGAGAGGTGAAATTGAGAAGCCAAACCGAGCACAAGTGGCACCAGCAGGAATGGGAGCGAGCAGCATCACCAGCGGGAAGGGGAGCAGGACTTTCAGCAAGTAATTACAAAAAAAAATGTAAAACAAAACAGAAAAAAACCCATATACTATATAAAATAGTGGATGGGTGAAGATCCTCAACTAAGGCTATGTTTCTATCTCGGGCAGTTGATGACATCAGCGAGACCTCTCGAGCTTCGCTCTCGAGGTCTCTATGATGTCATCAACTCCTCGATGGAAACACAGCCTTGCTGTGATGTTCATCCATCCGCTATTCTATATGTTGTGTGTGTATGTACAGTCTACTAGGACAGGAACATTCTGTCAGTGGAACTGACCACAATTTTAAATCCCGTATTCCATGGTTAACATTCCATGATAAACATTCCATATCTTAAATGTGGGAAAAAACAGAGAAAAAACAGGATAAACAACGTAGGCAACATAGAGAATAATGGATGGGAAGGGTTTGATATGATAATTTAATGCACTCGAGTTGTGGGATGCTACATAAACCCTGAGGAAGCCCGAGGGTTTATCAGAGCATCCACAACAAGGTGTGCATTAAATTCTCATATGAAACCCTCCCATCTTTTATTTTTATAATAACAGACCAGCAATTTTCTCCAGCAGTTTGTGAGACTGTTTGGCCCTGCCCACATACAGAATGTTGGCCAATGAGGCAGCAGCATAGTTTGACTGGCATGGCTCATGAATGTCATAACAACCAGCTGGTTGTTATGGAAAATATCAATCTGGTCAGTACATTGAGAGAAATTGCTGACCAGTTATTATAATACTTTATAAACAGCATCAGCCCTGCCAGCCCAGTAGTAAATAGATTGGACAGCACCACTGCTCTGCAGGATGCATTGGTTCAGATTTTTACTTGGACTAAACACAGTAAATTGGCTCTAAATATTAGCAAATGCAAAGTCATGCACTTAGGTGCCCATAATAAACAGCATAAGTACTTCTGAACAAAGAACATTTAATTGTAACACACTGTGGAAAAGACCTTGGTGTGACCATAAGCCCTGATCTTAAATGTAATATTCACTGTAGGGACCAAGTGAAAAAGGCCAACCAAATACTGAATTGCATCTTCAGGCATATATCCAGTTGAGCTAAGGAATTAATACTCCCCCTATATGTCACATTGGTCAGGCCCCACCTGGAGTACTTTGTCCAGATATGGTCCCCATATAGCAAAGACATAAAAAGTTCAAAGTAGTACAGTGAAGACTGACTAGGTCTTGTGGGTTTAAAGGAGACACCTTATCAAGAAAGATTGAAAACACTTAACCTTTATTCATTACAATACAGAAGGCATAGGGGGACTTGTGTGTGCTTTATAGAGCAATGGAGGACAACAGCCTTAGAGCTGAATTTGGCCTTGTGCTTAATCATGGCAGAGTCAGTAGTAGGAGACACTCCAAGCAACTCCATCTAGAGAAATGGAACTTACTACTTAGCAAGAACTGGTACAGCCAAAGGGTGGTTACAGTTTGGAATGCTCTTCCATCGGAAGTAATTGAAAGTAAAGATATGAACACGTTTAAAATAGGTTAGACAAGGTTATGAGTAATGTGGTTAGATTTGGGGTTAGTTAAATGTATAACACCTGGGATTAGTTAAAACTGTAAAAGGCAAGCACTAAGGATGTAAGTCTATTATAAGCTTGATTCGATCTGTGAAATCTATTAAACAATGTCTGGTATGCCTATAGCACTGTTACCTTATCCCATAGAATCAACTCCCACATCCCTCCCCATGTGTGGGTGGCATACACACTCAAAGGGACAATGGTTCAACAGCCTCGTTGGCTGCCCCCTCTGGCCCTCTTACCTGGGATTTTCAGCATCCAGGAAAAATATCCCATCTACCACAACCAGACAAGGCAAACTAAACTCTACTACAAGCAACTAAAACAATACATGTGTCACTTAGCACTTCTACTATTACTGCTCTCAGGCAATATCCACCCCAACCCAGGCCCACCCCGAGCTCTCTCCATCCACAAGAGAAAGACAGGACAACTAACTTTCACATCAATCAACATATGCAGCCTTCTCCCTAAAATGGACATCCTGAATGCATGGGTTTTGCAGCACAGTCCAGATATACTATCAATAGTTGAGATTTGGCTCTCCCCAAATGTAGCCGATGCTGCAGTCTCAATTCCTGGATACAACATATAGAGACAGGATCACCTAATCAAGCGAGGGTATGGCTCTGTGATATACCTGAGGGATAACATTCAGGGCCTAGTCCTGCCACTGCCTAGCACTGGGGCACACATGCAAGCTCTTGCGGTGATCCATGGAGCATATGATAAACCCTTACTGTCCTTACAGTCTACATCCCGCCTGGACAAAAGGCCATTGGTTTGGACTCACTCATGGAGTGCCTTGGTAGCCTAAATCATAACTCAGAAACCATACTGCTGGGGGATTTAAATGTCAATTGGCTCTCCCCTGACACAAGCCCATACAAGGATGCAGTCTCAGCTGTTCACCTCTCACAGCTAGTTGATGCACCCACCAGGATGAACTACAAGACTGGGACATCTACCCTACTTGACTGGGCACTAACTGCCCTGAACATATTTCCAATACAGCTGTACTCTCCAATGTCTGTAGTGACCACTCTCCTGTCCTTTTCCAATGGTCTAATCATTACTCTAAACCCCCTGCTAAAACTATTACTAACAGGGTCCTTAGACATGGCCATCTCAAGCTGCTAAAAATAGAACTTCACCACCAGGACTGGTCCCTGGTCTACTCCTCCTGCACGGTTGACCCCATCCTTGATCAGTTTATTCACCAATTCAACACAGTGTGCGATAGACATGCTTTGATCAAAAACCGAAAGACCAAAGGCCACAGTAACCCCTCCTGCATCACCGGCACCAGAGTTTTGCCTGACTATATCAGCGATCATTGTGCCATATATTGTCTACTGGTCCTTCACATATGGGCGGGTGACTCGCAGCGCCATACTGGAGAAACTCTCCAGCATCCTAATTAACATCTAGGATAAACACGCTCCCCTCAAAATTTAGGACAAGAGGAAATGAATGAATGGGTCTCCCAGATATTATTTCATTAATGAGAATAAGGGACAAAGCCTGGGCCTGTTACACAAACACAGAGACCCTGCTCAGCTCGCCTTTACAAGTCCCTTAGAAACAAATGCAAATCAGCTGTAAGAAAGGCAAAATAGACTTCCTACAAAACAAACAACTCAGGGAATCCTCAAGCCCCGTCAGCTTTGGGGTACCCTCAACTCTCTTCTCGGCAAATCCAGAAACTCTGACCCCATCACCCTGTCTCATGATGGTAGACTAACCCATGACCCCATGGAAGTGGCAAGCATCTTTAACTCTTTTGTGGTAACCTTGAAAGGTACAAACCAGCCACCCTTCTCCTCGCCCATCTCTCCCCCACCAACCTTCTCTACCCTGACCCAAATTTTGAGCCTCCCCAAATTCTTCTTTGGGGCTCTGAAACCTACAGACACTATCAAACTTATTCAAGGAAGCAACCTGAAATACAGCAAGGGGCTGACAGTATAGACTACAAGATTCTTGAATGGTTCATCAATGTCCTTGGAATCCCCATCACCAATCTTCTGAACATCTCCTTCTGCTCTCATGCCTTCCCCAGTGCCTGAAATCTGCCACCATCAAACCATTATTCAAATCCGGGTCCAGAAGCGAGGTCGGTAATTACCATCCTATCTCCTTTCTTGCCCCTATCAAAGATCATTGAGAAAGTTGTCCACTCTCAATTTACTGCCTACCTGGAAGCCAACAACTTACTCTCCAGTGCTCAACATGGCTTCAGATCTGATCACAGCACAGAAACTGTCCTGGTCAGGTTCATTAGTGCCATCCTTATGGCCAATGACAAAGGCTAATACACGGGGTCAGTATTTGTCGACCTGACCAATGCATTAGACATTGTGGACCACGCACTCTTACTCAACACCATCAAAGATCTACACCTCTCCATCAATGTCATAGATTGAGTTGGAAGCTACCTTTCCAGGTGACCCATAAAACCTCCATTGAAGTTCATCTCTCCGTCGAATGCCAGATCAAATATGGGGTCCCCCAGGCTCGATCCTGGGCCCCCTCCTGTTCTCACTTTTCATTAATAATCTCCCCTCTATCTGCCTTAACACACAATTTGTCCTCTGTGCTGATGATGAGGCACTATACAGTAGTGACGTCAGCCCCACCACTATATTCAGCAATCTACAGTCTAATTTTATGAAGTTGCACTCCTGGTTCTCCGGAAATGATATGGTCCATAATTCTAAGAAGACCAAGTTTATGGTCTTCTCAGGCCCTAGAAAATCCACCATCAATGGTCGTACATTAGTTGATAACTCTGGCTGCCCAATTAAACAGGTGTCTGAATTTAAATACCTTGTGCTCCTCATGGACCCTCACCTCTCCTTTAATCTCCATGTTAACAACCGCATACCGAAGACCCACAATAGGCTTGGTCTTCTATATAGGATAAAAAAGTTCCTTATCCCTGCAACCAGGCTTCGCTTAGCTAACTCTCTTCTCCTGCCACTCATCAACTATGGATCCATCCTCTTCTCCCTCCCATCACATCTGTACTCTACTCCAAACTATGATCAACCTACAACAGCATTTCCCATTTTGTCACTGGTTTACCATGGAAAACTCACCACTGTACACTCTAATCCTCCCTTAGCTGGACCACCCTTGAAGGCGGTTCCAACAAAATATGCTCTCCTTCCTCCATAAGATACACCTGAATTTGCTGCCACCCAACATGATTTCCCTCTTCCCCATCACTACTGCTGTGCAGGTGACCAGAGGGGCCTCCAGTATGGTTTTCGACACTCCTTTCTACTGCACTAAGCAAGCTCAGAACTCAATCACCTATAAGGGCACTAAGCTGTACAACCAACTGCTCCCCAATATCCAAGCTTGTAGGTCCATCCACACCTTCAACTCCTACCTCAAAGTTCACATGCTCAGTTCTTTCATCTGCAGCTGCCTTGGCCGGACCTCCTGCTAAACCCAGCTGCTCTCCACCTTGCTTATCTCAAGTCCCCCTTGCTTTACTCTAGTACCTGTTACCCTCCGCTTCCTCCCCACACCCATCCCTCTACCCTTTGCTCCCTCAACTTAGTTTTCAATCCCACCACCCACTCCTAGCCTAGGTTTCTTCATATTTCAATCATAGACCCGATTACAACCAGCCACAAAAGACTTTCACTTTCCCCACCTCTAGCACTTAGGTTACTGACCTCTATACCCCTTCCTTCTCTTTCATGCTCTCCATATGTTACCCATGTAAATGTTCGGCCACTCTATGCATTTCTCTCTTTTTACTTCATTGTAATCGATTGCCTCCTGTTTTTCAGTTTATGAAAATTGCTGTAACTGTTAGACAACTATTAGTCTTTGACATGGTTCTATATATCTAAACCACCTGTTTGGATTGTTTCCCCTATATAGATCTTGTTTCTGTTAGACTCTGCTTTGTATTGTTATACCTTCTTGGTATCTCTTACACCAGATATTTGTGAAAACGGGCATTTTTTCCTACATATCTTCCAGTATACAAATAAAGATTGATTGATTGATTGATTGATTGGTTGGTTCTCGCTTGAACTCCATGAGCGTATGAAGTCAAGGGACCAGAGCCTCAGGTAAGCAGGCCAACATCCAGACTTATAAAGCAGCCAGAAATGACTGCACTAGGGCCATACATGCTTCAAAAAAACAGTACTACAAGGACGCTCTTACAAGATCATGGAGTGATGGACAAAAATTCTGGTGTAACCTGAAAGAAATCACTGGGAAAGATATTAAGGCAGCACCCACAATGCTCAATATCGATGATGAACCCACTTTGAATCCATATACCACAGTAAATACTTTTAGCAAAGCCTTTTCAGACCTGAGTGGTGTTCTACCCCCTGATTTCTTCCTCCACCCCAACCAAGGGCACAGTGCCAGGTCGGAAGACCGGCCACCCACTCACCCAGCATTCCACTTTAGAGCCATCACAATACATGAAGCTAGGAAATACTTCCTGAAGGTTCTTGGAAAGTCCAGATATAGTGGTGAATCCCTTTACCTTAAACTTGTGGTGTTAACTTTGTGTGAGATACTAGCACCTCTAACTCAAATCATCAATACCTCTCTCGACTGTCACAATTCCCACATAAATGGAAATCTTCATTAGTCACACCGATCTGTAAGAGTGGGGATTGTACCTCTCAAGATAATTATAGACCTATCTTAATCCTCCCACTGCTATCAAAAATACTAGAAAGAATAGTTGCTGATCAACTGCTTGAGTACTTAGAAAAATATCAAATTCAATGCCTGCAGCAACACGGCTTTTGCAAAGGTCATAGCACCACCACCATGTTACTAGAGTTTACCGGTTACATTTACAATGTACTGTACCAGGATGCCCTTGTTGGTGCTGCTTTCATTGATTTAATGACAGCATTCAACATGGTTAATCACATCCTTCTTACCGAACAACTTACATCCATTGGCCTCTCAAGTGATACTGTTGCCTGGTTCAAGAGTTATCTTTCTAATGATTCACAGCAAGTGAAGACTGGCACCATCCTATCCGAAAGCAGACTTGTGTGCTCTGGTGTCCCCCAAGGCTCAATTTTGGGTCCTTCATTGTTTAGCATATTCCTCAACTGGCTCCCGTACTCTTGTCAGTGTCAAATTCTGCTTTATGCCAATGATGCAGTCCTGTTCATAAGTGACCCTGACCCTCAGCACCTGGAGTGTAAGCTACAAGAAAATTTTCCAGATACAGAACAATGGTTTGATGATCAGAAACTCATTATGAACCACAAGAAAACAAAAATGATGTTCTCCAGCACCCAGAACAGGTATCGTACACACCCCTCAACATCACTAATGTCACTTGTAACCTGCTGGAACTAGTCCAACACTTTAAATACTTAGTGATTACGATGGACAGCACCATGTCTTACCACAACACATTGATAATACTGCAAAAGCGGTCGACAGGCAACAGGTGCTTTAGTGCTTCATAGACACTAGCAAAGTCTCTCCCCTGAAGCTCTTAATCTGGCCCTCCATAGTTCAGTGATCTCACTTATTGACTATGGACTTGTAATCTATGGTTCAACAATGACCACAGCCCTCCACCATATTATAGTAGCATTAAACGATGCATGCAGCTTGGCTACCAGTTCACCAAGGCTAACACACACTTGCGATTTGTATGAACAGGCAAATTGGCTCCAGTTCAATGGCAGACTTAGGTACCAAACCTGTCTATTGGCCAAAAAGATTAGGCAAGGCCTGGTTCCCACTGGTGTTTAGAAGCTCCTAACCCCCTATAAACATAGTCGCTGTACCAGAAGCACTGATAGTATGGTTTTCAAACTTCCTTGCTGTCACACCTCTGCAGGTCAGAGAGCATTTGCTCACTGTGTTTCTTACTGACTGAACTCTCTGCCTCAGGACATCTCCTCTGTAACTTCATTAGGCCCGTATAATGCATTACCTCCAGGAAAAGCCTGCAGGTGGCAGCCAGATCATCCCCTTTGTCTCCCACAACAACTTCAGTCGGCAGACAAAGACTTCCTGTGTGCCCTGGACACTTCTCTGGCCGTCAGCACTATTTCTCTGTATTGCTTGTAAACTGAATTGATTAGAATTGACTGCATAGCACAGTTAGAAAGGTAATTTTGCGCTGAATAACTTTGCCACTGATACTTTGTGTGTATCACTTATACTGTAGGAGTTATTCACATTTGTTTATGGGATGGTGTATGTGGCTGACATTTGTCCCTCAAGCCTCACCTAAGCACCTTGAATAAAATGGCAACAAATACAAAAATTGCTTTTTAGTACAAAATTACTTTTGTACCTACATCTAATGTATGGATGCTTAATTTGGTGTTCATCTGTTACATATTTTTCTACCAAAAATGGTTTAAATTGACTTTTTTATTGAAAAAACAACAACACTTTGTTTTGCTATTTGGAATAGTATAGAAAAAAAAAGAAATTGCTTATAATTAATTGCATAGCACTATTGGAAAGATCACTTTGTCTGAACAACTTTGCCACTCACACTTTGTGTGTAGCAGTTATGATTCATGAGGTATTCACATTTGTTTGTGACATGCAGATTATGGCTTGATTTTGCATAGAAAGGCCAATGATGCAATGTTAAGAGTATACAGGACACAAGTGGTGGAACTCTTAAAGAGCTCCTGTAGAGTGAATGAGTTAAACAAAAGCTTAGGAAACATCTTGTTTCAAAGGCCTGCTGTGACTGCTCTCTCTAACTCCGAATGGTTCTCGACAGTGGTTTTCCTACCTATTCTACTCCCGGGCATCTAGCTTATGACCCACTACCTAGCAAAATTCTGCCTGGTTCCTGTAGATAATTTGAACTTGCCAGGAACTCCTTGGAATCCTTCACCTCCTCCAACTTACCCCCACCTGTTCCTCCACAATCATGCTATTTCTCCCTCACCCCTCTCTCCTCACTATTCCACCCCTTACCACACCCTCCTAACTTCCCACCCTACTTGACAGTCACTGTGACAATTTCTCAGATAGTCTCACTCCCCTGACCCTCTATTGATGAGGCCCCTTGAGCCGAAGTATCTCTTCACCCTGCACACATACCTGTTCACTCCCCTGACCCTCTATTGATGAGGCCCTGCACTGAAGTACCTCTCATCATGCACACATACCCCTTACTTTTCACCCTGTCCACTCCTTGAAATATTGGCATACTGTATATTGTACATTGCCTGCATTGTTGTTATTCTTTCTATTGTTCTGTAGTTCTATACTGTATAGCATTGTATGTCTAGTCTTTGAATTACCTGTTTACCTGTAAAACCAGCTGTTTTCACTTATTGTTTTACCTGGCGTGGAACCTGTGTAATGAGCTTGTTCTCAAAGGTGTTAATCCGAGATCACAATAAATAAATAAAATAAAAATTAAAACAAAGAGAAAATGTGGGAAAACATAATTATATAGGCAGAAGCAGGCCCAAATGGCTCAAATACATTTCTGAAGTTTATAAAAGCATGTACATTTGAATCATACATGGGTGTTTTCAGGTGAAATCTATCACCCCTTCCCTTCCAAAAAAAGGCAACCTGGTAGGTTTAAAGTTTTTTTCTTCATACTAATCTTTCACCTCAATCCTATAGCAGTTTTCCTGTTAAAGCAGACCACGATACATAAGTAAGAAACAAAATAAAGAGAATGCTGCCTTTAATGAAACTATATAACTACAGTGTAATGAAAATGAAGTTTTATACACTGCATATTTTTACAAATTTACAGATGTTACTGTGCATTTTTTATGTTGCTTGCACGCATGTGCAGAAACATAGTGCCATCATGGGAGATTTCGGGTGTCACCTCCTCCTCAATTTAGTCAGTGGCAGGCGCAGCCGCCGCGGCAATGCATTTTGGATCTGTGTATGACACTCCAAAATGCAGTAGGCATACAGTTGAAAAGGGGGCTATGCTTCAGTGAGCACTGATAAGACATCGGCTGCTCACATGCAGCTCCCCCACACACACGCAGCTGCGGCGCTCCCCGCAGACGACTGTATAGCCAACGGGTGCCCAATCCTCGTCAGCTGAGCGGTGTCCCCCAGTAGTAGGTGCCATGCTGGGAGCCCACCCCAGTGTGGCAAGCAGTCAAGCAGTCCTTTTGCCGCCGGGGGTGCCCAATCCCCCATCGGCTGAACGCCCCCCCCAATTTTGTGCCACGCTGGGAGCCCACCCCAGCGTGGCAATAAATTCCATGGCTGATGGGGGTGCCCAATCCCCCGTCAGCTGAACGCCCCCCCAACGTCCTTGTGCCATACTGGGAGCCTACCCCAGCGTGGCAAACAGTCCCACGATGTCTTTTTTTTGTTTTTACCTATGACAAAAAAGCGGTCCCTTGGTCGTCCGACCCCCCTCCCACAACCGCACCCACCCACTGTCACCCAGCCTCCCACACCCCCCACCCCATACTTACCTCCAGACTCCGGTCGCGACAATCTTGGTGGACCGGGGAACACGTCTGCACTCTTCAAAGCCAACCGAACTGAGGAAATGCTGGTAAGCTGTATAATGGGCTAGATGGGGGTTTCAACTTTGTTACATATCTCAGGCATTTCTGGGAATTTTTGCACCAAATTTTCAACATGGGTTTTTCTTTCATGAATGATGTCACTGTCATGGGCGGTTGGTCTGTAAGGGTGACTTCGCCGCAGTGACCGCGAAATCACCCCTTCTCGAGCCTGAATACCGCCAAGACAGTGACATTCATTCATAGAAGGGGTCCCAAAAACCCATGTTGATAATTTGATGCCAAATTCCAAAAATGACTGTTTTATTTAGCATGTTATGCAATTCCTACGCAGGCTCGTAAGTTTATGAAATTTCAATATTTTACCCAGATTTTCAACATTGCCATTTTACCACACCTTCTTATGAGTAGTACAGCTGTCATTTTGCATCTCACCCAAAATGTGTTTCCGCCCATGTAGCGCAGAATGGCGAGTAGGGTGTGCGAAATCAATGTACAGGACAAATTAAGAAAATCACAGTGACACTGTTCATGAGCAGAGGTCTTAAAATGGCTATACATAGATACATAGATAGTGTCGGCAGATAAGGGCCTATGGCCCACCCAGTCTGCCCATTTAAGTTTGTAAGTTCAGTTTATGTTTTCCAGGAAGTCTGTTGCCCCTTACCCCTGACCTCCAGAATTCCTTTATGTCTATCCCATGCATTCTTAAATCCCGTGATTGTTTCAGCCCCCACCACTTGCTCTGGCAGGGTGTTCCACTTGTCCACCACCCATTCTGTGAAGAAATTCTTCCTCACATTTCCTCTGAATCTTCCCCCCTCCAACTTCATCCCATGCCCTCTAGTCCTGGAACATCTTTTTTGCTTACAAATAGTGCATTCCTGCACCTGTTCCTCCCTGTAAGATACTTGTATGTCTCTATCATATCCTCTCTCCTCCTCTCCTCCAGGAGTACATGTTCAGTGCCTTCAACCTGTCCTCATAGGACTTGTGATGCAATCCATGCACCATCTTTGTTGCCCTCCTCTGAACCTTCTCTACCCCTGTCTATGTCCCACGAGGTAAGGTCTCCAGAACTGCACAGTGTACTCCAGGTGCGGCCTCACTAGTGTCTTGTATAGTGGAATTATGACCTCCCTTTTCCTGCTGGTGATGCCCCTGCCTATGCATCCCAGCATCCTATTTGCTTTACCTGCTGCCTTGTCACACTGTTTCCCTGCCTTGAGGTAATCAGAGATGATAACTCCAAGATCCCTTTCCTGCTTGGTGCATGCTATATCCTCACCCCCCAACTGATATATTGTGCCAGGGTTTTTGTGCCCCATATGCATTATCTTGCACTTCCTTGCATTGAATTTCAACTGCCAAACCCCATGTTTGCTATGCTATGTTATGCTATGTCATGCTATGTTGAAAATTTGGTGAAAAAATTCCTAAAAATGACTGTTTTACGAGGGTGCGTTGCGCAGTTCCTACGCAGGCTCGTAAGTTCACAAATTTTCAATATTTTCACTCCAGATTTTCAACATTGCCATTTTACCACACCTCCTTATGAGCAGTACAGCTGTCATTTTTCACATCTCACCCAAAACGTGTTTCCTCCCGTAGCACACAATGGCGCAGTCGGTATGCGAAATCAATGTATGGGACACATTAAGAAAATCACCATGACACTGTTCATTAGCAGAGGTCTTAAAATGGCTATGGTGAAAATCTATTGAAAAGAATACTAAAATATTTTCTGGCGTCGTTGCGGTTCTCATGCCTTCATAGGTTTGTAATTTTCAATATTTCCTCCAGATTTTCAACATTGCCATTTTACCACACCTCCTTATGAGCAGTACAGCTGTCATTTTCACATCCTGCCCAAAACATGTTTCCGCCTATGGCGCACAATGGCGCAGTCGATTGTGCAAACTCAATGTATGGGACACATTAACAAAATCACAGTGACACTGTTCATGAGCAGAGGTCTTAAAATGGCTATGTTGAAAATTTGGTGAAAAAATTCCTAAAAATGACTGTTTTACGAGCGTGCATTGCGCAGTTCCTACGCACGCTCGTAAGTTCGCAAATTTTCAATATTTGCACTCCAATGACTTCCAAATACCTAAACAGCACATATAAGCAAGCAAGATTCGGCATTGACAAATGCTTGTTATGAGAATTTACATGTAGAAAATATATACTTTCAACCAACACTACTAAGTACTTTTACTGCAAAGTACTAGTTGATCTATTGCTGAACTATATGATTTTATACATTAATAGGGACTACTTATTTCAGTTTTTAAAAGTTTTAGAGATAATGTATTGTACACACTTTTGAAAACAGTAAAGTTTTAATCCCTATCAGTGTGACGCAAACTAATTTTTTTATGATGGTGGCCCATTTTAAAAGTGTGATAAGCCACTCCAGGATGTGCGTTAAATGATTTTGATGCACTTCCCAGGGCATAAGGACACTCAGCCTTTTGGCCACATGCCTTAGCACACCCCTGGGGCATGCATTAAAATCATTTAATGGATACCCTGTTGTGGCTTATTACTTCCTTATCTGAGGTTCTAGACCAGCCCCTTTACTATTGGAATTCTTGCATTTCTGATATGGGAGCTGGATTGTATAGCTCATAGCTCATAGCACAACCCTATATCTAAGCTTCTAAACCAGCCCCTCTACTTTGGTATGTTTTGCATTTTTGACTTTCTTTTTTGTCACAGAAAATTAGTTATGTTTCCATATTGCTCCTTGTGACAAAAGATCCAGAAAAGAAGAGGTGATTTGATGATTCCTTACCTTTTATTGAACCAACATAGATGTTACATATAGGATAAAGTATGGGTCTGGGTGTGTAACGGGAATTTACACACACCCGAGGGGTTTGATGCTACATAAACCCTGAGAGCGAAGCTCGAGGGGTTTATGTGAAGCATCTAACACCGAGGGTGTGTGTAAATTCTTGTTTACACACACACCCAGACCCATATTTTATTTTATATAATTGTTGGCTTTCTCTTTTTTGCCTCAGCAATTATATAAAATAAAAAAGGCTGCTGTGCCACTGCCGCCACAGTCCGATTCCGGTCGGCTTTCTCTTATTTAAAACATTTTTTTTCGACAGTATTGTAAGGGAGGATCGATCTGGTAGCAATGTGGTACAATTAATTTAAATTTTATTTTACTTACTGCTGAGTGTCCGTGGCAGTTTCTTTTCAGGTTGGGTTTGCGGTTTGGGAAGTAAAAAGCAAGCAGAGTTTGAGCAGGCGCATGCGCAGAGAGGGGGAAACCGTTCGCGTGTTTGTCGTTATAAACGCTCCTTTATAACAGCAAATTATGCCATGGTTTCCTTATGGAAAAAAAAGGAAGCCATTAATTATAAAAATATTATCTTTCATAACATCTATGTTGGTCCAATAAAAGGTATCAAATCACCTTTTTTTTTCTCTGTTTCTTTTTTGTGGCATACAAGCAGCTAGTTTTTCAGTTTTCTGTATTTTACTGTGGATATAGCCCTAAGCTTAGCTGGTGCTCCAGCTGTATTTTACTTGGGCTTTTCTACCTCTGCCTTGTAACCACATTGAAGTAGGAAGAGCAGGCAATTTGTTTAACAGCCCTTTATATTTTGAAGTGTATATAATCAACAAGCATTTGTCAATGCCGAATGTTTTCTTGCTGGCAGTGGCAATGGTAGTGTAGAAGTTACAGAGCTGCATAATAGGAATGGCAGCAAAGTATTGAACTGAAGCCAACCCCACCACCACCCTGCAGAGAGTGACAGGCATTGGGGTGTGCCTTTGGGATGTCAGGCATAAAGGCCATGCCATTTCACCACACCCTACCCTGCAGACACTGACAAGTGTCACGATGTGCCTTGGGGTCTTTGGCCGTTATGCGCACCCCATTCCATCAGGAAATACGGTGAGATGGGTGCGGTATAGGAGAATGGGGTGAACTTTGGGTCCGAAGAGTCCAAGGCATGCCTCGATGCCTGTCACTGGCTGCAGGGTGTGAAATGGTATGAGCATTACAGGCAAGAATCCCAAGTCACATCCCTGATGCCTATCATTCTCTACAGGGTTGGGCGTTATGGTTGGAAACCCTAGTATCTCAGGCATTCGTTGGTATTTTCACTCCAAATTTTCAACATGGTTTTTTTGTGACCCCACGTCATGAACAGTGGCAATATCAGTTTGTTAACCAAAAGCTGCTTATGCACAGCGACTATGGCATTTAGCACCACAGGTGCAAAAACATTCCGAACAGTATGTAAAAAATGACAGCTGTACTGTTCATGGGAGGTGTAAAAAATAGCAATGTTGCAAATGTGCAGTTAAAATATTTAAAAAAATGGTGAAGTTACGAGTGTGCATAGAAACTGTGCAACGCACACCCGTAATGTAATTAGTTTGGGGATTTTTTTACAGCAGATTGTCAACACAGGCATTTTGGGACCTCCGATCATGAACAGTGTCACTGTGATTTTCTTTATCTGTCCCGAACAATGATTTCCCAGAGCAATCACGCATCTCTGCGCTGAAAGTGTGAAAACACATTTCGGCCATGTTGTGAAAAATGACAGCTGTACTGTTCATAAGGAAGTGTGGAAAAATGCCACTGGTGAAAATCTGGATTGAAAATATTACAAAGTCATGAACTTGCGGTGCGTGGAAACTGCGCAATGCTCACTCGTATCACAGTTAGTTTATAGGACTTTTGTCACCAAATTTTCAACATAGCCATTTATGACCTCTGCTCATGAACAGTGTAACTGTGATTTTCTTAATCTGTCCCAAACATTGCTTTCTTAACCGACTGCACCATTGTGTGCTACATCATAGCGGAAACACATTTTGGGCAAGATGTGAAAAATGACAGCTGTACTACTCATAAGAAGGTGTGGTAAAATGGCAATTTTGAAAGTCTGGAGTGAAAATATTCAAAATTCGCGAACTTACGAGCGTGCGTAGGAACTATTCAACGCATGCTCGTAAAACAGTCATTTTTAGGAATTTTTTCACCAAATTTTCAACATAGCCATTTTAAGACCTCTGCTCATGAACAGTGTCACTGGGATTTTCTTAATGTGTCCTGTACATTGATTTCCACAGCGACTGCGCCATTGTGCGCTACATGGGCGTAAACACATTTTGGGCAAGATGTGAAAAATGACAGCTGTACAGCTCATAAGGAGGTGTGGTAAAATGGCAATGTTGAAAACCTGGAGTGAAAATATTGAAAATTCGCGAACTTACGAGCGTGCATATAAACTGTGCAATGCACCTCGTAAAACAGTCATTTTAGGAATTTTTTCACCACATTTTTAACATAGCCATTTTAAGACCTCTGCTCATGAACAGTGTCACTGTGATTTTCTTAATTTGTCCCGTACATTGATTTTGCACACCGACTGTGCCATTGTGTGCTACATGGGCGGAAACACGTTTTGGGTGAGATGTGAAAAATGTCAGCTGTACTACTCCTAAGAAGGTGTGGTAAAATGGCAATGTTGAAAATCTGGAGTGAAAATATTGAAAATTTGCGAACTTACAAGCGTGCGTGGGAACTGCGCAATGCACACTCATAAAACAGTCATTTTTTGGAATTTTTCAACCAAATTTTCAAAATACGCTTCTTGAGAGCCCACCTTATGAACACTGGCAGTGTCATTTTGTTAGTCAGTCCAAAAGGTGATTTCACGCAGTGACTGCAAAATTACCCTTCGGGCCCGAATAACGCCATGCCAGTGACAGCATTCATGAGAAGGGGTCCCAAAAACCCCAGGTTGAAAATTTTGTGCAAAAATTCCAAAAAATGCCTGAGATATGCAATAAAGTTGAAAAAACCCTATCTATCCCATTATACAGCTTACCGGTATTTCCTCAGTTCGCGGTCGGCTTTTAAGAGTGCAGACGTGTTCTCGGTCCAGCGAAGATCGTCACGCCAGAGTTCGAGGTGGGGCATGGGGTGGGGAGGCAGGGGTGCGCAGGGTGGTGCGGGTTGTGGTGGGGAGCAGGGAGACTACGTGGGACCGTTTTTTCTTTACAGGTTATTCTTTTTTTACATGACGACGCGGGATGTTTGCCATGCTGGGGTGGGCTCCCAGCGTGGCACAAGGATGGTTGGGGGGAGCCATGGAGCCGACGGGGGATTGGGCACCCCCGTCGGCCAAAACATCTATTGCCACGCTGGGGTGGGCACCCAGCATGGCATTTGGAAGAACTTTAGGGTGAGCAGAGGCGCAGCACAGCCGGCGGGGATTAGGCACCCCGTCAGCTATACAGTGCGTAGGTCTTGGTGGCAGCATGTGTGTGTGTGTGAGGGGAGCTGCGCATGAGCAAGCGATATCTTATCGCTGCTCACTGAAGCGTAGCTCCCTTTCAACTGTATGCCACTGCATTTTGGAGCTTGTCATAGACAGCTCCAGCATGCATTGGCAGACTGGGGTCGCGCCTGCCAACACACTGACTGAATTGGAAGAGGGGGCGACACACCTCCGAAAACTCCGATGATGGCACTATGTTTCTTGCACATGCATGCAAGCAAACATAAAAACACGGGATTTCTTGTTTAGGGTCAGGAGAGCTGTTTGTAGGAAGTGAATGGTGTTATGATCTGGTGGAGGGGCTATTGTTGATGAGATTCCTTAGCTGGGATTTCAACAACAAAATAAAGTATCATAGAAAGCTGGTGGCAGAAAAGGATCCTCTGGCCCATCAAGCCTGCCCCTCTCTCCCTTACTCATTACCTATGTCACGGGACCTCCCATTCTCCCCAGTTGCCAGACCCTTATAACTGTCCCATGCCATCTTGAATCCCCACACCATTTCTGCCCCCACCACTTCCTTTGGCAGTTTATTCCAGGCCTCTACCACCTTCTCTGTGAAGCAACTGCCCCTCATATTGCTCCTAAATCTTCCTCCCTCCAATCTTAGACTATGCTCTCTAGTTTTAACCCCCACCTTCCTCTTAAGTAAGCCCCTTCCCTATACCTGATTGACCCTATTCAAAACAGGGAGCAAAAGGGGAAGAGGTATCCTGATTTACTACAGGGCCCACCTCAACATATCCCTTATAAACACACCTCCATGCTGCCCGTCAACCTGTGAGCTTCTCCACACCGTGCTGCTGCTTGGCAACACCAAGAAACTGCATCGTGGTATGCTCCTACAACCCACCTAAGGGCGGGTTGCAGGGCCTCTCCCATCTCCTGGATACTGTCTGTCCCAGTACAGGGGTAAACAAACTCCTTATCTTGGGGGACATTAACCTAAACTGGGATGGGGAAAACGTCAAGCAGTTTGAGGCCCTGCTTGCCACCAAATCCCTAACACAACTTGTAAGGGAGCCCACCCGTCGCAAGGTAAATGGCACTTCCTGCTCCCTCTTGGACTGGATTATGCCAAACTGCCCCGAGAGGATCTCCTCAGTAGGGGCCCTACCCAACGCCATATCGGACCACTCTCCGGTTTTGTGTATATGGAATATCCCTTCCCCTAAGGTTCCCCACAAAATCATCCAGGTTCGAAACTTTACCAGATTAAACCCTGACCTGTTCTTGGAGGAACTCAGGCTTATGGACTGGTCAATAGTCTACAGAGCACTGGATCCCTCATCTGCCGTCGCTGGCGTTCCACAACATCTTTGTGGATCTACAAGATGGGCATGCCCCTATCGCTAGGCGTAGGGTCCGATGGGACAGCCACTCAGTGGCTGCATGAGGGTCTCCTCTCCCACATGCGGCGAGAGACAAATGCTGGCATCAGGTAAAACGCTCTCACGATACTGCCCTGTTACAGCAATACAGAAAACTCAGAAATGAGTGCAAGAAAATGATAAGGGGCAAAAGCGACTTCTGCAAGGCCGCCCTTCTCAGCTCTGTTAAAGACCCCAGACAGTTCTGGAGAACCATCCAATCACTGGTTGGCGGTCGCTCCTACTCCGGGGTCACTGACATGCTCATCGAAGGAGTCTCCTGCAACAATCCTCACGTGATTGCTAATGCTCTAAACTCTCATTTCACAGACCTCCCTTCTGCTCTTCCGCTCGGGTCCTCAGCCCAGAACTCAAACTGCTCTGCCTCTCCGTCCGAGCGGGAGTCTGGTCTGACCCGCCCTCCATTTTACCTAAGGGCGGTATCGGTGAGCGAGGTGCGGTCTCTCCTTCTTGGTCTCTCCCAGAATGCTAGCCCTGGTCCTGATGACCTGGAGCCCAAGCTTCTCAAACTAGGTGCCCCCCTTATAGCCTCCCCGGTGGCCCACATTTTCAACCTATTCCTTACCCAGGGACTGATCCCGGATATCTGGAAGGTTGCCAAGGTCATCCCTGTCCCTAAGCAGGGCGACCCCAAAATCCTGGACAACTACCGTCCCATAGCTATCCTCTCTGCTGTCAGTAAGCTCCTGGAAAAGGTGGTCGCCAAACAAATCTCGGAGTATATCCACTCCCATGGTCTGCTGACCCAGGCCCAACATGGATTTCGTAAAGGGCACAGCACTTCCACGGCTCTCATCTCTGTCTCTTCCAGTATCAGAGCTGCTATGGATCAGGGAAAACTCTCAGGTGTGGTATCTATCGACTTATCCAAGGCGTTCGACCTCGTTGACCACGACCTGCTTGCCTTGCAGATGAGGTCCCTTGGTTTGTCCCCCTCTGCCCTAAACTGGGTCACTGACTACCTATATGGCAGAAAACAACTAACTAAATTCAATAAAGTCCTCTCTGCCCTCCTGCCTGTTACCTCTGGTGTCCCTCAGGGCTCTGTGCTGGGTCCCCTACTCTTTTCACTGTTCATAAACAATCTCCCCGATGTGGTCTCCAGCTGCCGTGTCATCATGTATGCGGATTACCTGGTTCTCCTGGCCACTCCTGTGATACAGCCGCACTAAACTGTCACTTATCTGAAGACCTCTGGAACATCCAGGCATGGCTCTCCAACCATAAATTGGTCCTCAATCAAAACAAAACCCAGGCTATGCTCTTCGGTTCCTCTGCCAAAATCCGAGCCTCTTCAACTCCCCTACATATCAACTATGAAGATGGCTCCCCTCTCCCTACCGTGACCTCCCTCAAATATCTTGGAGTGACGCTTGATCCCCAATTGGACCTTGGTAGTCATATCCATAATGCCTGCAGTGGGGTAAACCGTAAACTGGGGATGGCCTACAGGGCTCGGTACAACCTCACTCCAGCGGCTCGCTTAGCTCTTGCCAGGGGAGTACTACTTCCCTCCCTCAGCTATGGCTCCCTCATATTTGCTCATACTTCTAAGACCCTCCTAAGCAAGTGGAGCACAACGTACAACAACATCTGTCAGTTTGCCCTGGCAGCCCCCCGCCTCACCCATCACTGCGAGCTCTACGAGACGCTTGGCTGGCTATCCCCGCTCAATCACTAACTTTAGCACTGGGTGCCAAGGTAAAAGTATTACTCAGCACCCTCTGGAACTGGCCGGTTTCTTGCCCTGCTGACCTCTCCCCCTACCTGCTTAGATCCCAAGGCTCCGGCCTACTAAGCGTACCTACTACCCGCACCATCATGGGGAACCGGAGTTTTGCTGTCCATGGCCCCACGCTCTGGAACTCCTTTCCTGAAAGAGTCCGTACTGCCTCCTCTCACAAGCTTTTCTGGACCTCCCTGTGGGATCATCTTAAGTTGGCCTCTCGCTGTGAATGTCCTAAGCCTCCTTAGCCACCCAGTGCCCACTGGTGCCGGCTTCTTCTCTCCTGCTCTGGCACCACTCTTGCGTTGTGACCTCGTCCAATTCCCCCCTCCCTTGCTTGACCGACCCTATGATGTTCCTAATGCTCATAAATCCTCACCAGCCCTGTTGGTCATTGTATTTATCTCTAATTTATACCTTGCCCCAGCATTGCATCTGGGTGTACCTTCCACGTAAATGTAATAACTGTAAAAATTGTCTTTTCTCCTGTTTCTGTACCTAAATGTATTCGTCAGAACCAATTACTGTATCGATGTACCTGTTGTACCCTTTTGTACTCTCCCGGGTCGTTCCTGAAAATAGGCATAAAACTTGTCTAGTGTACTTACCCGGTAAACAAAAACTAAATAAAATAAATAAATGTACTTAAATGTCTCTATCATGTCGTCCCTTTCCCTTCAATTATCCATTTGCCACAGATCCAATTCCCTCCACCTCTCCTCATATGACTTCCCCTGCATACCATGCACCATCTGGGGTGCCCTTCTCTACACCCTCTCAAACCCATCTATGTCCTTGCATAGGTGTGGTGTCCAGAACTGGACCCCGTACTCCAGATGCGGCCTCACCATGACTTTATAAAGAGGCATCAGTACCCCCCTCCTTCTGCTTGTTATGCCTCTCCCAATGCATGCCAATATTTTATTTGCCTTTCCCACCACTTTGCTGCATTGATAACCTACCTTAAGGTTGCTTGATACTAAGAACCCCAGATCCCTCCCCTGCTCAGTTGGCTTAACTACCCCCCCCGAGTGTACGCTGTTTGCAGGTTCTTACGTCCCATGTGCATCACTGCACACTTTTTGGCATTGAATTCCAGCTACCAAGTTTCCGACCACCCTTCCAGAATCTTCAGGTCCTACCTAATAGCCTTCAGCCCCCTCTGGGGGGGGTCCACCCTATTGCAGATTTTTGCATCATCTGCAACAAATAGGCATACCCTCTCTTCCAGCCTGTCTGTTATATCACTGATATAGATATTAAAAAGGAGGGGAGTCACGTGATGCAGTCCTCTTGCTAGCTGCACTCTCGAGGAGCTCTGCCTAACCCCTGTTTAAATCTGCTCTAATTTACTTAGTTTAAAAGAATTTGCACTCAGATTGGATTAGCAGCAGCCTGGCTACGTCTGAGCATCCTTCAAAGCTGCCGATGGAAGAAGAAATGCCTAAGGCTCTACCTAAACATACCCCACCAGCAACCCCGGAGAAGGCCCCGAAGAAATCACGGGCCTCATCGCAACAGCACTCCCAGACTGCTAGCCCCGGTACTGGGGGGCAGAGCCGTTGACCGTAACAAGGTTCCTAGAGGAATTTCACCCTTTTAAGGCGGAGATAGCTGAGATTGCCTCTGAAATTAAAAACATTACCTCAGCTCTTGATGATCTGGCAAGAAAGACTTCTGACAATGAGGCTTGGGTGCAATCTTTGGAGAACCGTGCCGGCAAGGTAGATCCGGCACTTGCCCATATTAATCACCGTCTTGCTAAGCTGGATATGAAGGTGGAAGATCTCGAGGGCAGAAGCCGATGTAATAATGTAGTTTTAATCGGCCTACCTGAAAAAGAAGGACTGGATCCAGTAAAATTTTTTCAGAGGCTTGTGGAAAAAATAGCGGGTCCCTCGCCCTTCGGGCCCTGTTACTGCATAGAGAGAGTGCATCGTGCTCTGCGTCCTGTTCCACCTCGTGGTGCACCCCCACATCTTCTTTACTAAGTTCCTGAATTTTCAGGAGAAGCAGTTGTTTATGGGGAAAGTTAAGGAGGCCAAGGAATTGCAGTGGGAGGGGGCAAGCCTTAGAGTGGCCCAGGATCTGCCTTTGTCTGTCCGGCAACGGAGGGCTACTTTCCACCCGCTGGTATCCAAGTTAATTGCTGCAGGCATTAAGTTTAAAATGTCTTACCAGCAAAGCTGCATGTCCTCACAGCTGACACATGGAAAGCCTATGGCGATGTGGAATCGGCATCTGCTGCGCTTCAATCCACGCTCCTAATTTATTTAAAAGCAAAATGAGAGCTTTGTGTGACTTTCCTCGAGAAATATGCCCTCTCATTAAAATTTGGTTGAATGATTCACCTTAAGTTGCTGTTTGGTGGGGCATTCACTCCTTTCTTTTTTTTTGTTGTCTAAAAGGGGATTCTTTGGGGAGCTCCTGGTGTTACTGCCCTATTATAGGTGTTGTATCTCCGCGCAATAGGGGACCATAGCTTCAGAAGCACAACTCTAACCTACAATGTTGATTGCCGGAGTCTGCCACTGGGGAGATTATCCAAAACGTTGGCAATGTTTAAAGGGACTGGACTAGCTGAACTGAAGTTGGGGACGTCCCCTTGTTTTGACTTTATGACGCGAGCAAGAGTAGAAACGGGCAAATTCAGCTGTGTCACTCGAGGACTTCGGCGAGGATCCAGTCTTTGGGTCCCTTTATTTGACTGTTAGCTGTACGACTATAGTTCCACATGTAGAGGGAGACAGAGCCCTAACTATGTGTCTCTCATTAGTTATTAGTTTGGTTTGTGCATTTCCAGGTGCTGCAACCGTGGGATGAAGGTGGTCATCTCTTTTCCGTTTAAAGTCTATCCCAAAATATAAGACAATGCAAGCATTAATTATTTTAGTGTACAAAGGGAGAGCTTTGGTTATAGCTACGAGGGTGGTATTCGCCACATGAGACCAACCCCAGATATTTTATTCCCTTGACTGTGATATACAAGGGCAAATTTCAGTGGGGGTGCATTTCAGAAGTTGGTACAGCTTTGCCCAGGGTATGTAGAAGTTTAAATGGGGCTGGGTTAGCAATGTATCTGCGAAGAGGGTTTTGGCTCCTGTTTAGCGATTTTTGGTATTCTGACTTAAAGTATTTACTGAATGCTTTCATTTTTAGGATATGTAGCGTTTATTAGGTTAAAGGGTATGGTATGGCTAGGTTTTTGGAGGCGGGACGGGGGTGGCAGAGCAGGAGAGGATGCAGCTGGGCGAGCTGTCATCATGGACCATGACAATCTGGTGGGATAGGGGGTGGGACTTGCATAGGTTTTGGTCTGTGTTTGGGTTTGTAGGTACTCTGTTTGTGGGATTTTTCTTGTTTAGGGGCGATGGGTGGGGGGTGGGGTCATAAGACCCAATGATAATATGCTGGGGAAATGGTTAAAGCCCAGCAGGGTAATGTATCATATTTTTAATAGGCATCATGGCATCACCTAGAGTCATTAAATTCTTAAGTTGGAATGTCAAGGGGGCACGGCAGAAATCCAAGCAATATAAAATTCTAAAACATTTAAATTTCTTAACAGCAGACATAGTGTTTTTACAGGAGACACATCTGCTTAATGTTGAAAGCAACAACATGAGACATCTACAAATGGGGCAAGTTTTTGCTTCCCAAGGTAACACACAAAGTAGAGGTGTTATGGTGCTAGTGCATAGGTCAGTTCCCTTTACCCCTTTTCAAGTTATACAGGACAATGTAGGTAGACATATTTTTGTGAAGGGGAAGTTACAAGCTCTAGAAATTTAGGTTGGATCGGTTTATGGCCCAAACACAGATACACAGACTTTTTTGTGCACTTAATGGAGGTATTAACACCCTTTGTAGATGTCCCTATGATCATAGGTGGGGACCTTAACCTAGTACTGGATCCCTTAATTGACAGGTCTAAACTCTCTAACCAAGGTCTCTCACCGGCCCAAAGAGCTACGAGGGAACTTTTGGACCAATTTGGCCTTTCAGATGTGTGGAGAGTTCTTCACCCAAAAACCAGAGAGTACACCTTTATTTCTCAAGTTCACAGTACAGTTTCCAGAATCAATTATATACTACTTTCTCGCACTCTCCTTCCTGGAGTGCTGGGAGCTGAAATCCAGGCAGGGCCTCCCTCCGATCATGCCACAGTGTCAGTATCAGTCTCCTTTTCATCCCTACCTAGGAGTAGTAATAGATGGAAATTAAATAATCAAATTTTGAGGGATCATAATGCGGTTAAATACATCTCGTCACAAATAGAAGAGTTTCAAATAATTTGAGGGGTAATATCTGACCAGACATGGTTTGGGGGGCATTTAAAGCCTTCATACTGGGTATCTTAATAGGACAGGTGGTTAAAAAGAAAAGAGAAAAGGAACAATATATGTCGGAGTTACTGGCTCGGATAAGACTTAGAGAAGTCAATTTACTCCCTCAGCCTACGGAGGAAGACGAACAGGAGTTAATCAAAGTGAAAGATCTTTACTTAACCTTGTTGGGGGTGCAAACTGAATTAGCACTAATTAAAACCAAGGCCAGTTACTTAGACCAGGGGGAGAAGGCAGGTCGGCTGCTTGGAAGGCATATTAAGCAAATAGAATCCTCTAGAATAATCCCGGCAGTCCAGTCCATGGAGAGTGGTCCGGTTAAGACTTCCCCTAAGGAGATAGCAGTGGAGTTCAGGAAATATTTTGAATCTCTTTATAGCGCAATGGAAAACCCCCCAACGGAAGGAAAAATGCAGTCCTTTCTCGAAGGCCTGAACCTTCCCTCTCTCGCAGAGTCTCAACGGGTGCATCTTACTACCGCTTACTCAGGGTGAAATTGAGCAGGTTATTAAGGATCTCCCTCTGGACAAAACACCAGGCCCAGATGAATTCTCGTCGAATTTCTACAAAGTATTCTCCAAACTGCTTTCCCCAATTCTGGTTTCTCTATTCTAGTATATTCTCAACTGCCAGGCAACTGATCACTCCCTATTTTAGGCACTCATTGTCCTAATCCCAAAACCAGATAAACCCCTGGAACAACTCTCTAGTTATAGGCCCATCTCTCTGCTTAATTATGATATCAAAATTCTGGTGAAGTTATTGGCTGACCATATAAATAAGGTTTTACCTGATTTAATTGGGGTGGAACAGGTCAGCTTTATGAAGGGTAGATCAGCTAATGACCATTTGAGAACATTGGCTCATGTCTTCTCGTCCGATGAGTAGCTCCCCTATGGTGCTGGTCTCGTTGGACGCCAGACACTGATAAGGTCCATTGGAAGTTCTTGTAACCACAATGAAAAATTTTGGCTTTCCTGACCTGTTCCTGAAATGGATTGGCTCTCTGTATCTAATGCCCACAGCCAAGATCTCATGTAATGGGATTATATCAGATCCTTTCGAATTGCATGTGGCCACCAGGCAAGGATGCCCATTGTCCCCCTCTTCTCTTTAATTTATATCTTGAGCCCCTCATAAGGAGTATACTGCATAACCAGGAGGTACACGGCACTAAAATACAGGAGAATGTTGTTAAAATAACTGCATATGCCGATGATCTATTGGTGTATATATCGCATCCTAATGTATCTATCCCGGCCTTATTGAAAACTGTACTGGAGTATCGTCAATTGGCCAACTACAAATTAAACTTAGAAAAGACTGTGGTGTTCCCCCTAAATAATAAAGTATTCAAACAGGAAATCACTGATTTGGGCTTAGCCCGGAGGTCAGATTTCATTAAATATTTGGGTCTCATTTTGGCTAGGAGCACGACACGGATACGTCAGCTAAATCTGGACTCCTTGGTGCATACAATTGATTTGGATCTGAAAAGATGGGCTCAGCTCCCAATTTCCTTATGGGGGAGGATAAATTTAGTTAAAATGAATGTGTTTCCCCGGTTGTTCTATCCCCTCAATATGTTAAACATCTGGCTCCCACTCTCATGGTTTAAAAAAATCCATGGGCTCATTGCCAATTTTGTATGGGGCTATAAAAAAGCTAGGATGGTCTATCACAAATTAGCTGCTCCTAAGCCAATGGGTGGGCTAAGACTCTCGCATTTTGGCCTGTACTTCTGGGCGGGTCACGTAAATAAATATCTTAGATGGGTGCAGGTCGCGGACCTTTCAACCCAAGCTTCGTATACACCGTTATGGTTACAAATTGAAATATCCCTCATTAGGAAATATGGTATTGCACCTGAGGCCTTGTTGTATCTTAGCCCCAAACTCCTACCGGTTGCTCTCAGGAAATCTCCGATAGGGGTTTCGGTCAGGACCCACTCACAGCTTTGTGGTTATCTAAAATATAATCACTTCAGGGACCCGTCACAACCCATAAATAGTAACCCGCATTTTCTAATTGAAGGTAAGCCCCTCAACGTCGCTTGGCTTGTGCAACTAGGAGAATGTCAATTAAAAGATTTAATCTCATTGGATGGATATGTGCTTTCCTCATTAGAGATTTTGAATAAATTTAAATTGCCAACTTCGGTGATCTTTAAGGTTTACCAACTCTGTCACCTCTTAGTTAATAAGATGGGTGCCCTGCCAATTCAGACTCCGAAAGTAGTATTTCAGGGGACTTTGAGGCCTCTGGTGGGCCTACCGCACACTGTCTCCAATTTATACAGTAACCTGTTTAATTGGGCCTATTCCCAGAATTTGGCATCGAGCTGTTATTGGGCTTCTGTTTTTCCCGAAGAGGAGCTCAACTGGACAACATTGTGGCATAGCTGTCACAAATTCATTCTCCAAGATCGGTTGAGACTGATGCAGTTTAAAATACTTCATAACATTTATTATTCCCCCCCAGAAGCTGGCGAGCTTAAGAATGGTTTCAGTCTCTGCCTTTACAAGATGTCATCAAGGGGAAGGGGACCTGTTGCATATTCTTTGGAAGTGTCCTAAGATAGTACCGCTCTGGACAGCTATCAAAAGTAGGGTGGACCCGTTATTAGGTCTAGGGGACCTTTTCACACCCGAAATATGCCTGTTAGGAGATGTAGCTCATATTCCAGTCAGGAACAGGAAGTTCCATATATCCCTAATCTCGGCATCCCTTAAAAAAGTGGTCCTCAAACACTGGAAGGACTCTCTGGAAATTAGTTACACCGAATGGTTACAGGAGCTACTCGCCAACCTCAGAGTTGAAAGGATGATAGCTATTCTTCAGAATAAACTACCTAGGTTCAATAAGATTTGGGGCCCCCTCTATGCCATTTACTCCCTATAAAATAGAACTTGCCCCCTTGTGGGGTAAGGTTGTATGATCTGGTGTCTTGTGCTGGGAGAGTGGGGAGGGGTGGGGGAGGGGGTGGGGTTTGGGAGTTTGGCAGAGGATGGATCCAGCTGTTGTCTGAGATATGTCTGTATATCCAAACTGTATGTGTGTGTTTCTCTTGGATGCATTCTCTGTATTTAATAATCTTTATAAAATCTTAATGGAAAAAAAAAGATATTAAAAAGGAGCAGTCCCAGTACTGACCCCTGGGGCACCCTGCTCATCACCCCCATCTCCCTGGAATGTACCTCACTAACCACCACCCTCTGGCTTCTGTCCTTCAACCAGTTTTGCATGCACCTAGTTATTTTCTGTCCCACCCCTACACTTTTCATCTTATTTACCAGTCTTCTGTGAGGGATGGAGTCAAACGTCTTCCTGAAATCTAGATAGCCATGTGCACTGCCCCACCCTGATCAACCACCTTCATCACCCAATCAAAGAACTCTATTAGGTTCATCTGAGATGACCTCCCATGGCACTCTCTTGATGTTACAAAAGTTCCTTATCCTTTTTACATTTGCTTGCAAGAAAGCTTTTGTTACAAAATGGCATTTCAGAGGTGTGTCACTGCTGAGTCAATTGCAGCTGAAGCTGCAAGGGGCTCAGTAGTGCAGACCAGAGACTAGGCACTCTGGTCATGACAGTACTACAGCTTGCGGGGTGCTGGGCGGAAACTTCATGTACTTGAAAGGACTGAAGTGATCCTGCGAGTACTTCATTCTTTTCATTCTCATAAAGCTGGTCAGTAAGCAGGAGCTGCTGCTCTAACAGTGTGTGCTACTACCCAGGCAGATGAATTCCCGGGAGCTTGTCTCAAAATGTAGGGCCTACTACGAGGCCCGCTATGCACTATGCTGTGTGGGAGTCCCTTTATCCCTGCGCTATCCTGTGCACCTGCGGATAGTACATACTGGCGTTCCCAAAGTATTGTACTCCCCAGAGGCGGCCATGCAATATATCACTACAAACTGCTTCTCTGAACATCTGATCTCCCTCTCCAACCCTTTCCATGGGCTGACCCCCTTCAGAAGCCATGGACATTGGACACCTCAGCCACTCTGCCTCTGACTACTCTTCCCACCATCTGCCTGAAGAGGATTCTTGGAAGCTGGCCTCTAAGCTGAAATGCCATAACCACAGGGAATGTGGTAAACATGTTAATATTATGGCCCAGTACATTCCAGGAGTCAAAGAAACAGTATCACATCCTCCAAAGCTGCAGACGAGGAAGTTGGATTACTCCTTTCCAACCAATTTACACCCCTGCAACCTTCTTCTCCGCTCCCTACTTCAGCTGCTCCTTTGAAGTCTGCCTTTCCCCCAGTTACTCCATACTGTAAACTGGATGCTCTGTTGCAAATCTCTGTGCCTCCTATGTCCCTACCCTTTTCACTACATTAGTTGGATTTGCTCTGCAGTCACTTGACCCAGTGGCCACTCTTTATTCTTCTGCTCCACTGCAAGTTTCACCCATGTCTACCCTGTCCATCTTGGAATCACAGCCTGCTCGTCTTTCTTCCACCTGATGCTGCAAGGGCCCTCACTAAACTGATGGCTTTTTTAGATATGACTCCCCCTTGAGACTGCTTTTCCTCTGTGTCCCTGATATATGTGCTTCAGCAAGGAACAGAATTCATGACATGAGACAACTTTTCCCAAGGTTGCCATGTTATCTTTTGTTTCTCACCCTCCTGCTGCAAATGATTTATTATTATTTCTGCCTCAATTGTTTTCCCACTATAAAATCACTCGTTGTCTCTTCAGGCTATTCTCATCCATTTTTCCTCTCACTCTGCCTACATCTTTATACATTTCTTAACTGTTTTTTTTTTTTTTCTCCTTACTTCTTGTTCTAGCCACGGCGCCATCTATCAGTTCAGTGTTGCTATCTCCGCAGTTTGATATTTTCCTCCTAGCTTTTCTTTACTACACTCTTCGTGCTCAGATTTCTGTACATGGTAAGATAGCCCCCAACCAAATTCTTTATTTCTATTGTGCTTTTAATTTCCCTTGGGTTTTGTTCTTTTTTTTAAGTTGATAGTTTTTATTGAATTTTCCAACATAACATACATACACACACACACACACACACACACACACACACACATATAAACACACAAGCAAAACATGACAATCATACTGAAACAGCAGGAGAGAAAAAGGACACTGTGCAAGTATAAGAACAACTCTGGAGTAAACCAGCAGTGAGCATATACAGTGAACAGAGAAGCATCAGGGCTGCTAGCTGGGGGGAAACACCCCGAGTGAGCACTAGCATGGGCTTAAGAGGGGACAAACATAGCTAGTAACCACAAAAGTCCTTGCTCACTGCCCAAAAGAAAGGTGAGCCACAGGGGAGCTAGCTGTCAGCTGCATACATTATATCAATAACAATAAAGAACAGTAAAAGGAAAAAACGGGCATACCTGGAAAGCGGGTATAGTGCTGGTAATATAGGGTTGGCAGTAGATAGCATGGGTGATCAGGTCCCTTGCAGGGAAGAAAGAAACTTAGGAGTAAGTTAAGGAGAAGACAGGAAATGATCACACTGTCTTCATCCGATGCCTGTCTGAGGCTTCAGGTAGGCAAGAAACGGGGCCCAGCAGGCATAGTATATGTCTAATTTGTTACTTATGACATGAGACATAAGGTCCAGTGAAGCTAGTTGCATAAGTGCATGGTGCAGCTCCAGGATAAAGGGGGATTTGAGACTGAGACAGAGAGAGTAAGAAAGCAGCCACAGCTTCCTTGAATCAAGGAGGTTATTTTCTAGACTACACTGAACTGAATTATTACTTTTTGGACTTGTGTAAGTAACTAGTATTGATTTTGTTTTTGGGGTGGACATTTCTCAGTTTTAACTTTAATTTGCCAGGGAGGAACTGTAGCTGGGAGATATTTGCAATCACTTGTGACTAGACCTGTTACTTAGCCTTTGTGAAATAGGTGTCTGAAATGAAGGAAGGCTGGGGTGGAGGGTAAGAGTTGTAAGTGATTGTTTCTGGATGGGAAAGGTTTACTCTCACCCACCTTCCCCAAGTACATAACTTCCTTTATAGCAGGGGCTCTGACATCACTTCCCCAAAACTGCTAACAACATACACCTGTTCATATATTTAAAGGCACAGCACACCGAATAGGGGGTAGAGACATGCACAAGCTTGCACACACTAAAACAAGAACAAAAAACAAAAAAGCATCTGTAACTGGAAAGGACACAGGCATGTGGGGAGTGGTGCAGTGCACTGGCTGTGGAGCAGCAGTCTTCCGGGAGACATTCTGGAGACTGCATTGCTGCCCCATTCGCAGGCACCTCTCTGGTCTGAGGAAAGAGGTTGTTTGTCTCCATGCTGACCTGGCAAGGATTCTGGAAACCTGCCCCCCCCCCCAGGGACCACCCAGGCCACTGCCACTAGCTCAGAAGTTGCCAAGAAAGAGTTGGACCATGGTGGGCTCAGGGAGGGTGAGGATGGTGGAACAGAAGTGCATCCCTCCAGTTGTGCCTCTCCACAATTCATTCACCACTCTGGTGAAACATAGTTCCTCTATGGAGGCACCTGTGGTGGAGATCAAGAAGGATGCTAGGAACCTCCACAATGGAGACCCACAGGAGGGTGGCCCAGGACCCCACAGGGGAAGGAAAACAACTCCTGGTGGGGACTCAATTGTTAGGGGGTAGAACTGGGGGAGGGAGGGGAAAGGGAGGTAAGGTGCCTGCCCAGCGCCAAGGCTTGGAGGGACAGGAAATGAATCCTCAGGATCATGGAAACAGCGGCAAGGGGGAGGGAGCTGGATGTCATTATCCACCGAGGGATGAATGATCTGGCTGAGAATGGGATCAGAGCAGTGCAACAGGAGTTTGTGAACTTGGGGAGGGGCCTTAGACAAGTAGCACACACGGTAACTTTCTCGGAAGTGCTACCTGTCTATGGCATGGATGAGGCTAGGGTAATCTGCACCATGAGATTCAACGACTGGTTGAAAAGCTGGTGCAGAGCTCAGGGATTTGGCTTCATTGGGGACTGGGGCTCCACCTGGAGGGATGCTGGCCTATACAGGCACGATGGTCTACATCTGTCCTGGAGGGGAACCAGGATCCTAGGTGATAGGTTTAAATGCTTCAATGGCAAGCATTTAAACTAGCCAAGGGGGAGGCACTGAAGAGGAGAAGGGAAATCCTAGCCCACCCACAAAAAAAATCAGGGTAATTAGTGAGGCAAACACCAAGCTAGAGCAGTCAATAGGGAAAATGGCAGGAGTTAATGGAGAAAAAGACAAAGGCAGTAGGGACAGGGATGGAACAAAAAGAAATAAAGCCATAAAAAAATGGAGGGTAATGAGTACCAATGCCCGTAGTCTAGGTAAAAAACTCCCTGAAATGGTAGCCTTGATGGAAGAAGGATGCCTGGATATTGTGGCAGTCACAGAAACATGCTACACAGAGAACCATGACTGAGATGTCAACATACCAGGGTACACAATCTACAGGAGGGACAGGGAGGGAAGAAGAGGAGGAGGAGTAGTTCTCTCTGTAAGGGAAGGGATTAAAGCAACAGAACTAAAGTGTAAACAGGGAGGAGAGGAGGCACTGTGGGTCACCCTGGAGACTGAAACTGGCTCCACAATCCACACAGGGGTTGTATAAAGATCCCCATTTTGGGGGAGGAAATGGACAACGAAATGATAGAAGGCATCCTTGGGATGGTAAAGGAAGGGGAGATATTGCTGATGGGGCACCTGAAAATGCCAGATGTTGACTGGAACACCTTTGCTGCAACCACATCCAAGAGCAGGGCCATTCTCGATGCCCTACAGGGGGCATGCATCAGACAGCTAGTTATGGAACCCACTCAGGAGAGAGCAATCTTACACCTGGTACTCTCAAATGGGGATGGAGAGAGGATCTCTGATCTTGAAGTGGGTAGCCATCTGGAAACAGGTGACCACCAAACAGTGTAGTTCATGATAAACTTAGCTGTAGAGTCAAGCCACACAAAAGTGAAGGTACTGGACTTCAGGAGGGCTGATTTTGTCAAAATGGGAGAGCACCTCAGAAAAGCACTAACAAACAGGCAAGAAGGTGGGGTGGAGCAACAATGGGAAAACATTAAAACCGCCATCACAGAGGCAACAAGCTTTTGTGTGAAGCAAATAAACAAATCAAAACGAAAGAAAAAAATGCTATGGTTCTCAAAAGAAGTGGTGGAGAAGGTAAGGGAGAAAAAGATAGCATTCAGGAAGTATAAGGAAACACAGAAGGAGCAGGACAGAGAATTGTACCAGTTAAAGCAGAAGGAAGCGGGTAAGGCAGTCAGAATAACAAAGGCCCAAACTGAACAAAAGATAGCCAACTCAGTTAAGAAGGGGGATAAAACCTTTTATAGGTACATTAGGGAGAAAGAAAGACTAAGGCAGGGATACTGAGGCTGAGCAAAGAGGAAGGTGGTTGGCAGAGAGTGATAGTGAAAAAGCAAGGATACTGAACGAATACTTCTGCTCAGTATTCACAATGGAAAAGCAGGTGGAAATACCTAATCCAGTCAATAGAAGCACTCTGGATGGGGGTGGGGGGTGATATTAGTCCTTTCACAGAAGAATGGGTTCTGAAAGAACTCTTAAAACTGAAGGTGGATAAAGCAATAGGGCCTAATGGGATTCACCCCAGAATTCTAAAAGAACAAAGGGAAGAACTAGTAACACCACTGACTACCCTTTTTAATAAATCATGGGAGGATGGTGTGGTACCTGAGGATTGGAGGAGGGTGGATGTGATTCCACTTCACAAAAGTGGGAGCAAGACAGAGGCAGGAAACTACAGAACTGTCAGTTTGACCTCAGTGGTAGGGAAAATGATAGAATCACTTCTGAAGGAAAGAATTGTTGAGTACCTAGAGGCCAGTGGGGCAGAGGACCCAAGGCAGCATGGATTCACAGCAGGGAGGTCATATCAGACAAATCTAATTGATTTCTTTGACTGGGCGACCAAAGCAGTAGACCAGGGAGGGGCTGTGGACATGGCCTACCTAGACTTTAGCAAGGCATTTGACACAGTCCTGCACAAAAGATTAATAAACAAATTAGCCAGCCTGGGAGTGGGTCCCAGGGTGGTAGCCTGGGTAAAACACTAGTTGGACAACAGGACACAGCGGGTAATAGTAAATGGAGTCCATAGTGAAGAAAGGAGGGTTACTAGTGGGGTACTGCAGGGTTCAGTACTTGGGCCGGTCCTTTTTAGTGTCTTAATAAGTGACATTGCAGAGGGACTGGAAGGGAAAGTATGTCTCAAAGATCTGCAACAGGGTTGATACACAAGGTGGGGTGGAAAGGACGAAAAGGGACTTGGCATGGTTGGAGGAATAGTCAAATGTATGGCAGCTTAGAAGGTGGGTCAGCAATGTGAGAAGGCAGTAAGGAGGGCTGGGGGGATACTGGGATGCATAGGGAGAGGCATCACCAGTAGAAAACAGGAAGTTGTTGGCTCTCTGTACAGACAGTTGGTAAGACCACATCTGGACTACTGTGTACAGTTTTGGAGACCCCATCTCTGCAAAGACGTAGACAGGGTGAAGGCTGTCCAGAGGAGGGCAAGCAAAATGATGCTGGGTCTGCATCAGAAGACATATTAAGAAAGACTAACGGAACTAAAGATGTATAGCCTCAAGGAAAGAAGGGATGGGGGGACATGATAGAAACTTTCAAATACCTCAAGGGAATCAGCAAAGTCCAGGAGGGTAGCATCTTTCAGAAAAAGAGATGTGCAAAACAAGGGGCACAATTTGAAGATGAGGGGGACAACTCAGAGGTAATGTGAGGAAGCATTTCTTCACAGAGAGGGTTGTGGATACATGGAACAGCCTTCCTGAGGAGGTTGTAGAGTCAAAAACAGTGGGGGAATTCAAGAATGCATGAGACAGACATAAGGCAATTCTAGTGGGGGGTAGGAGGAAGTAGGCTGTTGGTTAACTAGGATCTGCAGCTTATCCGTTAGGTAGGGAAATGGGAAGACTAGGTGGGCCAAGCGGTCCTTATTTGCCATCAAATTCTATGTTTCTATATTCTATGTTTCTATGGTTTCCATGGACCTCCAGTGGCACAGGATGAGCTGTTTGGCTGAGATGCTAAGGAGGGCTAGCCAGGGGAGTTGCTGGCCCTTTAACCGAGTCCCTTGAGGTGGAAGGCTGAGGATCCAAACCAACGGATCCAATTGAATAGTGCAATCTAGGGTTTGACTGGCCAATTGGCCAACTTGATGCCAGAAGGGGGACAGCAGAGGGCACTGACACAGGATATGGTACAAGTCCCCTACTTGAGAGTTACACCTCCAGCAGAGGTTGCTATCTATGAGTTTGGCTTTATGCAGAACAACTGGTGTTCTATACCAGTGGTATAGTATTTTGTTTTGGATGAGTCTGATGTACATATCTTGGTAGCTTACGTGGGCAAGTTTCCAGCATAGGTTCCAGCTGGTCTTGCCCAGCTGTAAGCCCAGGGCCCTTTCCCATTTCCTTTTTGACTCTTCAGACTGTGACGGAATACTTTCCTGGATAACAATGTAAATCCTGCTGGTATGGCCTTTGGACATCTGGATCCAGCTTGCCAACTTATGGGAGCTGGTTGGGCTAGGTGGATAAGCCCTAAGGTTTTCTGACAGGGAGCTGTGCAGTTGTAAGTATCTCCAGAAATCCTCCTTCCCTAGCCCTTTATCTTTGGCAAGATCATGGAAGGATTGCATCCTATACCCAAATTCCTCCATAACATCTTGATATTATTATGCTCCCACTGAGGCCAGAGAAAGTTTTTTTGCCAACCAGAATATGAGCATTCTTGCAAACAGGAGTGTGTGAGAGGGGCCTAGGGTTGACCTTGATTCTGGCATGGACTTTGCCCCAAATTTGGACTGCTGGGGCGATTGTATGGTGGTGTCACAGGGCTTTGAGTAAGGGATTGTATAGCAAAAGGAGGAGACTGTGTACCTGAGCCAATGACTTTTCCGTGGAGAGCCATTACGGTGATTCACGGGATATAGTTGAGAACCATTTCAGAGTTTGAGCTGAGGAGAAGGTCCATGCATATCCCTCGAGCCACGGCAAACCTCAGCCTCCCAGTTTCCAGCGGGAGCACAGTTTGTTCCTGCTGTACCCTGAGGAAATTGCCCATGGTCGAGTCAATGATATGGAGCCATTTTACAGGGGGGGGCCAGAGGGATGTGGGAGAGGGGATACAAGAGCTTAGGGGCAGAGATAATTTTAAGAGCCGAAATTTTGCTGGCTAGGGTGAGGTGGAGCATTTTCCACCCGTCCAGCTTGTTGTTAAGAGCAGCCACTACTGGGGCCATGTTGAGATCACAGATTCTGGTGAGGTCTGGGGATATGTGGTGCCAAGGTAGACCAGCGATCTGGTGGTCCATTTAAGCCCTAGAGGAGTCACCATATATTGAGTACACTTTGGGCTGAGTGGGAGCATTTCCATTTTGGATTTATTCATCCTGAGGCCTGATAGCATTGCAAAGTCTGCTAGAACAGAAAGGAGCACTGGGAGAGACACCCTCACGTCCTCTACTGGGACCAGCAGGTCATCCGCATACATAAGCATAGCATAGTTATGTGGCCCTATTGGGATTCTTCGGGAAGCGGGGTGTTGCCTAATAGCTACTGCCAGCGGCTCCACCACTAGGATGAATAGAAGAGGGGATAGGGGGCAGCCTTGTCAGGTGCCTCTGCCCAGTTGAAAGTGACCAGAGGTTACCGTGTTGGTGCAGATACTGGCCATAGGCTGCTAATAGAGTGCATGTATCCAACCCCGAAATCAGTCCCTGAATATGAAGTGTAGCAGCACCTGTCCTAGGTAGTCCCATTCCAGGGAATCAAAGGCCTTCTCAAAGTCTATGGCCACTGCTGCTGCAGGAGTGGAAAGGGCCTGGGTGTCATAGATGATGTTGAGCAGAGATCTGATATGGTCTCAACCGAAGTGTCCTGGGATGAAGCCTACTTGCGAAGGGTGCACGAGATAGGGAAGGAGAGGGCTTAATCTAGATGCCAGAATCTTGGCAAAAATCTTGCTGTCTGTGTTGATAAGCGATATGGGCCAAAAGCTCGAAGGAAGTGTGGGATCTTTACCCTTTCTGGGGAAGACTGTAATGACTGCTTCCCACAGGGATGTGGGAAAAGTACCTTTGTCCAGGGCCTCATTGTATATGGTGGAAAGAAGAGGGTCAATATGGGGGGTGAGGAGTTGCCAGACCTCTATGGGAAAGCCGTCGCCCCTTGGGGCCTTGCCAGAATTTAAGCTCTGATGGCAACCGTTATCTCAGATGGCAAGATAGGCCTGTCCAGGTCCTCATCTTGGGAGGGTTGAAGAGTGGGAAGTTGAAGAGAGGAGAGGAATGGATCCACTAAAATAGCCTCCTGTACTCTGGTAGAAGTATACAAATCAGAATAAAACTGTGTCATGATAGAGTTTATCGACTGAGGGTCCATTTGGATAGCCCCCGAGCAGTCTCTCAATCCAGATATGAGGCTATCTTCCTGCTGCTTATGCAGGCGATAAGCCAGCAACTTGTTGGTTTTTTCCTCTCCCTCCCAGTATTGGTGGCGCAGCTTCAGTATGGCAATCTCCGCTTTGTGAGAGAGGAGGTCATTAATCTCCATGCGGGTCTTAAGTATTGTATTACTTAGTGCTAGGCTTAGCTGTAAGCTTGAAATCTGTTTGGCTTGGGAATCTAAGACTTTCAGTTGCGTTTCTAGAGAGTTTAAAAGGTGCTCCCGTTGTTTATGGTACCTAGCGGCAAACCCTATTATTGCTCCTCGCAGAGCGACCTTCATTGCCTCCCACCTAATACTCAGAGAGGTATCCTCAGAAGAATTTTCTGCCAAAAAGTGGGCTGCCTTAGATGATACCCACTGTATGAAGTCAGCATCTTTGAGAAGGAGAGGGTCTAGCTTCCAAGAAGAGGATCTCGAAAAGGGTGGACCCCATAGGATATGCAAACGGACAGGGGCATGGTCTGAGATAATCTTGGGCATTATCTCAGAGTTCACCACCTAATGGCAGACTCCAGCTGATACTAGCCATAGATCCAGATGACTATGTGACCCATGTACCGGTGACATATAGGAAAAGTCTCTCTCCCTAGGGTGGAAGGTTCTCCAGATGCTGGTCAGGCCCAGCTCAGCCATTACCTGCTGGAGAGTTAGACGGGCTTTGGGGTGTTGCACGACTGACTGACACTGTGGTCCATTTGAGGCACCAGAGCGAGACTGAAATCCCCTCCCAAAATGGTCAGTGTGGAGATCGTGGCAGTGAAGCAAAGCTCGTGGGCTACCATATGGAAAAAGGCAGGGGCGTCTTCGTTCTGGGCATATATGCAGCCTAATAGTAGAGGGCCATCTGGGGTGGTTACCAGGGCTAGGACCCATCTGCCTTGAGGGTCTGCTCGAATTTGAGACAGGGACCAGGCGAGGGATTTGTGGAGCAATATAGCTACCCCTCACTTCCTAGAAGGGGGAGAGGCTGAGAAAACATGTCTCACCGAGTCTCTAAGGAATACATCGTGGTCCATGATTAGTCAGTTTGGTTTCCTGTAGGAAGACCAGAATATCCCTCAGCCTCTTGAGATGGGATAGCACCTGTTTACATTTTAACAGGGTATTTAAACCCTGTACGTTCCAGGTGTAAGCGTGGAGGTCACCCATGATCTTGAGAGATAGTAACAGCATGAGAAGGGGCCGTGATACCATATTGGGGTGAGGCTGAGGGTGGAGTTACCTATTCCCACAAAAAGCTCCCATTAAGTCCTTGCAAGTATGGACAGATATACCATGTAGAAATATAGACAGTAATGCTCCAGGACAGTACCCAGTTTTGAACAAGCAAACTACATCTAGTCAGGCAAACCACCCAAGCTAACATCCAACTATTTACAAAGAAAACGAACAACCTGTAACAATATTTATGTGGAGAGAGACAGTAAGACCGGCAGTCAGTTAGCCCGGGCCATCCATCTCCTTCTCGTGGGGTGGGTAGGAGAAGAGGGTAAGCATACCAGATCTGAGCCAACATTACTGAGTGTTTGCTACTGGCAGCCTGCATGTCTCACCCTCCCATGGGAAGTGTGCAACAGTTGCAGGGGGCATGAGAGGGGATACAGAGAGCATTGGGGAGGTCCCCTGTACTGAGGGAAGTAAAGCCCAGATCTGCAATAGAGGTGTCCTAGCCTTATTGCCCAGCAGTGGTGGAGTGTGTCCTCCGTTCAGCAGATCAGATATGGGAGACAGCAAGAAGGTTCTCAGAGCCAGCTTGGGGGGGGGCTAAACTCGCTTCTCGGTCCCTAGTACCAGGCCCAGAAGAGAGGTCCAGGGCCCAGAATAAGGCGAGAGCAGTAAGAGCCCTCACTTCATAGGAGGTAGGGTGCCCTCCCTGTAAGAGAAGAGCCAGTTGAGGTGTGAAGGAGAATGAGAGTTGCGGCCCCTATAAGTTAAGAGGCAGGTGTTATATATAAAAAATACAGAAGAAAACCAGAGCAGCATAGATTGTCAGACAATAAGCATGAGTCTGTCAAACAAGGATGGGGGGAGAGCATTGTAACAAGGCTATCGCTGCCACAGGAAATTTTTGTTAAGAGGTAGCATAGCCCCTTAAAACCAGTCGTTATGGCACACATGTCCGGATTGTCTATTAGCCTCTCGATTGTGCACAGCAAGTTAAACCATGGGCCCTTGGAGATGAAGAAATGGCAAACTCAGAGCTGTTGGCCCACTATAAAAGAGGCAAGTGATATTTCAGCTTCTCAAGCCCTCCAGAAGAGTTTATTGAGCACGAGAGAGTTTGAACATGAGCCCAGTACAAGGGGGGTAGCCCATACAAGACAAGGTGGCTGGGGGTTAGAGTCAAATGGGGGGCAGGCAAAACACAGCTCCTGAAACCCTCATGTAACCCTTCGGGCCCATGGAAAAGACACAAGTTACTTATCTGGCTCCTCATGGTGGCGCATTCGTCTCCTGCACAGGGGGAACTCCTTTCATGGCCTCCTAATCCTGCAACTTCTTCTTTGATGGGACAGGGGATTCCTGGAGTTGCTTTGGGCCGTGCACTGGAGGGGCATCCTCTGCCACTACCACGGCCCAGCATTTCTGCTTGGTCTCTGGTGTGCTGGGAGCCAGTTAAGCTCCTTCCTCCTGGGCGGCCTCTTCCAGAGTGAGGAGCTGGGTGTACTTGTTGGGTGAGAAAAACTGTGTCAGGTCATCGGTGCACCAGTCAGAAGGCTCCTCCACATGCTGCCTTTCGCACGGGTGCTGTCACCTTTCATGTCGGTGTGGGGTTTGGCGCTTTCTGGTTTGGGATGGGACAGAGGCATCAAACCAGTGAATTGAAGGGCCTGGTGGCTGCACTGGAAATCCAGGTGAGACTTCCATGCTGTGGCCCATCTCAGGGACATTCCTGGAGGTGTTGAAAAAGTCAGGATTTTGGAAGTCTTTGGGGAATTCACGGCACAAGAAATCCATTAAGCTTTCTGGGGTGGAGAAGAGGGTGGGAGTCCCATTCACAATCACCAGCATCACTGCTGGGTAGCACAGGGAGAATAGAATGTGATGAGCATGGAGGATGCGCCGGCAGTCAGAGGAAGCTTTCCGATGCTCAGTAAGCTCCCGTGAGTAGTCTTGATATATTTGAATTTTGCGTCCATTCCATGTGATCGAGCCTTTCTTCCTGACCACATTGGTAACGAGTTCCTTTTGTCTGAAGTTGAGAAAGTGGGCCAGGATAGGACGCAGGCACTCCCCTGGTTTTGGAGATGGGGCCAATGTGTGGTGGGCCTGCTCAATGTGTAGGACAGAAGTGGGAGCCAAATCAAGAATTTTGGACAGTACTTCTTGGAGAAAGGCAGTGGCATCTCATTGTTCAGTCCTCGCCAGGAAACCAAGGATCCGCAGATTATTCTGCCGGCTGTGGTTCTCCAGGTCATCCACTTTATCTTGGAGCATGTGAATGAGACAGGTCTGTTCCTTGGTAGTTGCAGTAAGGTCCTGTATGGCAGCATCGTGAGTCTTGAGATGTCATTCTGTATGAAAAAGATGAGTTTCTAAAGCTTGCAGTGTTTGAATATTAGTGTTCACGGCAATTGTCATTTGTGCCATCTGAGCAAGCAACTGATTAAACATTTGCTCCATCTTTGTATATTCTGCTGATGGTGGGACTGAGGAGGCCATCTTGCAGGCCGCAGAACTGGGAAGAATCTAAATTTTGGGCTGAATCTCCCTTGGTCGAAGAAAATAAGGACTCCAAGATGCAGCAGGTAAGTCCCTCTTCTTAGTTCTGTGGAGATATTTGTTAATCGAAGCCCCCTTAATGCTAGGTGATTGAGGATTCCATCCCACAGGCAGGGAGCTGAGCAACTAAGCTGCCATCACTGTCACAGGCAAGCCATGCCCCCCCATGGTTTTGTTCTGTAATATTTACCTCACTCTACTCTCTTTCTGATGAATCCTTCCATATGACTGCCATCAAACTGGTTTTCTCACCCTGCCCAGTGAGACTGACTCTCCTTTTCTGTCTTTTCTTTTTCTTACATACTCCCCCTCATATCTCTCCCTATTCCTCTGCTTCATGGCTTCATTCATTTGTTTGGATGACCTTCCCTCACTAGTGCATTCACCCTATAGGAGTCTGTTATTACACTACGCTTATTTGTCACCTTTTATTCTTTTTCTTTCATCAAGCTTTTTACCCCACTGGCAACCCTACTTCCATCCCCCACCTCCCCCAGTTGACACACACCTCCCCTGAACCCACCACAAGCCAATCCCCTACAGATTGCCCCCTGTAGTGGGGTTGAGAAGGAAGGGCCATCCTCCCCCACAGTCCACATCTGGAGTCACTCCAGGCATCAGGGTGGTGGCACGACCCAAGGAGGTGCGCACAATGGTGGTCCACCATTGGGTCCCTTTTATCATTTTCTCCCCGGTATTCATGCCATGACAGCATGTCAGGATGTGCACACTGAGGTGCGCATGATCTGCAGGATCATGATCCCTCCCTTCAAGCCACTTGTGCCTGTACCACCACTGGGCCTCCACTGAGCCAAGACAGCTGTCCACCCCTCCCTGGGAGAGGAAAGCAGTCCCTGGAACACTCAATTCTCTTGTACCCCACCGAACCTTGGCAACCCATGCTCATTCCCGACCACAGGTTGCCGGTATGACAGGAGGTAAGGCAGTCAATGCCTCAGCCATCCACGCCACTAGGCTGGTCTCTTATCTTTTATTCTGTCTGTTTCCCCTATTCATTCTTTGTTTGTATTCTGGATATGGGAGTAACCCAGGCACCGTGTACCTCCAGTAGGGTCAACTGCATATCGGCACTCAGCTAACACAGTTAGCATCTTTGTGGCAGAGTCCATACACCTTCCTTGGACAGCAGCTCAGCCTTGGCACTTGATTACTTATAATGCCTCTTCTAACTGATCTCAATCTGTGCCAAGGGGGACTCCCAGGAGCAGGAGTGCTTTTTTTAGAGTCCATATCCTCACCTTCACTCCATTCAGTCTATTATAGGCCATAGTTTCTGCAGCCACTTAGAGTCTGGGGGTCACCATGTGGGGCATGACTGAAAACATGAGATCCCAAGGGTGTCTCCAGAGATGTAACCCGAGTGCCGTGTACTAGAGGGCTACCCCTGCTTGATCATCACAAAACAGGTTGAGGGGCCTGGGCTCTGTTCTGATGGTGGCTGGGTTTTTTTTCCCAAAATAAAAGTAAAATAGCATAGTGCCCCCACCCAGAGTAAAATATAGTGGGCCAGATGTTTGCGTAGTATAACCCCTGGGATGCTGTACTTATCCACCTCCCCTTCCAGTCACCCTCTACATGAATTACCCCAAACCAATTTAAAACTGTATGTTGCATGCAATTAATGGCTATAGCTAATAATATGCTCACAGACAGTATTAACAGCAACAACAATAAAAGGTTTATTTTTTTGGGAAAGGGGAATGGGATGCAAAGATAACTGTTCTTAGATAAACAAGTGAAATCATGAAATGGAACATTAACAGAACCCACCACACAATAGCACATAAACCCACCTCCCCACTGGTACCAGTGTCCCCTACAAGTCTGACTGGGTACCCATGTTAATGGAGGGTGCAGGACTGCGGTCGTTACTATAGGTTGGCCAGCACTGGGGCCCTGTGAAACAGATCTAACTTTAAACTTAACTGTAAACTGCTGAAGCTGGATGTCTCCCGGACAGAGCAGGCCCTGCCTGTACTCAACGTTTTGCAGCACAACAGTCTGTAGTCTAAAGCTGGGCAGCTGTTCCAGATGAGCTCCACAATGAACTGGCATCCCTGATGGCAGCAGCAGGCACAAGGGGGATCGAGAGTGACGTCTTGCAGCTTGCCCCCTTTAGGTGGTTGCTAGCCCTTGCAGCTTGTCACCTTCAGTATGTTGTTTGCTGGGTACTGGATAGGGCCAGTCTCCGTGACCACAGCTGATACACGTCAGCGGGGATGAACAGCAGAGTAGAGCTTTAGCAGTGCTGATCCAAGTCCTCAGGCAGTCCTGGTTGGCATGTAGTCTCTCCTCACATGGGATCAGACAGTCCCTCACTTTTAGTAACATGCAGCGGTCACACCTTTGTGGCAAACTTGAAACACTTTCTGGCAAACTGTGCATACAGACCCTAGATAGGAACACACTCTCTTGGGCAGCAATCTTCAGCACTCTCTGGCTCTCCAGGCTGTAACTGTTCTCTGTCTTAGAGGCCACTTTATGCCCTGAATACACTGTCCCTGCCCCCCCTTAATGGCTAGGGGCTGTTTTCAGAAAGCCAACTTATTTTCTTTCAGCTGGATCTGTGATACTGGCTCTCCCGTGCAATGAAGAACTTCGGCTAGTTTTGCTGCAGCTGCCACTGGAGCTGTGGGCCACCTTCACACAGTCTCACTCACTCACTCACTCACTCACTCACTCACTCACAGCTTCCCTCAGTCCTCAAAGAGCCTCAGCCATGAACTGCCCTGAGCTGAAAACTGTTCCAGGGTGTCAGGGGAAAATGGCTGCTCCCAATTGGCCGCCATAGCTGTCCATCTTGTAAATTAAGAAACATTACGTCACCTTGATGCCTGATTGGTTGTTCATTTGGGCGCCAAGAAAATGTCCTTACCCCCTTTCCTGGAAGCCATAGCTGCAAGTCTTTGGGCTCCTTGAGTCCTGACTGGCTGACTATGAGGTCAAAGGCAACAAAAGAGCTGCTGATGTAAACAGTGTATATAATGTCTTTGAGAAACCCAACTGAATGGTTTTATTACATAAATGCCCCCACAGACCTTCAGCTACCCCCTGCCCTGTCACCTGAAGGCAGAGTGGGGCTTATAAGGGGCTTCCCCTGCCTGTCGCACCTTCTGTTATCCTAAGTCCCCAGACAGCAGGTAGGGCTTCCCACAGTTTTAGCAGCCACAGTTATATTTAAAGAAACAGGTTCCCCTTAAAGACATGATGCTTACCAGCGCCCATTATTAACATTCTATTTCTCTCCCTCAAAGTGCCTCAGTACCCCCTTTGCCATATTTATACTACCAGGGGTCAAGGCACACACAGAAAGAAGAGCAGAGCCACTGAAGCGGCTTTAACATCAGAGTGCTGTGGCACTGTTATGCGCCTGCGCACACCCCGCCAGCGCGCACATAGCAACACAAGCTGCATGGCAGTGCGCTCCGCTGTCTCATAGAATGGGCGAGTTTATTCTTTTAAATACAGGCTCCTCCTGTTCCCCCTCACAGGATCAGTACCCTGGGGCCAGCAGGAGCAACAGGGCATACTCCCAGGACCTGGACTGGTGGTGGTGGTGGTGGTGAGCAGATAGGAGGGCCTCTAAGGTAAGTCCCACCTGTGTGTGTGTGTGTGTGTGTGTGTGTGTGTGTTGTGTGTGTGAGTGGGGGGGGTTACATGGGCTCTTTTTTTTTTATCTTTATAAAAGCATATTCTTCATGCTGCCCCTGCAGCACAAGTTGGACTCTATTCTAAATATGATTGGGTAAGATAGCGCTATTTCTTCTGGAACAGTAGCCCTGGAACCCCACTATCACTTCATTTTATAAGCCTCCTGTATGTCCCTCACAAGATGGAGCTTTGAGGTAGTGTGATGGGACCTTGATTTATTCTTTTTAAGTTGTTTTGAGCTGACCCTGGTCATTTCCTTTCCTTTATCCCCCTTGCTTTTTTATAGTCTGTGGGTGGGCTTTGAACTTCTCATGTTTGGTTAACCTTGGCTCAGTTCTTTAAACTCCTTTCCTTGTTTATTTATTTATTTATTTATTTTAGTTATCAAGTCTAGGCTTACAAATACATTTGAGCCTTGGCTCTTTTACAAAGGTTCCATGTCAGAGAAATACAAATTATGGGGAACATCAAGACAGACATTACAACAATGTGGACATTGCAAATAGAGTACAGATTAATACAATTCAAGGGTAGCATTGTAACAAGGCAGCCAGTGGCATTTGTCAGAGAAAATAGACAACAGATAAGAAGTGCCAGAGTCATAGGGAGAAGGAAGAGGGGAGGGGGGAGAAGGAATGTAGGAAGGGTGGGGAGAGGGTGAAAAGTGCAGCACTGGGTATACCAAGATGTGAGAGTAGAATCCAGTGGTGGGGGGGACCTTGACCCAGCTTACCCCCATCAGCCCCAGCTGGGTTTACTCGCCCAGCTTCTGCATGCTTTTATGTTCATGAACATATCTGGCCCTCAGGGCTGCTTGTATGGCAGACATAGTACTTGGGCCCCTCTCCTTTTGTCCCCTTATATTTCTGCTCCCTCTCTGTCTGACCTTGCTTGGTGTGTTCTCACCCTTCCTCTTTACTTTCAGTTGGCATTTACACATTTTTGAACTACATTGTAGCTTCAAACTCTGTTTATCACTTTATCCCTTAGACTTTTTTCCATTTTCCCCTTTGTGATTTACTTTACCATTTCTCTGTTTATAGCTCATCTCTATTTCTTTTCTTATCTTGCAGCCTTCCACAGCTTTCTCTTGTGTACCTCTCTTTCCCTGGCTTCTGATCTTGTAGTTTGTATTTGACTGCATTCGCAAGTAATAAGCTAACATTTCAATTGGAGAAAAACAAACAGGTACCCCATAGTATGTCAGGTTTTCAATCGGTTACTGGGTGTGAGGTACCTGGAAGTAAGTAACTTTATCTAGCAATGTTTGTGGGTGAGGGACAGACAAGTTCAATATATGAATTTTATCTTCTGCCTCAACGCTTCTCTTTCTGGCTCACTTGTAGCGCCATCTGGTCTTGACAGCTGGATCCATTTTCCTCTGGGAGCTTTCAGGTGAGTGTTGGGCAAACTTTCATACTCGTCCGGCTTGAGTTTGGGTTCTCCTGCTGGTATACTGATTATGTAGACGATTTCTAGTTGTGTGGTTGATTCGGTATTTTTTTGCCATTGTTAGCTTACTTGCTCTCATACATTTTTTACAAGAGTTTAAAGGGGAACTGTCAGCACTAAAAGCCTCACACCCAAGAGTGGGGTTGGTCCTAACTTACACTGTGGGCTCGATTCTCAAAAGGTTTAGACTGGGGTAAGCCCTTGGTGTGCTGAATACACAGTGCATGGGGCTTGCAACATTCTCTGCCAGCAATCAAGATTCTCGATCTTGTGCGCCACTTGCTCCATGTTAGACCAGCTTTTTCTAGTCTAACTTTGCCAACCTTTTTATGGGGTTTGCGTCAAATAGTTGGTGCAAGCCACTGTAAAAAGGGTATAGTGTCACAAATGCATGAATAACCTTGTAGAATCGGGCACACAGTGCGCTGATGTGTCCAGCACAGCGTAGGGTATGACGCAGGACTAATGCAAGCCTGACATCAACCTTTGAGAATCGAGACCCTTGTGTGTAAAAACATATTACTCTTTACTGCAGTATAGTAGTTGGTTTCACACTAATTCTGTTGACTTGTAAGCTAACATCATCTGTAACAAAAAAAATCGCTGAATCCCCTGCTGCTGGAATCAGTGGAGGGCTGCAGCAGTGGGAGATTCAATAGCTTGCAGTACACATTAGAGTTTTATAAGCTCTGTTTTAACTTTTGTTTGCTGTTCCTGCTGTCCTCCCTGGGCTACGTACAGTCATAGATGATTGTGCTTAGTCCAGGGGGAACCGCTGAACCAGCAAACATATGATCAGAGCTTATAAAAGCTCTAAAATGCACTGCAGGCTATTGAATCTCTAACTGCTGCAGCCCTCCTCTGATGTCACCTGCAGGGAATTCTGGGATTTGTAGTGACAGAAAATGTCATCTTGCAGGTTAACAGAAATAGTGTGATACAATCTATTATACTGCAGTAAACAATAAGTAAACAAAATATTTTTGCTCACAGAGTGTAAGTTAGGACCAGCCCCATATTTCGTGTGTGAGGCTTTTAGTGCTGACAGTTCCCCTTTAAGCTTTTTTATGGCATTTCAATGTCCAGATCTCTTCCTTTACTTTCTTTCACCTTCTTATTTTATCTTCTTTCTCTTGTTCCTTTTGTGTGCTTCACTGTTCTGTATGAAAACTTTAATACACTGTTTAATGACAAAAACTGAGGAAGATCTTCATGGCACTGTAGGACCACCACTGAGTTCTATATAGAAGGACTAGAGGGCAGACTTGCAGTGTCAGTTGATGATGACATCTACCATATTGTGAGAGGAGTCTTCGAGTTTGGATTTTTTTTCAGACATGTAACTTAAAATGATTTCTGAATAGAGGACCCTTCACCATGCAAGCAAACGTTTAGCATTGACAAATGCTTGTTTTCAAAGCAACTACTGCCAATAAAACTGCTGCTCTCATCAGACGTGTGCCTGACATGTACCAACGTGGTGATGTTTTGGACATGAACGCTACCTCAGAACAATGTAGGAAGGTGCAGGCAATGGTTTAAATAATAAAAGCTGTGCATGTTCAGTGACATGAAAAGGATTGACTCAGTTATTGCACTTGAAATTCCCGTCTGGCAGAACAAGTATTCAGGTTTTGGTTTTGGTTTGTTGCATAGCTGAATGAATGGACTGATCTTTTGCAGAGGTTTCTGTCCCGTACTCATTTGTCTCCTTGTTTATATCTTGGTTACTGACCTTGTACACACTGCTTCCCTTTAATTGCCTACAAGCTATATCTACAGTAGCATGCCTGCCATTTTAAACTCCCCACAGCACCTTATACGAGTTTTGATCAGTTGTTGTTGTACGTGCTGCTCCCTCACTCTGCTTTATCTTTCAGTTTTTTTCCCATCACAGAGCATGTGCAGCTTTTATCATTTAAACCCTAGCCTGCACTTCCCTGTGTTGGTCTCAGGAATGGTTTACACCTGAAATGTCACCAGGTCGGTAGACATCAGGCACATGTCCAACAAGAGCAGCAGTTGTTCAGCAGCAGTTGCTTCAGTTTTTTTTTAAACAGCATTACAGTTGCGTTTTCTATTCTGCTTTTCAAATTCTGCAATCTAGCCTTTTCAAAATTTCCTACATTCATACTTGTGAAGCAGAAGCAGAAAGCCACTAACAAAGTGAAGCCCATTAAGGAGGAACATTTGTTTGACTAAATCCTAATTCCTCATGTCGCAGGCTGCTCTAAAATAATGCAAGTTTGAATCTAAGTGTAACGCTGATAAGATATTCAACTTGATTCACACAACAACTCTAGCACTTTAATTCTGAAAGACTTTGCCATTTTGTTGCACTCACTTGTCTGTTTGCCCAGTATGCCACACTCCATTCTCTAAGGCTATCTGACTGATTTAAAGCAGCAGTGCAATGAAAAATTATTCCAAAAAGCTAATTTTTCTGCTATGGTTATGAAAAATATTGGCTGAACTGTTGATTTAGGTTTTCTAGATGCTTTCTAGGATGTGTACTGTACATTTGCATTTGTGTCTGGATTCTTACTCTCCTCTGGTCCTCAATATTATTTCTATGCAAAATGAGGTGGCCATCTTTTTTTCTTGAGAAATAATTACTTTAAAACATTCATAAAATTCTTAAATGACAATGAAAACTGAAAATGTTACCACCAATATAAACTAGAAGGCATCCGGCATCAATTAGGAAGAAAAATGGTGGGGTCAAAGTTTAGCCCATTTTCTGTGCATTGCTGCTTGAAAATCTCTGGAGACTGCAAGTTTCAGTGTTTAAAGGATTTTCCTAAGCAGTTTAAAAACACTGAAAATTCTTTACCAAAAGTTGTACTGCACAGCGCTAAAGAGTTTCGGTGAAGTCAGCAAATTCTCCTCCGTGAAGCAATCTGTGAATTTTTGCACTTTGTCTCAAAATTTGCGTATGTAACTTCGCCATTTTATTTGCAGAATTTTGCCATGAAGTGCAGAATTTTACCTACGAATGGTAAAGTTTCACCAGCGAATGCCAGAATTCTGCCTGCGAATGGCGAAATTCTGCCATTTGCGGAGAAATTCCACTGTCCATGAGTGAAATTCCCCACTTTGAAGCTGGAACATCACACTTTGCATCCGTGAATTAATCTGCGAAAGGTTCTAAATTTGCAGATTAATTCATGGATTGAAGTTTCCCAATTTCACCCATCTCTACACAGCACCATGCACTTTTCAATTGGAGCCTGTTTGGCTGGTATCAGTTTTACTAAACCTTCAGATACTAGTGTACAGATTTGAACTTCATGTGTATCAAAAAGAAGCTTATTGTTGCTAATGCCTGCTACATCAAAAACATTTACACACTGCAGCTATGAAATATTTCCAAATTGGTGCTCTCTTTTGACTTTGAAACTATAAACTCCTACTCTATTAAAAGTGGTATGAGTTACTGATGCTGAGCTTGGCATATTGAAGTGAGAGGGGAGGTAAATTCCCCTGGCCTCTATGCAATAATATGCACTCTGCTCTTATTTCCTAGTAATTATACCACATGCAAGTACTTGTCCTCTGATCAATCCCCCCCCTCCCCTTCCATAAAATACACCTAACACATTTGTTTGGTGCTCAGTCGGCTTTGTAGTTTTATTGAACAGATCATCCATTTCCAGTTTTTAATCATTCTTCCATTTTACTTGTGATAGCCAGATCATAACATACATCACCATCACATACATTTTCCAACACTTGACATACATTGGTCATACTTTCCAAATCTCTTTGGCCCTAGGTGTATACCTAGGTCCTCCTCAATCTGCCATTATGGTCCGGATGTAAATCCCAGCCCTTCCTTTTGTCTTCCACTGGATCTGAGCATGTGTGTAAACAGCATGCCCTCTTCAGGAGCCTCTGGGTGTACCCCCAAGGCCCCCCATCTCTCTCCCGGCCCTGGTGTAAACCCCAGGCCAGGTTCTCCCCCCTTTATGCCCACTAGACCACCTCCAGCTCACATTGGATGGTGGTCTTTCCCCCCTTTACTCCATCCCTCCATCCCCATAAGATGTCTCTGGTAATCCCTGCCTTGACTGCCTGTCTCCACCCATCTATCACTAGGCTGATTTCCATGTTAAACAAATCCAGTCCCATGTCAGAGAGGTGTACCCCATCTGACCTATAGTATTCTGCGTCACTTTCTGTTATGCTCTCGAGCCTTATACTCTCTCCCCCCTTGGTGGCAAACAAACCTGCCACCCTATGATTCATTCTTTTCCTGGCTGTGACCAGGACCTTATGGTCTTGAGCTTGCCTCCACACCCTTCTAGGAAGCATCTCGAACCACACTAAGGTGGATTCTGGGTACCACTCTTTCATGGCTTCAATGTCCCATTTTATCTGTACATAAACGTCCAGCCAAGGTTGGGTGCCAAGATCATTATCCCCAGGTGTATAATCAGCAAATCTGGTGTAGGCCTTGTTCTCCCCATCTCCTGCAGCAAAGGTAACAGCTGCCCCCACCACATTCCTCTTATGCTGTTCCATTGCAGCTGCACCTTGTTCCAATTATGATACAGCTGGTGACCCCCTGCTCTCAACGCCGCTCTCTGCTCAGCCCAGTAAATAAATGAGTGGTCACAGATCCTTACTTCTAGCTTGCTGGCCTTGCCTATGCAACAAAGACAGAATGTGTGAAATACATACATTGGCTCTACCCCCCATCTTTAAAAACAAATCCTCCCCCTCCCTTTTTTTTTTTTTTAATTCCCCCGCCCCAGTTTTTGGAAAAGAAAAACAATCATTCCACCTGCAAGGGAATAAGGAAATTGCATTAGTATCAGCCAGACAGTTGCCTAATATATGTTTTATAGCATTCAGACTTCCACCTGCCTAGCTTCCTGAAGTCATCCCCTGGCACCCCCCAGCTGCAGCCTGTGAGGCTGCTCCTGTTCTAAATGAGTGTGAAGAGTACCAGGAAGGGTTCTCCCCTAAGAAAAGCAGGCACTTCAAAAAATACTACTGCTGTTTGGGCACTGGTGAATCGTGACCCATCCCCATGCAGAAACAAAGAGCCACTGCTGACCGGGCGAACCACTGCATTTGTCCACAATGTTCTAACTGGGCATACCTGTGGCTGCTCCCACTTGTTCAGTCTCACTGTTTCCCCCCCACCCACCTGGTCTGCCTTCGACCATATGACCATTAGGCTGACTGCATCTTTCAACCACTGGAGATCATCCCAGTGAAATCCCCCTTCCTTGCCCCGCCCGTTCCCTATGACCTCACTTATCCTTAAGGCTCCATGGTACATGATGGTGAAAATTGTGCAAACACTACCGCCTCCAGTGAGGAATGGCATACCCTGGGCAGGGCCTCAATCAGATGCCCCAACAGGGCCTCTGATATCGAACACCTCTTGTCAGGCTCTTTTCCCTTGATTGGTTGTCATCCCTGCATTCTTCTTCTGACTAGGTTACTTTTTCCTGGGTCCCCCCAACCCTTTAGGGTGCATATCGTGCCTATTGCAGATAGATGAACCCCCATGGTTGAGGAGGCCATCCGTTCCCTTCAGCTGTCAACAACAAACCTTGCCAGCTGCTCTTCAGTTACCGGCCTACTTACCTTGATTCCCAGACTTTCTTGAAAGGCCTGAAAGGCCTTCCAGGATGCCTCATATGCCTTCAAGGTCCTTGGCACCCAAGAGCTTCAAAATAGGAACTCGGCTCCCTCCAACCAATTTTCCATGCAAGTTGTGGGATCGATGTTTTTTCCTGTTCTGCCTCTGGGGTGACAGCCCAGAAGCGTTCCACCTGTAGTTGGGAAAGGCTGTCAGCTATGGTGTTTCTTGTTCCTTCAATGGGCCTAGCCCTAAAAGATAGGTCTAACCTCAATCCCTGTAGTACCAACTGCCGTATCACCCTCATAACCCTTTCTGACCTCGTTGCCTTCCTGTTTATCACTTCCACTACCACCTCATTATAGCACCAAAAGGTGATTTTTTTGTTTCGCAACATGTCTCTGTGACAGGAATCTCCTGCCATTCTTAAGGACCCATCTTTCCTTAAATCTGTTGCAAGAGTTCTTCTATTTTCTTAGCTTAATCTATCTTTCACAATTTCTAGTCCATAAGGTTGGCCACCTATGGGCACCCCACTCCCCTTTCTTGACTATTCTATAGTGCCCTCTTTAATTTTCCTTTTCCCTCTCAGATCCTCGTACAGGGAGGTTATTGTGGTGACCTCCAAATGTATGTAAAACAGGTTGTGTTTATCGTTGTTGGATCTAGCAAGTAATAGCACTATGTTATAAAATACCTTGATCTATATACCTTGGCCCAGATATTCAGAAATGCTCCAAAGGATGGCACAAGTCTTGCACAGTGCAAATCCGATGCACCGTGGTGCAACAGGGGCCATATTCAGAGGTTGTGGCAGCGCAACCTGGCTGAATATGGCACAGTTGCGCTATGGCACAACCAGAGTTGCGCCATGGTGCACCAGAGTTACGTCATGGCGCAAACACAGTTGTGCCATGCTGCAGAAAGAAATGCTCCAGCCTCCTGTGGGAGCAGAGCAGCAAAGCCACAGAGAGGGGCACGACACAGACAAGAGACCCAGGGACAGAGCCAGGGAAGCATAGTGACAGGCCACAGGAGGCCTCCACCAGCAGGGCACAGCAGGGCTCACACAGGCACCCAGACACCTCGCCCCAGAACACAACAGTGGCACAGATAGCAGGCAACAGGAGGTGCCAACGGCCAATGGAGAGCCACCAAGGGGCCCCTCCTCAGGCTGCAGGCCGTGCCCCCACCCACCCTGAGCAGAGCAGGCCACACGGACCATGCAGCCACACACACACACACACACACCACACAGGCACACAGGTGGCCCATACAGTAGTAGCCAGGAGGCACGTAGGGTGGCAGACCACATGGGACAGGCCGCACAATGCCAAGCAGGGGCCCCAACACAGTGTGTGGCCAATACCTCAACAAAGACCATGGCTGTGTGCCACCACCATGCACACATCTGCCACACACCCCTGACAGCCGTCCCATGGGCACCCCAAGGCACAGCCACTGACCGAGGGAAGGGACACCACCACAGTGGGACATACCACAGCACACAGCAGTGAACTACAGAATCACAACATGTGCTACGACACATGCACACCACATGGACAGACACTGGGCCACTGCAGCATGACTCCCCATGCCACCTGCAAAGCAGATACTGACACAGGCAGGTAAGGAAAAAAATATATATAATTCCAAACCGAACTATGTACAGCAACAAGGAGGTGGGAAAGGGTAGGAAAGCAAGGGAGTGGGACAGAGAACAGGGACTGTACAGTGGGATGGGGGACTGTACGGGAGGTACAGCGGGGAAACAGGGGAATGCTGGGGCCAAACTACTGGTGACCACGACCTGCCGCCCCTTGGTGTCCATGCCACTTCTGGTCCTCCAGCAGCAGGCGGTGAACCTGCAGGACAGCCTCCATGGTGGTGGTCGTTATAAGAATTAGGTGCCAGAGCAGCCTACAGTATACAGGCCTCTGCTGGACACCTATGACAAGGGACAGGACAGGTGATCAGTGCCATGTCCCAAAGAACCATACTCACCCACAGCACACAATGGGCAGTGGGAACACACACCCCCGGAGGGCCTGTACCAGCCACCCGTGGGGGGTGGGCCAATTCCTGCCAGCAACTCGGCACACCACGACAGTGGACAGAGGTAGTCCCCACCACACAATAGCCACCTGACTGCTCAATGACAGTCACATGGCACAGTGCTACGGCAGCACCACAGTAGCGTCAGTCACAGCCGGGCACACACCCACCCACCAACAGCTGGCACATGTGTCCAATGGATGCACCACAGTGGCATGTCCCATGCACAGTGCGACACACACACACAGCTGCCATGACACATGGCACAGGCAGCCATGCCCACACCCATGCCCTGGCCACCCCCATGTAAAGTGCGAAGGACCACAACAGTGCCTACCTGCCCTCCACGGCCCTGCTGGTGCCAGTCCCACTCCTGCGCCTCCTCCGTGGCCTACTGCGGCCTGCTGTCCCGCTGCTGCTGCTTACACCTGTGCCCACCAGTGATTCTCAGGCCCTGGGAGTGGAACATAGATGGGTACACATCAGAAAACATCCACAGCAGCTGCCCACCACCCCCAACCCTGTGCACAGGGTGAGCCCCTACCCGACATCCTGCACGTCTGCATCACAATGCTAGCGGCAATTGGCAATGCCACCCCACGATGTGCACAATGAAGGTGCACCACTCTGCAGGGCATGCCAGGCAGCCTAGCCACCACCACAGTACAGCACTAGGGCACACATGCAATATGGGCTGACTTACCTGGCTGGACACAGGCCACCAGGTTGATGAGCTCAACCTGTGTCCAATTCTGGGCTCTCAGGACTCATCACTGTGCCATGCTGTACAGCGAAGTTGGTGACCAAAATGGCGTCAGTAAGCGCACGTGGCCACGGCATGCACCAGATGCTCGATGCGAGGGAACATGCGCTGTGTCCGCCCATCATGCAGTCCCAGAGATGCATGGCATGGGCATGGCTAGGTGGGGTAACCGAGTGAGGGGAGTGACCCAGGGGTCAGGGGTCACAGCAGGGGTCAGGGGTCACCCGCCTCTGCGCAGTGCGCATGTGCATGATAGTAGGCATGGCTCATCATGTGCTATGCCCCCCATTATGCTCTTGGCACACAGTGCACAATTGACACCATGATACTGTTCAGCACATGCACACTGTGGGCCTGCGCACAGTGCACGCGTGCGCATTGCGCCATGACTTGCCTCGGAACAATCTCATTGTGCACAGAGCAAAAACGCAATATTCAGACACCACATGCAAATTAGCTCATCAAGCAATGCATGGCACACTGGGTGCATTAGCATGTCATTACCGTTGCGCCAACGTCATTTGCATGCGTTGTGCAATATAAGTGCCATGGAACAGCATAGGCCATGGACCAGTATTGCATCCTTTGGAGGTAAGTTGCGCCTGCCACTGTGGCTTACTGGGAGCAGACAGCACAGCACAGCAGGGTGGGATGGAACAGGGTGATGCTGCCACTGAAACACTGTGCTGTCCATGTTCACAGGAAGCGAAATGTCGGAACGTGAGGAGGGTGAGGAGCATGGGCCTGTTTGCAGCGCAGACCCAATTTCATGAAAGCAGAGACAGTCCCTGTTCGATGCATACCTTGACAGAGAGCCCCTGTTGAGTGGTGCCACAGGCACACCACAGGCCGGGCTGGGGCCTGGGAAGAGGTGGCGGCATCAACCAGCATGGCAGCCACTAGCGGTCAGCACAGGAGTGCCGGAAGAAGGTTGGCATGGAAAAGGGGCACATCAAGGAGAAGGTGGCAGCCATCTGTGCCTCCCAGAATGCCACCAGAGTGGGGGCCTGCGGATGCGCCACTGGTCATGGCGCAGAAGGAGTTGGTGGCAGCCACCATGCGCCGCAGCACATTGGAGGGTGTGCCTGGTGGCAGTTTCCAGACAGGTGGCAGCCCATCACTGCATGGTAAGTATGTCAGCTACACACAGCTGGTGGCACGGAGGGTGTGTACACGGGCATGCTGATGTGTATGCAGCTGGCATGCATGTCATGTGCATGTGTTCGCACTCACGTGCATGCCATGCTGCAGGACACATGCAGTGGCAGTGGGGGGTATGTGTTGGCATTGCATCACTGACACTCCTCTCTTTTTCTTGCAGCACCAGCACACCTCTGTGCAGATGATGGGGCAGCAGCAGCAGCAGCCGTGGATGCTGGAACGGCCCTGGAGAACCAGCCATCCACATCCACTGGCATCTTGGGGCCTGACAGGCTGCAGCTCACCACCACTGAGCAGTGGATGTCCTGGACCTGGGGTCAGACAAGGCCCTTGATGTATTCCTGCAGGATGCCAGCCTTGGTGTCCTCTGCACAGAGACTCAGATCGGGGTGGGGTCCGACATCGATGACAATGTCATGATTATCCTGGACAGCATGGCCAACATTGTGGGGGAGACTCCCCTGCTGGCCACTGACACAGGCAAGATGCCCAGTACTCTGCCAGCGGCGGAACAGCTGCCTGCCACCACTGCAGGTGCAGCGGTGTGTGCTGCCCTGGCTGTGCCCTGCGGTGGTGTGGCTGTGCAGGTGCTGGGTGGCGTGCAGTGGCCAGATGGGCAACAGCCGCAGACTGTGGGTGCCACCGGGCAGCTGGACACAGGGTCCACCACCGGGGCACCTGCTGTGCCCATTCCCCCTGCAGACCCCACTGTGCAGCATCCACCAGAGAGGGGGGCTGTGCAGCATGGCCGGTCACCGCATGAGGATCGGCATCTGGCCCAGGAGCCCCAGGACGCTGACCTGCTGGCTGAGCACACCTGTTTGCTGCAGGTGTCCGTTCAGCAACAATGCTGCTTGCCACCAGGATGCATGCACTGTGTGCTGAGGTGCGTCACTTAGCAAAGCAGTAGGAGATGGGCACTGCACAGATCCTGACAGGGATGCTGCACATGCAGGAGGGCACGACTGCATGCCTGGATCGCATTGCCACTCATTCTCGGATGGCCTTGCGCTGCTGGCTGCCACAGGCCATGGCCGGGCACAAATGACCCCCCACAGTGCACTGTCCACCCCGCAAACCTGGTGTCGGGTGACCCCAGCGCAGTCGATGCTGGGCTCTGATATTGGCATCCCAGGCATGCCCAGGGCTTGACACCCATGCGCGAACACAGTCATGGCACCGAGGTTCAAACCCTGTGGGGCTGTTGCACACCCCCCTATGGCTGGTGCACAGCCTGTGGATGCCGATCGGCCCAGGTGTGGCCACCTTCTTGGCCATGGTGGCCATGGTTCCATGCAGCTGACCTGATGTGCGGGCTGCCCCACCTGCAGTCTGCAGCTGCTGCCCAGTGCGCACATGGGCGGTGTGTATGTGTATGCCTACCACTGGTGTGGTGTCTGGGTGTCACACCAAACATTGCCTGTGTGCGTGCTTGCCCGGCCACTGGGTCATGTGGTGTGGGCGTGATGATGGCAGTCTTGCACAAGTTGCCCCTGTGCACTGGTGCGATGCATCTGATCCATGCCACATACCAACGCCTGGGTGTGTGGGTGTATGTGTGTGTGTGTGTTTGTGTGTGGGGGGAGCTGTGTGTGGTTGTGTGCCCCTGTCTCCCCTACCCCTGCTTCACACCTCTGTGTGTGTGCTTGCCCATTGCCATGCATTCCCCTGCATGTGTGCGGTACCTGTTTGTGTGACTCATGCTTGTGTATCACACCACCTATCTGTGTGCACCATAGCACTCCCATGCGAGGTGTCCTGGTGTCATCACGCCTACTATTGCAGCCGGGGATCCCTCCGCCCAGGGGGTGGCGATCCACCTCCCTCTGGCCCATTGCCTCTGTCGTCCCCACTACTGTCACCCTCATAAGCCTTGACAGCTATCTCACAGTCAATGACCATGTTGTGCAGTATGCAGCAGGCCAGGAATAGGCCACAGGCTTTTGAGGGGCTATACTGTAGGGCACTGCCTGACCTGTCTAGGTAACAGAAATGCGCTTTCAGCATGCCAAAGACATGCTTGATGATGTTGCGCGTGCTGGCATGTGCCTCATTGTAGCATTCCTCTGCTGGGGACGACGGGCACCGGTAGGGGATGAGCAGCCAGGGCCACAGTGGATAGGCACTGTCCCCTGTGTGGCTAATGACATGGTTATCCCTCTGCTACACTATGCTGCACCCCTTGCCTGTCCGTGGTGCCCACGCCAACATACACACCCTGCCCTCTCACATCCCATGGTCTGCTGTGCCCATTACCCCTTTCCCCGTTCCTTACTCACCCAGTAGGTGGCCCATGGGGATGATCCACATTCAAACCTGTGGCACAGTGCAGAGGTGTGCCAGATGAATGCATCATGTGCACTCCCAGGGTGTGTAGCGCAGACATCAGTAATGGTCCCCGTGGCATCGCACACCACCTGGAAGTTGACATTAGGGCTCCCCTTCCTGTTTATGTGCACCACACCCTCAGGGTCAGGTAGCATGCGGATGCCCATGTGGGTGCAGTCAATGATCCCAATCATGCCAGGCATATGTGCTACTCTGTGGAAGTCCTGCATGGTTGCTGTATGCTCTGCCTGTGTGCTGGGGAAACAGATGTATTCTGATGCACGTGGCAACACAGCATTGAGGAACTGTGTGAGGAGGCCGGACGTTGCTGACTGGGTTATGCCTGTGGTGTCCCCTGTTGGTCTCTGGAAGGTGCCCGTGGTGAGCAGGCACATGACAGATGTTATCTTCATCTCCATGGACATGGCATGACTCCATCTGGTATGTACCTGCATCTCCTTACTGCACAGCTCATAAAACTGCCTCAGAATGGCTCTGTTCAGATGGTACCAGTCCACAATCTCCATGTCACTGTACTTCTCAAAGGTGATGAGGGCGTGGTACCACCTGTATCGGGCATACCGCCAACGGGCCCTTCCTCGGCCACGTCGCTGTTCCACCTGCCTTCTCTCACCCCTCATTACAGCCTCCATCATGAAGGGCACACTGCCCGTGCCCTTGCTGTCCAATATCCCCCTGGGCGGTTGGCTGCTGCTGACTGTGTGTCACCCTGGTGCACTACCTGGCAGTGTGTCTGTCTGTCTCTCTCACTCTCTCTACCCCTCTCACCCTCTTCAATGCCACCTCTGTCCCTCTCCATCTGTGTCTCTCTTGGTCATTCTTCCTTTCTTTCTTTCTTTCTTTCTTTCTTTCTTTCTTTCTTTCTTTCTTTCTTTCTTTCTTTTTTTTTCTTTCTTTCTTTCTTTCTTTCTCTCTCCCTCTCGCCTGGCACAAGTGCTGTCTGTGTGCTTGCACCCTGTATTTATAGGAACAAGTCTGCTCAGTGCATCTTTGATTTGCACTACTTGCACCATGGTTTCACGGTTGAATATACCACTGCGCTTGATATTCATGGGAATGCCCCCTACAATTGCACCAGCATTCATTATAGTTGTGCATTGGTGCAGTGATATTTGCACTACACCATGGCTCCCGCTAAATATGGCTCCTTGGCACAAGTCCGCACTTGTGCTGGTGTAACTCAGTTGTGCCATGTGCAACTGCTTTGAATATCTGGGCCCTTATGTTTATGAGACCTGTAAATGTTGAAAACACCATGGCACTAGGTACTACTAGGTGACTATTATAGTAATTAAGTTAGTTGTGCTATTTAAAATGCATGTAAATTGCTGTAAACTGAACAAGTCTGAAATTTCATGGTGATTTGCATATATCCCATGATGCTTTACATTACGGAAGTATGTATGATGTTGTATTTCTTTGAAGCTTGATTTGTTGCCAGTGCCCTTTGGGGCAACCCATGTTTCAGTGTTTCTGCACTGAAGTTCTTTGTTTTTAGCTTGTTTTGTTTTCTTTTTGAGCCCCCACTACCCAAGCAATAGGAATGAAGGGTTTTCACTGAAAAGTGGTTAGATCATAGATCAGTGTCAATAGGTGCTGGCTAAGTGCAGAGAGAGGACATTTATAGTCTGTTGCTGCAAACTGATGTACCGAAGAAGGAATATGGCATTGCAGAAACTTATTTCCAGTATTTTGAATAAACATCACACAGAGATTATGTGTTGAACCTGAAGTTCGGTGTCTGGTCCATCTGTTATCCTACAACCCCTCCACAGCCCCCCCCCCACACCAAGGTAGCCACCCGAATTGGGAATATTTCTAAAAATGTGATATCCTTTCCCAGGCCCTGGTGAATCCACTGTTCAGGCCTGGGTTCCGACATCCATTTTCCTTTGAAATATGCCCCCATCCCTAATCCCCCTGCTGTATCAGTGTAGAGTTCCAGGTCCATGTTGAAGACTCAGTCCTCTTGCCAGAATGTGACGCCATTGTACCAGTCCAAGAAATGTTACCACACCCTCAAATCGTCCCTTGTTCCCTTCTTGATATCCACACAGTGGTGCGGTCTGGAAGCGCCTCTAGTGGCTTGTGCTAGACAGCGTGTAAACGCCCGTCCTGGAGCTATGACCCAGCATGCAAAATTCAAGTGCCCCAGCAGCTGCTGCACTATGTGTAGAGGGACCCTCCTGCATCCCTGAACAACCATTAACAGCTCATTCAGCCGATGGAGCTTGTCTTGTGGCAACCAGAATACCCTGGCTGTTGTGCCGATTTCAATCCCCAGGAACTCAATGTATTGACTAGGCCCCTCTGTCTTATTTGGCATCAAAAGAACCCCTAAGGTCTGGCACATGGAGCAGAATTGCTCCAACATCTGCTCTACACTGCAACGTCCCTCCCCGATCATCAGGAAACCATCCAAATAATGCAAGACTGATCCATAGCCAAATTTGGTCTGGAATACCCATTGCAGCCAGGTGCTGAAGGTTCAAAGGCTGCACATGCCACCAAGCAACCCATCAGCATGGCTTTATCGAAATGGTATTCGTTCCCTATCTGGAAGCCTAGCAGGTCCCAGTCCTCTGGCCATACAGGGAGCAAGCAGAAAGCCACCTCAATGTCTGTCTTTGCTAGCCAGGATGCCCCCAGTGCATTGATCAATCTCATCGCCTCATCCAGGGTTGCATATGACACCATGCTATCCTCCTCCCTATTGTAGTCATTAACCAACTCACCCACTGGGTAGGACAAATGGGGAATCACTCTGAATTCTCCCGGTTGTTTCTTGGGAACCGGGCCCAGGATAGAGACCCTGAGGTTGGGCAATGGTGGTTCTGGGAAAGAGCCCTCGACTCACCCAGCTGCCATCTCCTTGCCAATCTTTGGGTGGAGGAGTTCTTCCTGCCCCTTTACCAACTTCAGGTTCTTTGCCCATGTCATTACTCGCTGTCCCTTATAACAGAGGCTGAACCCTCTCCAGAAACCCCTTCAAGTGTCCTTGCTGCCTGCTCATTCGGATAGCCCACTAGCTATGCCAACAGGACCTTCCACCTTACCGGGGCCCTAGCCAAGGTAAAGTTTCCCTGTATCCCCCTCCCCAATCCCGTACCCCCCCTCCCTTCCTCTTCCCTAGCTAATGGCCTGACCCTCCATCCCTTGTGGAATCCCGTCCCTGCCAGCCATTCCCCATGCTGCTTATGACCCTGAGTGGCCTGCTCAAAAGGGCTGGTGGTTGTATGTTGGGCCCCCAGTGTTCACCAGATAGGATCTGCACTTCAACATGGGGTGACCCCCAACGCATTTTGAACATGCATGATGAAAACGGCAGTTGGGCCAAGAGCAGTAAGCCCTGTTCAAACCCCAGCAGCATTTTTGAGATGGGACTGCTGTCCTGCCCCAATTCCCCTCTGCGCCCCCCCCAGCACAGTCATGGTCTCAAGCCAGATATCTGACTGCTGTGTATCTCAACGGAAGTCCCCATCTGTCACCACACGTGTTCAAAACATCTTGTCATACTGGATCCAGTTCATGCCTCCCCTCATCTTGAAGGCACTGTGAACAATCAGGAAATAGGACAGCTATGGCCTCGCTAATTCTGGCCTCTTTTCTTGCACTATTGCACTGTAGTTGGTGAAACTCACCATCCAAGCATCTCATGTTTTCCCTTTCTTGGCCTTGTCCCCTTCTTTCTTACCCAGAAGCATGACAGCTACGGCCATGCCCTTCTCTCCGACACTTTCCCTTTCTTCATGTCTTTTTAAGCTCTCTTTGGTCACTAAAGAAAACATGTTGACGTATTCCCCCCTCCAGATCTTCTCTTCTCTTCTCTTTGGTTGCCAGAGGGACATGGTTTCCCAGTCAAATCCCTGGGGTGCCTATGTCCAAACTACTCTTTCCAGGGGCATCCTGGGCAGTCGGTTCAACCTGTCCTACCCCTCCTTTCCCTTTCTTGATTTCCCCAAGCATTTTCTCTAGCTTTGTCACACCATTATCCCCCATCACCCCCAGCAACTGCTCTACATATTCTCTTAAGCTCCCTTCAACTGTTTTTTTCTGACGTACCTGCTTGAGAGGGGCCCAGAGCCCCAGGCATGGGTGCAGTCGCTGTCAAGGGCTGTTCAGGTGGAGGGTGGGCAGAGAACAGCACTCAGATCCCCGGTGCCAAAGGCAGGGCAGGAGCCAGGAGCACTGTTTCAAGGGGGATATGGAATGAGGGGGCAGCTGGAGGAGGGACTAGGCCTGGAGAGGGAGCAGGTCATGGGTCACATGGGATTTCTGAAGCCGATTCCTCACATGCTGGCCGCTTACACCCCCGAGCACCTTTTCCAGGCCTGGCTTCAACCCCTCCTTTCTTTTTCTCCCCCGTTTTCCTGGTTCCGGCTCTCCCTACCCATCTTCCATGGCATCCAGGAGCTTCTTAGCCTGCTCCATCATCTGCGCCCAATGCCTCATGGCTTCCTTCCTTAGACATCTTCTTTTGAGAAGCCATCACTGTACCTCTGTAAAACAAAATGCTGTGGAAACACAAAGATCCAGTTAGACAAATGCGCAGGGAGAAACAGGTGGAGTTGATACGACTGATTGCCCTTGCCCCCAGAGAGCATGCGTGCTATGCATATCACTTCACTATCATTCCATCAGCCAATCAAGGGGAGCTGTATTATTTATTTCCTGAGAAAGTCCCGCATAGTAACATATTTCCCTTCTTGGGAAAATATTATAAACCAATTAAAAGGAACTGCTACTGGGTCAGTTTTTGTCCTTAACTACACAGGCATTTATATGCACATTTGGGACAAGAAAATGTTTTGTCTGCAGAAGCCAACCCATTTACAAATTTATGGATATTTAGAAATAATTTACTGCTGATCTGTTATGATATTGAAAATCCAGGACTGCAGCTAGGGAACTTTGAATAGCAACTAGAAAAATGCAAACCCCAATTAAACTTTACCATGCACTGGAGGAAAGAGAAATCATTTTTTGGGGGGAGAGGGATGTGATGTGGTTACAGGAAGTGATAGTACAGTACGACAAGACTGAATGCATTTTAAATCTGGGCAACTGATAGCTTGTGTATGAGGTTTCCTGCTAAGACTGTTGCCTCTATGACCTGTGGCGTGAGCGGTGTATAGCTCAGTGAATTGGGCATAAGCCGTTATCTGTCAATAGGAGTAATAAAGTCAGTCTCTTGCTATTCTGTTTCCAGTTGCACAGACTCTGCACCACCAAAATTAGAAAAAGCACCCCCTTTGTTTACAACCAGCCCTGCCTACTTAGTTAATTCATCACTGAGGTGGAGGTCAGTCTGTTTAAAATGGCCACTGCCACATGGCACTCACAAAATAGCATCCTGTCGGCATCCAGCCTGTTGCCACTCTCAGAGACTTCCCCCTCGAGTGCATTTTCTGTTCCCATTTGCTCCAAACCTGCCAAGCAATAGTGTCTCCTTTCTGCAAAAAAAAATCAGGAATGCACTACCCACTGGGCCTCAGCAAAAGCTGTGTCCCTCCCGGCCCCAGCCGCTCACCAAGCATGATTTAAGAGAATGCTGCTTCAACCCACTCTTTCTTTTTTTTTTTGAATTAGCTACACTTCACCAAGGACATTCGTTGCTTCACTCATTGTCTGCCACCCAGACACCCAGGTCTTTGTGGGTCAGAGTTCTTCCTTCTTACCTGTTCACAAATTGGAGATTCCTTTTCATCTCTCTGCTAATCGCAGCCTCCTGGTCCTCCCGTGATGCAAGAAATGCGTACTGCAAAACAAAGGCACTGAAGCACTGCAGCTCTGAGACCCATGCTAGCGAGTTCTCCACCAAAAAGAGAGAATAACTCTCCTCTCCTCTCCTCGCAGAGAGTGAAAAAATGCACCCAAACAGGTTACCTTTGCGCTGTTGCGCTAATGCACACTAAATTACAACAAAAGGATAAAATTAAACAAAAATGATGCACCTACAGAATGTACTGGTACAAGGGGCTGGAGGTTCAAGCGTGGGCTCAAAAAGCATCCAGCAACTGTAAAAAAACAGCAAGAAAGAGGGCTTGCTGAGGCTGGTTGCCTCTTTTTATTGCCCCCTCTCTCTCTCTCTCTCTTTCCTTTTGGCCAATCCCAGGCCCAATCTACCTTGTGGGTCTGCCCCACCCCACCTGTCTGTCACTTGCTCCACCCCTTCCCTCCTCCTTCCCCCCCTCCACTCAGGCTAACCTGACTGCCTGACTGCAAGCACCTTGGGAGGGCTGCCAGGGACAAATTGCCTTGCCCTGTTAAGGATGGCAAGTGCCCTTATTCCAGTCATTTTAAGCAGTGCCTGAACTCAAAAAACTGAAGTTGTTTCTCGGTGTATGGTCAGCTATTGTTTGTAACTAGAACTTTATGAACTGTGAATTTACCATATTTTCATAGCACTATCCCTAGCCTTCATACTAATGTTTCTGTTTCACATGTCCTAAGTTGGTAGAAGAAATTGCCTATTTTGTGACACTTCTGTGCTACTGTGAAAAGTTTGGTCAGCCATACTCTAGAACTTCCAACATTTATTTTTCTGGCCCTAGGTTGATAGGTTTGTCTCTGGGCTGCTATACATATAACTGTGCTTTATAAAGTAATATGTTGTAATGTTCTCTGGTCACTGTTATTCCAATACAGGGCAGTCTTCAAGGGACTCGTCAGTGTCACACCAATCATCAGCCAGGCTGAAAAGGACACTGTGTTGGCTTGCTTTATGGACATTTCATGTATTTCGAAAGAGAGAGCTGCCCCAGTCATAGGATGACTCTTACCTTTGATCTGCAAAACATGGCCCAGCAAACATAGCTGATTATGCCATGATCAGCTGGCAGTGATCCTTCCCTCACAATGTAAAAATAATCCCTCCCACCCTCTGCCAAATATCCCACCTACGTCCCATTCCTTGTCCCTTCCTACATTTACAATACTAGGGTGCCCAGTCCCCGGTACTGGCTAGTATCCCCCACCATGCTCATTTTTATATTGGCGCGCTTGCGCAGCCAACATCTTGGGACAGTGCAGCTTTGGAGGTGCGGTCGCTGTTGGGCGAATGCAGGGCACGCATCAGTAGGTGTGTCCCACATTCCCCAATCAGCCTGCATGCCGGCGCCACACCATGCATACATAATGTGGCGAGCACATCTAAGAAAAGGTCCACTGCAATCTGAGCAAAGCTTGTCAGATGCAGCGGTCCTTTTCTTGCCTTGCTTGCCGCCATTATGCACATGGTAGCACACTGGCCGCCAGACTGCCGACTTCAGGGGTGCCCAATCCTCCTGTCGGCTGCCCCTGCCCCCTGTGAATGTGCCGACGGGGGAGCCCACTCCCTGTCGGCATAAAGCACCCCCCCATTTGTGATATACCAGGGTTGCCCAATCCCCTCGGCTCTTACCCTGCCCCCTTTCCTTGTGTGCCGATGGGGAATCCACTCCCTCAGCAGAAATAACCCCCAATTGTTTAATGCCAAGGGAGGTGCCCAATCCCCTCGACTGCGCCCCCTTCTTTGTGTGCGACAGGGGTGCCCAATCCTGTCGCTACAGACCACCCAAACAGTTATGTGGCACTCTGGGAGCCCCCCCAGCTGCAAGCAACTCTGGGAAAAAACTGTCCCACATGGGGTTTTTTTTCCTTGAACCTGTAAAAGGAAACGGTCCTTCATAGTCTCTGTGCCCCCTCCCCCACCCACACCCACACGCTGTATCCTGCTCCCCACACCCCCACCCCATACTTACCTCCGGAGTCGGCCGCAGCGGTCTTCGGTCGGACGGGGAACAAAGTCTGCACTCTTCAAAACCGACCCGCGAACTGAGGAAATGCTGGTAAGCTGTATAATGTAATAAATAGGGTTTTCAACTTTAGTACATATCTCAGGCGTTTTCGAATTTTATTTAAATTTCAATATAGGGTTTTGGGACCCCTTCTCATAATTCTTGCACGCTCATGGCATTATTGGTCGAAGGTGATTTTGCAGTCACTGCGTGGAATCACCTTCGGGACAGTGTAGAAATGACAGTGCCACTGTTCATGAGGGGCTCTCAAAACCCTATGTTTCAAATTTGGGGAAAATCCAAACATGACTGTTTTATTTAGTGGCGTGAAAATCAGCAAAACACATGCTCGTAGTTAGCGCATTCACACTATTTTCATGCCACATTCTCAACATTGGCATTTTACCACACCTTCTTGTGAACTGTATAGCTGTCATTTTTCACATCCTTGCCGAATGTGTTTTCACACTCGGCGCAGAATAGCTTAGTCACGCTGTGCTAAATCAGTGTTCGGGACATATTACAAAAATGACAGTGATACTGTTCATGAGCAGGGGTCCTAAAATACCTGTGTTGAAAATTTGGTGACAATACTCTGTAAAATGACTGTTTTACGAGTGTGCATAGCAACTGCGCAATGCATGCTTGTAAGTTAGCGCATTCACAATATTTTCACACCAGATTCTCAATATTGTCATTTTACTACACTTTCTTGTGAACCGTATAGCTGTCATTTTTTACATCTTTGCTGAAATGCATTTTCGCACTTTCATCGCAGAATAGCGCATTCACTGTGCGAAATCAGTGTTCGGGACACATTATGAAAATGACAGTGACACTGTTCATGAGCAAAGGTCCTAAATGCCTGTGTTGACAATTTGCGATACCCAACATGATCAGGTTACGAAGGTAGTGCCAGCAGTTTGCACACACTCATTTGTTCGCAAACTTAATATTTTACCCAGATTTTCAACAGTGCATTGTTCTGCACCTCCTAATGAACAGTACAGCTGTCATTTTCACATCCTGACCAAAATCTGTTTTCGCAGTTCGGCGCAGAATAGCGTGGTCACTGTGGAAGGTCCATGTTCAAGACACATGATGAAAATGACATTGACACTGTTCATTAGCAGATGCCCTAAAATGCCTATGTTGAAAATTTGGGAACAAAAGTCAATAAAGTGAGTGTTTTATGAGCGTGCATTGCACAGTTTCCACGCACACTCATGACTTTGTGAATTTGTAATAGTTTTTTTTTTATTTTATTTAAACAGCAGTTTGGAAAACCTTTGAGCCATAGGCTCATTTACAAAGGTACCTTGTCACATTTTTCACAGCCTGCCCAAAACATGTTTCCGCAGCTGTGGCGCACAATGGTGTGCTCACTGTGCAGAATCACCTTTTCAGACACATTCACAAAATCACAGCACTATGCGTCTCTAGCTCCGCCACTCCCACTGCCAATGCCAGCATGACAACATTCGGCATTGACAAATGCTTGTTAGTGTGTAACACTGGACAGCCCAACCCCACTGTTGCCAAACATATCACCAAGATGCGTGTCCATTCCTCAGTGTCGGTACTACCAAATCCAAAGAAAACCTCCCTTGTAGTCTTGTTTTGTCTAATACCCCCTAATAAAGAAAACCATCTATTGATGTCTGTTGCCACTGCTGTCCTACCACCGCCATTACCCGCCCGCTCAACAACCACCTCCGCACAACCCGCATCTTTACTTACCTACCGGGTGTCCAATGCCATCATCTTTTCTGGGTCACATAATGAGGAAGTCAGGTATGTGGTTCAGTGTATTTCAGTGGGTTTTGAACTTGTCCTCATAACTTAGTAATTTAAAATAAAAAACATTCTCCAGATTTTCAGCATGCCCTTTTTGGGACCCACCCTCATGAACAGAGATGTACAAAATTGCCGAATTTCATTATGTGAAATATTTTGCATAATTTGGCCATTTTGTGAAATTTTTCACGGAAGCGAAATGTGGAATTTTGCTCTACAGGAGTGTGAAATTTCACCCATGCTAAATTCCACCCGTGAAATGGGGAAATTGGCCACTTGTGGGTGAAATTTTGCCATTTTCTGGCCAAATTCTGCATCCTGCCGTCAAAATCTTTCAACTTTGCACTCTGAGAAATATTTCACAGAATGGCTGAATTACACAAAATATTTTGTGTGGCGAAATTGCCTGTTTCGCAGGAATTTCACCCACAAAATGTAATTTTGCAACATCTCTAGTCATGAATAATGTCGGTGAAATTGCTATGTTGAAAATATGGGGTAAAAATATTAAAAAACAACAAAGTTTTGAGTGTATGTTGAAATTCTTCAGTGCACACTTGTAACTTTGATAATTTTCAGTATTTTCCCCCAGATTTTCAACATAGGCATTTTTTAACACTGCCTCATGAATATGACAGCTGTTACTTCTCAAATCCTAATCAAAATGTGTTTTTACACTTGCGGTGCAAAATGACGTTTCGGCCACTGTTTTATAAATGAGACCTGTCACATTTATAAGACGTGGTCATAAAAACACTGTGTTGACAACTTGTGGAGAAAATGTGAAAAAACAACTAAGTTATCTAGAAACATTGAATTGTTCTAGTGTTTGCTCATAGCTTTATTTTTGCAGATTTTGGCCCCTAATGTTCACCATATCCCGTGTATTACCCCACCTCCTGAACATGGTAAGTGTCATTTTTCAAATCCCCTCAAGAACTTGTTTTCACAGTCACACAGTAAAACTAACTTTCGGATGGGATTTTAAAAATTCCACCTGTCTTGATCACAACCTCAGGTCATAAAAAAACTGTTGGAAGTCTGGGGTCAAAATGTGTGAGCCCACTGAAAAGTAGATCTTGCCTCTCAGCAGCCCTATCCTGTGTAATTAAATCTAACAATATGTAAAGCCAGGACACCACTGAAACAAAGAAAATTGCATCTCATCTCTTCTATCCTGGATAAATATATATTAAAAATGTGTACAAGCAACACCCGATACAATAGCAATACTAGCGACGAATATTTGGCATTGACAAATGCTTCTTGAACTATATCATTGAGAGCTTGATATATAGTTTTAATAGTTTTGATACATTCATTTTGACTTTTGAAATTTAAATCCTGCTTTTTTAAATTTCATGTCACTGGAGTTGACATGATCTGATGCTACAGTGTCTGACAGCATGCAATGATGCTCCCTCTCTGAGGGCTCAGAGTAACTGCAGCTTAAAGAGGCAGAGGTGTCCTTGATCAGTCTCAGGGCTGCTTGCAGCACAGTTCATAGCACGAGGGTTGCGACAAACAATTGGGTGCACCATATTACAACAGGGCTTGCGTCAAAAAATGATGTAACATCCCCATTTTCAGATTTTACAATGTAGAAACCCTTCACAATGCTCCGATGATAGCATGCACCTGTTAGACTAAGGTGGAGCTGGTCTAACTGACACCAGAGCATATAAATAGGCCCACAGCAGGCAGGCATGTCTGAGTCACTGGGAAGGTTGCAGTGCAGGAGCACAGGCATCGTACAAGTGACAGAGCAAGACATCAGGAGCAGTGGTCCTAGTGGCTATTAGGTTGGCCATGACAAGATGGCAGAGATGAGCCTGGCAACAAGCTGGCAGGGTCCGGGGAAAAGTATGCCACAAAGACAACACAGAACTACCAGGACATATGCAGCACTGGTCTACAGGAAGAAAACATCATACATCGAAACCTGACTGAGAAGCAGTGCATTGCATGCTATTGCTTCAACAAGGTTGCCTGAGTTGTGCCAGGAGCTGAGAGGGGACCTGCAGAATTCAATACAGAGAGGCCATCCAATACTGGTGGATGTTAAGGTCAGTGCCACACTCTGTTTCTTAGCCACCAAGAGCTTCAAGGCCCCAACCAGTGATACAGTGGACATCTCATCATCTGATGTGTTGAAGTGCCTGAAGCAATATCTGGAAGTCCTGCTGTGCAAGTCACACAGGTACATCAACTTCCCACATGATGCACAGCAGCAACTGCCTGTGAAGCAGAGATTCTACAGTATGGTATGATTCCCATGTGTGCTAGTGCCATTGACTGCACCCGCATTGCCATCAAAGCATCATCAGCTGAGAAAGAGTGCATGTGAACTGCAAGGGGTACCACTCTATGAGCATGCAGATGGTTTGTGAGTCAGTGCCTCATATTGGATGTGGTCGCCCAGTACCCTGGCTCCTGCCACAGTGCCTACTTATTCCATCACAGTGGCCGGTACAAAGCATTTGAGAGAGGAGACATACAAGGAGGATTCCTGATAGGTACAGTACATGCATGTGCCACACTACAGTATTGAATGTGTCCTGGGGTCCATATATGAGGGGTTCATGCAGAAACTGACATGTTCAGATGGCATGCCGGTCAAGTTATATTCATGTGAGTCACGTGATCACATTGTCCAATGGCACAATGTGCACAGTACAGTGGCCACGCTTGCAGAATGTCTGGTCAGCACACATGGGTAGTGTTGCTGGCAGCCACCATACACCATGTAGTACATGTGGTGGAGGAAAGGTGGGACTCCCATGTGACCATGGGTGGGTGAGATGTGCATGGAGCCACCACAGGCAGAACCACCAGGCTGGTTGTATTCTGTGGTGCGACCAAGGAGTCAGCACACTTCTGCAAGAATGACATGGTACAAAACGGGTAACAAAGGATAACAGGGGACAGTGGATATCCACAGCAACCATAGTTTATGACACCACTCAGGCAGCCAGAGAGAGAGGTAGAGGCATGCTACAATTAGATACCACTCCTCATGGCGGGTGATTAAAAGGACCATTGGGCTATTCAAGATGCGATTCTGCTGTCTGGACCAATTAGGGAGCCCTGGCTGTAAACACCCCGAGTATGGCTTTCAAGATCTTTCTGGCATGCTGTATGCTGCACAACATCACCGTGTCTCACTGGATATCCCTGCCAAAAGTTAATGTTGAGCAGGGTGAGGAAAAAGGAGCAGAGGAAAAGCCCGAGCACATACCTGCCCTGGGTACCACACAGACAAGGACTGCAGCAGCCAGACAGCATGCCAGAGCAGAACTGATCAGCAGTCACTTCCAGTGACCAGACAGGGACATCACCAGGGCAGCATCCTCAGTGATGGAGTACCTTCCACAAATTGTGCACATGTTACCCCCTCAGGGGAATGGAGTGACTGGGTGACTGCATGCCAGGCTGTGTAGGATGTCATGCTGCCTGGTGCAGCTGACAGGAAACAGCAGCACCATTGCAGGTATGGTGTCCATTAACTGTATGTTGCACCATGCAGCATAGGAATTCATCATGGCAGGCACCATATCCAGAGGCATATGATGGCATGAGGTGAGTGTGGACAGCTGTGTCACAATAACAAGTGGGATGGGGTCCAAGCTCAGTATCACACTCATGCCACAATGGCACACTCTGAGATGCTACAGATGGTGAGTGAAAGAGACACCCCAGATGATATATGTCACTGAGGGTGGTGGGGCATTGTAACATGGGTTTAGGGATGGAACACCAGAGGGCATTAACAATACCATAGCGTGCATGATACCACAGCTGTCATGTGGTCCTTGGGCATGTCTGAGCATGCCCTCCAGAGTGCACAGCTGGCCCACCCCAGGCAGCTGTAGTAGGTACTCCACTCAGGACCTATATGGTAAAGGTCTGCACCGAGGCCTGGCCCATTCCTTGCAACATTGTCAGGGCTGCCCTGTCCAGGGCGCATCCCCCTGGGTGTCACATAGCAGACACACTGTACACCATAGCGGTGGGTGGCCTGAGGAAGAGTGCCACCACTGGTGCTGGCAAGGGGTTGAGCAGGTCCTCCCCCCACCAGTGACTGGGTAAGCCATGCCTGATTGGGGCAGCGCAGCACTGATGCACCACAGTGATGCACACCCAAGGGCATGTAGTGACCCCATCACCAAGATGGGCACCTGTGTTAGCCTTTGCTGTCGCAGAACAGCAGAGCAGCACCCCCAACCAAGTCCCATATGATACTGTCACATTGCTCTGCCAGGCAGCCACATGTGGTGGACACCTAACCATTGGGATCATGACGCACAGAGGCAGGTGGCTTGTACGTGTTAGGGTGACATGGCCAACGATGCACATATAGAAACACAGAAACTTATGGAAGATAAAGGCTGCTTTGCCCATCCAGTCTGCCTATTTCCACTGTGATTGCTTTCACTGCAGAATCTCCTTGGTCTACAGCACTGTCTCTTCTACCCCTTATGATTTCCTAATGCCTATCCCAGGCTTTTTGTGAATCCCACCACTGTTTTTTGCCCCCACTACATCCACTGGAAGACTGTTCCAGGCATCCACCACACTTTCTGTGAAGAAGTATTTCCTCACATCTAGCCTGAACTTACCCCCTCCATATCATGACCCCTTGTTCTAGAGCATCCATTCCTTAGAAAAATACCTCTCACCTGTACATTATTCACCCCGTGAGGTACTTAAAGGTCTCGATCATATCCCCCCCCCGTCTCTGCTAAGGTGTACATATTGCCCTCCTTTAGCCTCTTCTCATAGGGCTTTTGGTGCAGAACCTGTACCATCTTGGTAGCCCTCCTCTGTAACACCTCTACTCTGTCTATGTCTCTCTTGGCATGTGGTCTCCAAAACTGGACACAGTAATCCAGGTGGGGTCTTACCAATGACCTATATAAGGGCAACACCACTTCCCTCTTCCTGCTGGTGATACCCCTACCTATTCAACGCAGCATCCCACTAGCTCTCCTGATTGCTTTGTCACATTGTCTGGCCACCTTCAGTTCATCCGATATGATCACCCCCAGCTCTCTTTCCTGCCTGGTCATTGCAACTGGACTCTACCCCATTTTGTACTACACCCCTGTGTTTCTGTGACCTAAGTGCATTATTTTGCACTTTTTTGCATTTAACCTTAGCTTCCACACTTCTGATCATTCCTCCAATCGTTTCAAATCTCTTACCATGCTTTGTGACCCCCCCCCCGAGTGTCCACTCTGTTGCAGATCTTAGTGTCATCTGCAAAGAGGCAGACCTTCCATTCCAGTTTCTCTCCTATGTCGCTAATGAATGCATGAAAGAGGACTGGCTCCAGTACTGACCCCTGAGGTACCCCGCTGGTCACTCTCTCATTCTCGGAGTAAACACCATTTACCAGCATCCTCTGCCTCCTATCCACTAACCAGTTTCTTACCCAGGTTACCGCCTTATTGGCCACCCCACGCTACCCCACTTGTTTATCAGTCTCCTATGTGGAAAGATGTCGAAGGCCTTGCTGAAGTCTAGGTAGGCCACATACACCATCCCTCCCTGATCAAACACCTTGGTTAGCCAATCAAAAAAATCTATTAGATTTGTCTGCTCTGACCGTCCCTCTGGGAAACCATGCTGCCTCTGGTCCTGCAGTCCATTGGATTCCAGGCATTCCACAATCCTTTCCTTTAATAGTTTTTCCATTAATTTCCTGCCACTAAAGTCAGGCTGACAGGCCTATAATTGCCTGCTTCCTCCTTGCTACCATTTTTGCAAAGTGGGACTACATCCGCTCTTCTCTAGTCCTCTGGGACCACACTGGTCTCCAGTGAACTGCTAAACAAGTCAGCTAGGGGTGTAGCCAACACCTCCCTGAGATCCTTCAGCACTCTTGGATGCACCCCATCTAGTTCCACGGCTTTGTCTGCCCTCCAATTAGCAAGTGCTTTCCTGACCCTCTCCACAGAAAAGGGACTGGTGTCCACTTCCCTCCCCTCAAAGCTCTTGGTGCCTATTTGTGGTCCCTTCCCACCCCTTCTACTGTGAACGCTAAGCAGAAGTATTTGTTTAAGGTGTTTGCCTTTTCTTGGCCCTCCTCCGTTCAGTCCCCACCCCCCTTCTTCTTTAACTGTACAATCACTCCCTTTGTCTTTTTTTTCTTGCTGATAAAGCTGAAAAACGTCCTGTCCCCTTTATTTTTTTTGCTCCTCTTGGCCAGCACATCCTTCAGGCCCCCAAGGTCCTCGTCTGTCTGCCATCTCCACCACCTACCCTACCTCAGATCGCAACCCCCTGGAGGTAGCTCGGCGTTACCCTTCGCTGGGTGGGTCCCCCTCCCCCGAGAGGGAAGGCACCGGTGGGGGTCGTCCAGCGCACTGTAGCATCAGCTCCAGGTGTTGCTGAGGCGGGAGGTCATGAAGCCTTGGTGGCAGCGAGGGGGCCAGAAAGCCATCATCTGGCTTAGCCAGGGAGCTGTTTTTTCCTCCGTTTTCTCCCCTTGGAGAGTGATGTGCCACCTGACGTCAAGTCAAACGCCGACGTCTGTCACTCCCCCAGAAATTAGAGCCCTGATGCCCTGCTATGCTCCCAGCCTCCACCAGGGGCCAGCAGATGCCCAGCTCGCATCCTTACCCTCCTCCCTGGAGAAGGTGAGCTGTCTACGGACGCTCCAACCTTCTCCCCCAGCTGGCTCTCCGATGACACAAGTCCATTCCCGAACTCGGGTCGCCAGCATCGCAAGCAGAAATCCAACCGCTGCGCCGACGAGCTGGCATCTTGTCCCCTTTTGATACTGCATGGGCTATTTTTTTCCTCCATTTGCACCTTTGCACTCCTTACTGTTTTGCCTGCTTGCCTCTATAGGGGGCAAGAAGGGGTTTCCGGTGGAATGGATTCATGACTCTAACAATTCCAGGACAGGCCAGACAAATCTGGAAGGAGAGGCAGGAAGCTTACTCAGGGACCAAGATGCAAAATATTTATTTACAAAGGACAAGAAAAATAACAAAATAACTATTTTCTACAACACTACAGGATGATAGAATAAACAACAAAACCAACAGCTGGTCAAACTAGTAACAGGGGGTTAACCCCTTTTTGTCCACATCCTGTGTGCACTTGGCCAAGAAGACAGATGGCAGATGAACTAAGCTTGGGCTTTGCAATGTGGTGGCTGATCAGCAGGTGGGCATTGACCCTACAAAGCACTTTTATAAACAGGCCACTATGGGGTGTCCCTTGGATGAATGGAACACAAAGAGAAAAATGCTGCTAGCTGGCCGATGAAGAATGTGGTGATCCACTGCAACTCTTTGCAAAACTGAAGACTTCCATTTGGGCAGATGGTCAGCTGGAAAAATAAAATAAAGGGCACCACAATGTTAACTGTAGTCTCTCATGCTTGAGTCAGGGAGGCTCCTAAGCTGACTAATTTCTGGATGCCTAACTAGCAGCTCTCCACCACTTACTCTTGCAGGACTGATGCTGGAACACTGTGGAGGGACTTCAAGACAGGTTGACGTCACTGGAGATGGTTCTGCTGCAGATGGTGGATGAGCTGGGTACATCACTGGGTCAGTGTCAGGCTCTGAAGATGCTGGTCCTGGCAATGATGGCAAAGCTGGATGTCAAGTACACAAAGGACGCAATTTAATACCACAGTTCAGTAGCAAGCAAATAGTTCAAATTTTGGCAGACAGTTCAGGTTGCGAACAAACAGTTCAGCCTTTAGGGGGCACCAGGTAGGCTACAACACTGACCAGTTTAGAGGGATTAGAACACCTCACATAACTCTGTGGCAACTCAGGCCATAGGACCATCCCCCCGGTCTCCTGAGAGGGTGCTGTACCTATAAGGTTTTTCTCCTTTATGCAGTTTCTGCAGTGTCAACTCCCTTCATTAATGTTAAAACTACCCTTCTGCCTGGGTCTATGGGACTTCCTGACCTGCTCCTACCTCCATAATGAATATTAATGAGAGCCTTGGTTGCTTACCCTTCCCTTTCCCTTTCATTCCTCTATGGTCAGGTCCCGCCTTGCATATGCATATTAATAAGGGCATTTGTTCCCTGGCCCTGCCCCTTGGCACAGAATGGTGCCAAAGCAGAACAAAGGGGTCTTTGGACCCACACTTTCCTGCCCTTTTCTCCCTCCTTTTGGGGCTTTTAAATCATGATGCCCCTCTTTCTTTTACCTACCTGGAGGTGAGCTACTATTGGCGCATCCTGCTTCCTCTGGAGTCACTTTTAACAATAAAAAAGTTAAATAACTTAGTGGTCTTTCCCTCTTTCTCTCTGGGCATTTGGCCCACTGACTGGGCCCCCCTCTCTTTTAGGGCCATCTGCCCTCCCTGGCATCTTTTCCCTTTACTTTTTGGCTCTGGCCCTTTAATATTCCCCCTTTTCTCCCTTTTCCCTTCCCCCTGCCCGGCACCAGTGGAGTAAGTATAAACAAAGAATTGTGCACTTGGCCCACTCACCACCACGGCCTAGGTCTGCTACTCTGCTGGGGAGAGGGGAGTCAGAGAAGGTGGCTGGGGAGCTGTGCTCCCACCTGGGCACTCTGTACTGCTGTAAATGCTGGGTGGATGGAACTCATTGGTCCGAGATGCATTTTCCTCCTGGACCTATATTTTGGCTGCACCACTTGGTCCCTCTTAAAGCACTGTCCCCACTGCCATGGCTGAGGACTAAAGAACCATATCAGGGAGCCACCGCTGCTGCTGACAAGGGCCCACCTGACTTTTCTTGGAGGGGAACAATGCCTGAGGAGCCATGGATACACTCCAGGTATGTTTTTTCATCCATGCTACCCGCATTGTCTACCCTCCTCACTCAGCCACTGACTGCTCTCTTTGCCACTCCCCAGACCTTTTGCAGGGCAAGAAAGGTCCTGCTCAGCAGCCCCTTGGATTGGGCTTTGTCACCTGGGCGGGAGGGTCTTTTGCCCACGGCCCCCCTTCTCCGCGCCAAACAGCACAAAATTAGAGAAAGGGAATTGGGAGGGGGTCTGTGGGGCTTCAGGGAAGGGGGGGATGGAACAGAGGAAGACAGAGGAGAAGGGGGAAAACAGGACAATCCCCATGTCGGCAAGAGGGTCCCTATTTTTTTGTCATGCCCCCTAACTTTGGTGCACTACAATTCACCCCCCCCCAAACATACATGTTCCCATGTATGGGGGTTACTTATCGTTTCGAGTTTTAAAACACAAACAGCATTTTAGTGCTATAAACTATTTACCTAGACTACCTGAAAACATTAATGTCTAACTGATCTACTTTAACACTTTTAGCATATCAAACAGTCTTAACATCTTCATTAGCGCACACTGTACTGTAAAAAGGCGAAGCATTTCTTGACTGTTGAGCGTGTTATCCACTTTACCACGTGTTACCTTGGTTACTTTACTTGCTGCTATACATCAGGTACTAGAATTGCTATGACAGATTCAAGAAACAGTCGTTCAGCATATTTACACTGAAGTCAACCTTGCTTTTACAGTTAGCTAGCCATGAGGAGTCAGTACAGACAGCCTCGAGGTCCTTTCTGGGACTGGTTCCTGCATCTCCTGGTTCATGCATCCATCCATCTCGACAGAAACCAGGCAGGGCTTCAGCTGAATTCAGTATACTAATTTTTGGGTTCTGTCCAAAGCTTGGAGCTGGTAGGTATGCAATCCTGGCCATGGGTTTTTGTCTACCATGACATATGGGTCAGGCTCCCATGTCCCACCATGTCACTCTGACTTCACCAGCACTTGCTCTCCTATGAGCAAGGGTGTTTTCTGATTATAGGCATAGTCAGACACTTCCCTGTTGTCTTGGTCTGTACACACTCTTCGACTGGCTGGTGACTTGAGCTCTGTTCGAGAAGGGGTCCTTTTCTCTTCTAGCGGTATGGTTCCACTGCCATGGCCGACACCTGAACAGAGGGTGTGGCATGCATACTCTGCCAACTGATATCAGTCATAGTGGCACAAACTGAATCTAGTCCTCCCTCTGGTTTGGTCCCAGGTGCCAGACAAAGTTCAGGAGCCTGTGGATGCAGATGCTGGCTGGTTGGCTCTTTTAATACTACCGGGGTTCCAAGCCTCAAGGTCCTGGCAATTTCTGGGGGCATGCAGCATTTAGCGGGACACGCTCCACCTTTCATAAGGGTGCCAATAGCTCCACCAAGCATTGACTGATCTCTTCCTTCTCCTACATCTCGATGAACAGTGCCCGGCTCAGGTCTTCTGTCATACATTGTAGTCTTGGATAACTTTGGTGCGCCAGGCTGCTGCCTCTTCTCAGCTGAGTGCTTGCTCAGCCAGCTCCTTAATCTTCTGAGTTCATTGTCAGAGCCTCTTTTTGAGGTTCTTACATTCTTTCCACAGTTCAGTATTTTGCTTGCCATATTTTACAACCCACTGTGTAAGTTCCTTGTACCGGGTCTCCCTTTGGGCATTCCAGTCCAGAACCTCCTGGCTCACATTACAGGTGACAGCACTCGCCATGTACACAGGCTCCTCCACTCGGGCATCTGGAACTTTGGATGGAATCCTGAAGGTGCCACAACAGCTTGGTTGCACTGCTTGATTCTCTCCATCTCCCTCTTAGTGTCCTCATACAGCGGGCACTGAGCTCTCTTGATTTCGCTGCTTCTGGCATCACTCAACTCACACAGTCACTGAACGGGCTCCACGGTTTCTTTGCCTGGGTGCATGGCCCTGCCCTGCTCCACCCATCGATCCGTGTGTCTTTTACCTCAGTGCCTTCTTCTCTAGTACCGGCGTGGATGCTGCACAACCTGGGGCTGGGCCCTTTCTTCATTTCTGTGACAAGTGCTGCCAGCTCCTGCACTTGACATGTCACATGGGCCAGCTTCTTTTGCATAACACAGTGGGGATCCCAATCCATTTCTCTTCTTGTGGGTATCTTGGTGTGGGTAGCATCACGCTTTGGACTCCTTGATGTTTCTTACCCTGTTCACTGCACCAAATGTAGGGGTCTGGAAGGGGTTTCTGGTGGAATGGGATTCTTGACTCTGTAACAATTCCAGGATAGGCCAAATGAATCTGGAAGCAGAGAAAGGAAGGTAACTTAGGGACCAAAATGCAAAAGGTTTATTTACAAAGGACGAGAAGAATAACAAAATAACTGTTTTGTGCAACACTACAAGATATTAGGATAAACAACAAAACATTATGATCAGGACCAGCAGTTGGTCAAAATAACAATAGGAGGTTAACGAGGGCAGACTAGATGGGCCGGTATAGTCCTTTACTGCCATCAGGTTTCTATGATTCTATGATTAGTCCACATCCTGTGTGCACTTAGCCAAGATGACAGATGGTGGATGAATTAAGCTTGGGCTTTGCAATGAGAAGACTGATCAGTAGGTGGGCATTGACCCCACAAAGTGATTTTATAAACAGGCCATAACAGGGCATCCCCTGAAAGAACAGGACACAAAGAGAAAAATGCTGCTAGCTGGATGATGAAGAATGTGGGTTATCCACTACAACTCTTTGCAAAACTGAAGACTTCTGGTTGGACAGATGGTTCTCTAGACAATCTGTGGCAATGACCACTGGTAGGTACCCCACACCCAGGGCATGTCCTGACAAGACGACTGCGGATGGTATGATTTTTGGGCGGCCTCTACGGAGTGACAAGGGTATGCACACACTTTTGGTCAAATGGCAAAATAAGAAAAAAGGGCATGCATGATGTTGACTGTGGTTCCTCATTCTTGAGCCAGGGTGGATCCTAATCTGTCTCATTTCTGGATGCCTAACTAGCTGCTCTCTACCACTTACCATTGCAGGACTGATGCTGGAACACTGTGGAGGGACTTTAAGACAGGTTGACGTCACTGGAGATGGTTCTGCTGCAGATAGTGGATGAGCTGGGGACCTCCCTGGGTCAGCATCTGGCTCTGAAGAAGCTGTTCCTGGCAATGACGGCAAAGCTGGATGTCAAGTACCTGAAAGACGTAGTTTGATACCACAGTTCAGTAGCAAGCAAACAGTTTAAATTTTCACAGACAGTTCAGGTTGCGAACCAACAGTTCAGCCTTTAGTGGGCACCAGGTAGGCTACAGCACTGTCAAGTGTAGGGGGCTCAGAACACATTCACGTTACTCCGTGGGCAACTCAGGCCATAGGACCCCCTTAAAGGGTGCTGTACCTTAAAGATTTTCTGCTTTAGATGGCTTCTGCAGTGCCAGCCCGCTTCGTTAATATTAAAACTACCCCTCTGCCTGGGTCTATGGGACTCCCTGACCTGCTTTCAACTCCCTTATGAATATTAATGAGCACCTTGGTTGCTGACCCTTCCCTTTCCCCATCGTTCCTCTATGGCCATGTCCTACCTTGCATATGCATATTAATAAGGGCCTTTGTTCTCTGGCCCTGTCCCTTGGCAAAGAATGGCACCAAAGCAGAATAAAGGGATCATCAGGCTCACCCTTTACTGCCCTTTTCTCCCTTCCATTGCAGCTTTTAAATTGAGGCACCCCTTTTTTTACTTACCTGGAGGCAAGCTACTATTGGCTCAGCCTTCCTCCTTTGGAGTCACTTTTAACGATAAAAAAAATTAAATAACTTAGTGGCCTTTGACCACTCCTGGGGCCTTTCCCTCTTTCTCTCTGGGCGTTAGGCCCACTTTCTGGATCCCCCTCTCTTTTAGGGCCATCAACCCTCCCTGGGAGCCCACTGCATCTTTTCCCTTTACTTTTGGACTCTGCTCCTTTAATATTCTCCTTTCTTCTCTTTTCCCCTCCCCCTGCCTTGTGTCAGTGGTGCAAGTATACATAAAGAATCGTGCACTTGGCCCACTCACCACCACGGCCCGGGTCTACTACTCCACTGGGGGGAGGGTTGGAGAAGGTGGCCAGGGAGCCGCACTCCCACCTGGCTACTCTGTACTACTACAAATGCTGGGTGGGTGGAACTAATCAATCCGAGTTGCATTTTCCACCCAGACCTATTTATTTGCTGTACCACTTGATCCCTCTCAAAACACTGTCCCCACTGCCATGGCTGAGGACTGAAGGACCGTGTCAGAGGGCTGACACTGCTGCTGCTGCCAAGGTCCCACCCGGCTTTTCTTGGAGGGCAGCAATGCAGGAGGAGCCATGGACACACTCCTGGTATGCTTTTTCATCTGTGCTCCCCGCGTCCTCCACCCTCCACAATCAGCTGCCTACTGTTCTCTTTGCCACTCCCTGGCCCTTCTGTAGGGCGCGAGTGGTCCTGCTTGGCAGTCCCTTGGATTGAGCTTCGTCATCTGGTAGGGAGGGTCCTTCGCCCATGGCCACCTTTCTCCGTGCCAAATGGTGTGAAATTAGAGAAAGGGAAACAGGAGGGGGTCTACAGGGCTTCAGGGAAGGGGGGATGGAACGGTGGAAGTCATAGGGAAAGGGGGAAGAAAAGGAAAATCCCCACGTCGGGGGTCCCAGTTTTTTTGTCATGACCCCTAAGTTTGGGGCACTACACCTCCGTTTCCCCAGATACACTTCCCTATTCTTCTCTCTCTGGGTCTCCTTATACCTTCTGAATGCTACTCCTTTTGCCTTTACCTTTTCTTCCACCTCCCTCGAGAACCATAACGGTCTCCTCTTGCTTTTGTTTACTTGTTTGACATACAGGTTTGTAGCCTTTACTATGCCGTCTTTTAATCTGGCCTATTTGCCCTCCACCCTACCCAAGATGTCTACCCTTGCCAGGTTCTTTTGCAGATATTCCCCCATCTTTGAAAATTCAGCTCTTCTGAAATCCAGGACCGTCATGTTTGTGTGGTTGGAAACCGCTGCTGTTCTTATATTAAACCACACTGTGCGATGATCATTGGTCCCCAGATGACTTCCCACGCTGATGTCTGCAATACTGTCCTGTTAGTAAGCACTGTCACAAACCCACTCAGCAGGTCAGCGCTCTACTCCTAAAGTGCCAACTTCCGAGTGCAGTTTTGTGAACAGTTAACAGAACAAGGTAACCCTCTTGTCTGTTTTTGAGGATTCTAATCAACCTTTGGTCTCAAGTTCTGGGGGGATTCAAACTGTGAACCTCTTGTTAGCGTACCCAATGTACAGGCACAGATAATTCTGTCTTCAGGGGGCCAGATATCTTTGCCTACGGGCACCTAACCAGGTGTACAGAAATGAACCCTTAAAAACTGTAATAAAAGACCTCAGATTTAAAATGCTTACCTTTTTCCAGTTTAGTATCACCATTCAAGCTTATGTATAGTGTCTGCTTTAACCGTATATACTCTACTTGTAAAGGAAATAAATCAAAGACAGACCAAGTAAGCTCTAAAAATAGAGTTTTACTAAAACAGATAAAAAATATGTAACACATAAAATACAGAACTATTATATCACAAAACATACAAATCACTTAAACAAAACAGGTTTTAACAGTACAATTCCTACTACAATACTTAGATTTTGTCTCTCTCTCTAAATACCTGCTTAAAGTGCTCACAGATGTTTCTTTGTCAGAGTCTTGATAGAAGTGTCTCTGTGAAGTAAAACAGAATATTCCTTAAAGAAAACTTTATTTGCCAACCCCTTTGTGTGAGGTCACCTAACTCCTCCTCTGTCAGAATATATAAAAAAATATATGTATATAAAAACAGGATGTCTTTTCAAAGTATTAAATTCTGTAATCCTCAGCATAACTCATGTTCTTCAAATGACTCTCTTTGATCTATGATAAGCTTCCTCTCTCACACACAGACATCAAGGAACATTTACAACTTCGCACCTGTGTGTAATAACCTGGGTTTCCCTCCAAACGTCATAAAATGGATATGATCTTCCCTCTTAGCAACTATAGCTATAATTAACTCAGACAAACAGGAGATCCTTGATTAAGTCCTGGTCTGTAATTAGCTCATGGCTTTCATCTTTTAGCAGAGACCTGGGGGGTGGGTGAGTGAGGTCATTCCAAGAGCACCAGATTTCTCAGCAGAGACAATCATTAATACATTTTTATATTTAAAAAAAAAATGATGCAGCACTCAGAACTGGCTGTCCACGTCACAATCCTCCCCACCCATACTGAATTTGGGGGCTCGATCCCCCGCATGGGATGAGCTTCCCAAATCAGTTCACTCCTCATAGACCCTAGACAGCCCATCTGAGTTCTGATTTTTGACTCCAGCCGTATGTAATATTGTCATATCATACCCTTGCAAAGCAAGACTCCATCTTAGCAATCTACCATTGTTCTTTCCCAACTGTGTCAGCAAAACCAGGGGGTTGTGGTCAGTCTGCACCACAAAATGCTGCCCATATAAGTATGGCTCTAATTTCTTTAGGGCCCTCACTATGGCAAGACATTCCTTTTCCACCGTGGAGTATGCCCGCTCCCTGGGAAGTCACTTCCTACTCAGGTATACTACTGGGTGATCTGTTCCTTGGCTGGATGTCTGACTCGGTACTGCCCCAATACCCATGTCTGAGGCGTCAGTCTGAACTATAAAGGTTTTGCTATAGTCAGGACTTGTCAAAACAGGAGCACTGCACAGTGCCCCCTTTAATTTGGAAAAGGCTTCCTCACAGGCTAGGCCCCAGGTAATTTTCTTGGGCATCCTTTTCTTTGTCAGGTCAGACAGGGGAGCAGCCAGGGCACTGTAATTAGGTACAAATTTTCTGTAGTACCCTGCTGTCCCTAGAAAACTCCTGATCTGCTTCTGCATTTCTGGTCTGGGCCACGCCTGGATTACCTCTATCTTTATTTGGTTAGGATGGAGCTGTCCCCAGCCTACCACATGCCTGAGGTATGCCATTTCTTCCATGGCCACCTGGCACTTCTCGGTTTTGACAGTGTGCCCAACCCTCTGTATCCTGCCCAGCACATCACTAAGGTGGGGTAGGTGTTCCTCCCAGCTGGTATTAAAGATGGTAATGTCATCCAGGTACATCATGACGTACTCCTCAGCACATTTAACACCTGGTTCACCAACCTTTGGAAAGTGGCCAGGGCATTCTTCATTCGGAAAGGCATTACTTTAAACTCAAATAAACCTATCAGAGTGATGAAGGCTGACCTCTCCCTAGCTCTGTCTGTCAACTCTACCTGCCAATACCACTTGGTCAGGTCAATGATCGTAAGGTAGGTCGCCCCCCCAACTTGTCCAGGAGTTTGTCTGTCCGGGGCATCGGCTGGGAGTCTGACTTTGTGACTGCATTCAGTCCATGATAGTCCACACTGAAATGAGTACAGCCATCTGACTTGGGCACAAGGACTACAGGTGCGGCCCAGGGCCTGTGGGATCTCTGGATTACCCCTAAATCCAGCATCTCCTCCACTTCCCTCCTAATGTCCTTTTGGACAGCCTCTGACCCCGATATGCTGTCCCATTGATGGGCATTCTGTGTCCTATCTCCACATCGAGTTGCTAAGGGGTAGTCCAGGTTTGGCGCTAAACAATGGGGCAAAGTCTGCTAAAACTCCCTTACTTTCTGGATCTGGTCCGGGGCCAGCTGGGGAGACAAGTTTACTGCTTCCACAGAGGACTCCCGCTTACTTTCTTCCAGCAAATCCAGAAGGGGGTCTCCTTCGTCCGTCCCCTTCTCAGGACTACACACTGCAAACACCATGTCAGCCCTATTTGCATATGGCTTCATCATGTTGACATGGTACATCCTTTCTGTCTGTCTTCAGTCAGGTAACTCTACAATGTAGTTCACGTTGTTTACCTTCCTAACCACTTTGTATGGTCCTGCCCACTCAGCCTGCAGCTTGTCTTTCCAGACTGGAATAAGCACCATGACTTCCTGACCCACCATGTACGAGCGAGCTCTTGCTATGTGGTCATACCACACTTTTTGTTTCTGTTGGGCAGCTGCCAGATTGCTGTGGGCTGTCCTCATAAGCTCCTTCAGCCTTTCCCTAAACCTAAGGACGTAATCTACAATGGGAGTTTCCTGGGTGGCATGCTTGCCTTCCCAGTCCTCCCAGATCAAGTCTAGGGGCCCACGTACCCGGCGTCCATATGAGAGTTCGAATGGGGAAAATCCTGTCAACTCCTGGGGCACCTCCCTGTATGCAAACAACAGGTGGGAAAGGTATTTCTCCTAGTCCCTGTCATGCTGTTCTGCAAACGCCCAGAGCATTGACTTTAGGGTACCATTGAATCTTTCCACAAGCCCATTGGCTTGTTGGTGATATGGTGTTGTGCATCTCTGCACCATCCCACACTTCTCCCACAAACATTTCATCAGGTCAGACATGAAGGAACCCCCTCAATCAGTGATTACCTCCTGTGGAAACCCAATACAGGAGAAAATCCCAAGTAAGGCATCTGCCACTTTGTCCATCCTCAGTGAGGATAGGGCGACTGCCTCTGGGTACTGGGTGGCATAATCCAGCACAGTTAGGATGAATCTCTTTATGAGGAGCTGGGGGTATTTAAAGGCCCCACAATATCCATTCCCACACTCTGGAATGGCTCCTCCACTATGGGCAAGGGAATCAGGGCAGCTTGGGTTTTCTTGCCCGCCTTCCCTATTTCTTGGCACCGGTGACAAGACCTGCAATACTCCTTCACCTGCTGGGTGAAGTTAGGCGAGTAGAAATTCTGGGCTAACCGCTGCATAGTGTGCGTGATTCCCAGATGACCAGACAAGGGAATATCATGTGCTATTTTGAGCAACTGCTCACGATACTCCTGGGGAACGACAAGCTGCCTGCCTAGCATCCCTCCCTCTGTCTGCACAGCCTGAGTATACATAAGTCCATTCTCCCAATAAACCTTATGTCTGTCATCACCTCTCTGTGAACCATCAGAGTGTGCCCAAGCCATCAGCTTCTCTAAACTAGGGTCACTACTCTGAGCAGCTGCAAACCCCTCACACAGTCCCAAGGCATGGGACATGTCCCCTTCAGTCATTAAACTAGGGTCCCTAGCACTAGTGTCAGGGCCCTCAGGATCACCGTCAATCCCAACCCTCTGACAATGGGTCACCCCTCCCTCTTCAGAGTAACCCTCTGTAGCTGTGTGGTTACTTGCTTCTGGGGACATTTCCACCCCCTTTTTGTTAGTCTCCCCATCTGGAGACACAGGCTGGGGAACCAGCCTCTCAGTGGTTTCCACAATGGCTTCTGTGGGGTTTAAGGAACTACAATTTTCCCTTGCCGCTTGGCTACGGGTAACTGCACATACCATCCCTTGTCTGAGATTGTTGCAGAGGATTACATCCACTGCTAAGGTTTTGGCTACAGCCACCTGTTGCACAGTTCCCCCTGTTTCACCCCAGTCTAGGAGAACACTAGCGAGGGGCAACGTTTTTGCCTCACCAGTGAAGTCCTGTACAGTGATGTATTTATTGGGTATAAGCTGACCAGGCTCTACCAGATCCCCCTTTACCAAGGTCAGGGATGCCCCTGTGTCCCTTAACCCCTGCGTCTGTACACCATTCACCATGACTGGGTGCATGTGTTCCTTCATGTTCATTGGCATGTTTCCAGGGACACACAAACAACCCACTTCTTTTCTAGCACCACCTTGAATATTATTGCTCGCCTTTTTGGGACACTGTCTGGCAATATGCCAAGTTTCTTTACATAACCAACATTCACTTCTCTTTTCAGAGAAATCTTTTCTCTGAAACCTGGGGCTAACTGGTTTCGGTAGAGGCAGTGAGGGTTTTAACTGCCCTGAAGGTGTGCTTTTCCCTTTCTGTGCTGCCACGCCCACCTCATTTGCAGTCAGAGCAAATCTGTTCTTGGCATAGTGGTGTGAGAGTTCAGCTGCCTCTTGCACTGCTTTGGGATCTCAGTCCTCCAGCCAGGTTTTCAGCTCTGCTGGGCACGCCCAGAAAAACTGTTCTAATAAAATCACATTTTCAATTTTATCAACAGAGTTTGCCTCAATTCCTTCCCACCAACATTTTAAAAACTGAAGTTGTTTCATGGCTAGCTCCTCATATCTCATATCAGGGCTTCTCCTGAGCTTACGGAATTGAGCTCTGTATGATTCAGCAGTTATTTCAAACTTTTTTAACAGTGCAGCTTTTAGCTTGCTGTAATCATTACTGTCCTCATTGTCCATTTGACCCAATGCATCCCGAGCTTTCCCGGTAAGTAGCGAGGATAGCTGGAGCTCCAGGACTCTCTAGGAATTTTAGCCTGAATACAAACTTTTTCAAAAGAATTTAAAAAGGCATCCATATCCTCCCCCTTTTTAAACTCGGCTATTAATTTGGAATTCAATTTGTAACCCAGTCCTGCAGTCCCAGTTAAACCCAAGCCGCTTACCTGCTCTGATGCCGCTGGTCGGAGTTGTACCTTCTCCAGTTCAGGTTGCCTCTGGCGCTCCTCTCTCTTCTCCTCTGCCTCCCTCTGTTCTCACTCTGCCTCTCAGCATTCTCGCTCTGCCTCATGGTCCACCTCTCACTTCTCTCACTCCCTCTTCTCCTGGAACTCCAGCTCCATCCTGTGCAACCCAGTTTGCAGCCTGAGTACTTCCGGATTCAGGATACTGGTGACCTTTCCCTGCTGCTGTGGCCCTTCACTGACAGTGGCCCTGTTGCCCTCCTCATCGGGTCTGGACACTGCATTGGCTGCTAGCCCTGCCACACTCGAGGTTTTGTTCTTTTCAGTCACAGTCCGTGACTCACTGCTCTGGGTATCTGCTACCATCAGGGCATCTATGAGGTTCTGCTTGCTGGCTTTCACTGCAAATGGGACTCCACTGTTCCCACACAACTGCTTTAAGGAGTCTACAGTGTGTCTGCTGAAGTCGGAAGCCATCTTCTTCCCTCATTACTGCAACTCTGACTTGCACTTTTAGAAAAAAAATAAAACGGGTAGGAACTTGACTGTATGCCAAGTGATATAGTTCTGTTTCCTTTTTAAAAATAAATCACTGCCTTTTTCTTTCTTTGCAAGTGAGCTTACTGTCTCAGCTGACACACTGAACAATAAAAGCTTGTGATACCAAAATTATCTGCACTGCTGCCAACCAATCTGTTACAAACCCACTCAGCAGGTCAGCCCTCTACTCCCAAAGTGCCAGCCTCTGAGCACAGTCTTGAGAACAGTTAACAGAAGAAGCTAACCCTCTTGTCTGTTTTTAAGCATTCGAATCAGCCTTTGGTCTCAAGTTCTGGAGGGATTCAAACTGTGAACCTCTTGTTAGCATACCCAATGTACAGGCACAGATAATTCTGTCTTCAGGGGGCCAGATATCTTTGCCTACGGGCACCTAACCAAGTGTACAGAAATGAACCCTTAACAACTGTAATGAAAGACCTCAGATTTAAAACGCTTACCTTTTTCCAGTTTGGTATCACCATTCAAGCTTATGTATAGTGTCTGCTTTAACCATATATATTCTACTTGTAAAAGAAAGAAATCAAAGACAGACCAAGTAAGCTCTAAAAATAGAGTTTTACTAGAACAGATGAAAAATATGTAACACATAAAATACAGAACTATTATATCACAAAACATACAAATCACTTAAACAAAACAGATTTTAACAGTACAATTCCTACTACAATACTTAGATTGTGTGTCTCTCTCTCTAAATACCTGCTTAAAGTGCTCACAGATGTTTCTTTGTCAGAGTCTAGATAGAAGTGTCTCTGTGAAGTAAAACAGAATATTCCTTAAAGAAAACTATATTTGCCAACCCCTTTGTGTGAGGTCACCTAGCTCCTCCTCTGTCAGAATATAAAAAATATATATATCTATACAAAAACAGGATGTCTTTTCAAAGTATTACATTCTGTAATCCTCAACATAACTCATGTTCTTCAAATGACTCTCTTTGATCTATGATAAGCTTCCTCTCTCACACAGACATCAAGGGACATTTACAACTTTGCACCTGTGTGTAATAACCTGGGTTTCCCTCCAAACATTATAAAATGGATATGATCCTCCCTCTTAGCAACTACAGCTATAATTAACTCAGACAAACAGGAAATCTTTGATTAAGGCCTGGTCTGTAATTAGCTCATGGCTTTCATCTTTTAGCAGAGACCTCGGGGGGTGTGAGTGAGATCATTCCAAGAGCACCAGATTTCTCATCAGAGACAATCATTAATACATTTTTATATTTAAAAAAAAAATGATACAGCATCAGAACTGGCTGTCCACATCACAAGCACCACATCCAGTATTGCCTCACCCCAAGCTGGTTCACTGACTAGCTGCTTGAGGAATGCCCCCTGCAGGGAGCCCAGGATTTCTCTACTGTACTTCTTGCTGATGCCACAGCAGGGAGGATCAAGTGTACATCTGGCAGATTAAAGTGCCTCACCAGCACCACCTTCCCCTTGTCGGACAGAATGCCAGTGTTTTGTAACATTTCTTTATCTAAGGCCTCCCCTGTGTCTTAGGCCTGTAAACCACTTCTATCCGAATAGCGGCTCCATTTTATGACTCAAGGATGACCCACAAAACCTTGGCCCTCTCAAAATTCCCTGTACCTCCATCCCTTTAATGTTTTCCTGAACATAAAGCACCCCCCCGTTCTTTTCTTCTTACCCTCTCTCTTCTAATCATTGTGTACCCAGGTACAGTATGCCCGTTTCCTATACATGGCTGTCAGTGCACCACGATTCGGTAATGGCCACAATATCCAGGTTTGCCTCTGCCATGGTGGCCTCCAGATCTGGTATCTTATTTACCAGACTTCTAGCAGTGGCACACATGGCTGTCCAGATATTGTCAGCCCCTTTCTTGTCCCTTACCTTTTTTTCTAGCTGTTCTCCCTTCCTCATCTTTTTATTTTGCCTGTTCCTCTTCCCCCTCCTCCTTTGGTAATCCCTTGCTATCTCGATTGTCTTGCTTCTCAGTGGGAATCTCTCCTTCTGGGATTTCTATTCCCTCTATCACAGCCTGTGGGGGGGGAGTTACTGCCTCCCCTTTGCCATTTTGCCACCCCTCTCAGCTGGTTTAAATGTCCATCAAAGTAACATTTAAGTCATCTACTGAGTACTGCTGTTCCCTTCCTGGATGGATGCAGGCCATATTCCCGGTATAGGCTCAGACCCACCAGTCCCCAATGTAGCTGTACCCCTCTTCCCTGCACCATTCCTTCAACCATGAGTTGAAGGCCTTAGTGTGGAGCTCCCTCTCCTTCCTCCTGTTGTAGGTGGGCAGCACTTCTGCAAATGGTACAGCGTGTGCCACCTGTCTAAAACCCTTCCCCAGTTTCCTAAACTGCTCCTGTACTACCCTATCCCATCCAAAGCAGAGTCAGTCATCCCCAGGTGGACATAACATCCAGCTTCCCCTTCCTGCCTAATGCCCTAACGATGCATGGGATACACTTCCCATCCCTCTGAGCCATTGGGCCAGGTAGGCACTTTACCTCACTGTACACCCCCTTTCCTTTGCCCAACTCTATTCTCCTGACAAAACAGTCCCCCACCAGAAGCTGCTTCCTTCTACTCTGTGATCCTCCTTCCCCCAAGGGACTCCATTTGGGCAGACCCCCACATCCTCACTGTCCACTACTTGGGTGCCTATTCTTGACAATCCTGCTGTGCCAGAATGGCGTAGCAATTTCTTAGTGTCACGGGTTGAGGAATGTGCCTGTGACTCGCTCCTCCCAGCCTTTCAGATCCTAAACCACCCCCCTGCCCTCCTTGAGCCCACCGTAGTCCAACTGCTTCTCACTTCCATCAACCTTTGAGGGAGAGGTGTCTGGCTAGGAGGTCCCTGGGTGGGAGAAATGGTCCACCCACTCCTTGTTTATGCAACTTTGAGTCTAGCGACATTCTCCTGACTCTCAGCTAGTGCTGCCTGGAGCCTGGAGACCTATTCCCTCCACCCATAGAAGTTCAGGCAGATGAGGCAGCACCACAATCTCCAGAAAGTCTCCCTGCAGACTGCTGCTCCACAACCACAGCATTGTACCACTCCCCACATTTCCTTTTTTCTGCTCTTTTTGTGTTTCCTGTCCTCCTGTTCCAAACCCCAGTAAGGCTATCCTAGTAACACCCAGTAACCACAAGTCCCTAAATCCTGAAGCATACTAATACCATGCAACAGTTTAACAGCAAGCCACTACATACTAAAATAACCAGCAACCATTCAACAGTAAGCCCAAGAACCTTGAAACACTCTAATACCTAGCAATGGTTTCTGTCTGGCATCACTCTCCCCACCTCTGCTCTCTGTTCTCTACTCTCCCCTTTACCCCCTCCTCCTACTCCCTCTGTAACTCAAGCGATCATTCCCTTGTGCTTCCCTCTCATAAATCCCTTGCTAGTCAAGCTGCTTTCTAGTTTTGCTTTCCTAAACTGTGGAATTCTCTCCCCTTAACCATTTGCTCCGCATATGCCAAGCACTTTCTCTCTCTGTTCTCTACTCCATGTCCACACTGTTCCCTTCTCTAAATGCCCCAATCAAAACCTAGCAACACTCTGCTTCTTCCCTTTCCCCTACTCCCTACCTTCTCCACTCCTACCTTCTCCTTCCCTCTCCCTCTAAATCTCTCCTCCCTCTCCTATTCCTCTACCTATCCTCCTTCTCCTATTTCCTTCTACACTAGTTCTCTACCTCCCTTGTTCTCCCCCCGTGTGCCTCCCTTCTGCTCTCTATCCCCTACTGCCCTCACTGATATAAGGTTCTTTTCCTGTTACAAAGGGCCACTCTGAACTTGAGATATTAATATTTATTTCCTATACAAAGCTTTGCACTGTTTAACTTAAATCTCTGTATGCTGTATTGTGTTACTGTTTAATCAATTGTATTGTTCTATTATGTACAGTACTTATCCCTCACCCCATTCCCCACAGGACACATCTAGAAATGAGGTAGTTTAGCTCAGTACGTCTTTCCTGGTGAAACGTTTGAAAATAAATAAATAAAATAAATGGTTTAATGGCAATCCCTTCAGCTCAGAAACTCATTAATATCCTGCAGCCATTTAAATTAGAGCTGAATTTGATATCTATGTTGTTACCAAACTTACCACTGAGCTGCCTTTTATATCTGTGCTGTTACACAATCTATTACCAACTGCCTATTAGAGCTGCTTTTTGTATCTGAGCTTTACACTGCCCACCACCAACTCCCTGATAGAGCTGCCTTTTATACTTGTGCTGTTACACAACCTACCACCAAGCCCTGATGGAACTGCCTTTTATACCTGTGCTGTTACACAACCTACCACCAAGCCCTGATGGAACTGCCTTTTATACCTGTGCTGTTACACAACCTACCACCAAGCCCTGATGGAACTGCCTTTTATACCTGTGCTGTTACACAACCTACCACCAAGCCCTGATGGAACTGCCTTTTATACCTGTGCTGTTATACAACCTACCACCAAGCCCTGATGAAACTGCCTTTTATACCTGTGCTGTTACACAACCTACCACCAAGCCCTGATGAAACTGCCTTTTATACCTGTGCTGTTACACAACCTACCACCAAGCCCTGAAGGAACTGCCTTTTATACCTGTGCTGTTACACAACCTACCACCAAGCCCTGATGGAACTGCCTTTTATACTTGTGCTGTTACACAACCTACCACCATCATTCTGTCAAAACTGCCGTTTATACCTGTGCTGTTACACAGACTACCACCAACCGCCTATTAGAACTGCCTTTTATATCTGTGCTGTTACACAGACTACCACCAACCGCCTATTAGAACTGCCTTTTGTATCTGTGCTGTTACAAAACCTACCACCAACCTCCTGTTAAAGCTGCCTTTTATATCTGTGCTGTTACACAACCTTCCAATAACCCCCTGTTAGAGTGGCCTTTTATCTTTGCTGTTACACAACCTACCCAAAAGCATTTCTTATGTATATTTTTTTTCCTTTGGTAACTGGGCAAGGCCAACTAGGCATAAGTGTCTGTTCTCATAGGTGCCCCTGGAGCACTAGGGAGGTTAAGTGACTTTTTCAGAGTCACACAGTATGCAAGTGGAGGTTGTGGGAATCAAACCCACATCCTCTGGATGTACCAAAATAATTTGCATCTCATTATTCTAACCTATAGGCTATACTACCAGCCCCAAGTGAACCACAGTCATGGTAGGTAGTGGCATGCAGTGCAGTGTGGGATGCCCCTGCATGAGGCACAAGGAGGAGTTGCAAAACAGAGCATGGAGTCATGTGGGCCAGCAACGTAACATGCGTCGCAGTCTGGTGCATTTGTGAAGCATGTCACATTGAACTGTGAAAATGATGCAACTGCGGTGAAAATGGCACATAAGACAAAAATGTGATGCAACATGCATCATATTCGAAGGATATGTGGTGCATCCTGGAGGAGCTGCAGAAAATGCCACAACTGCATGTAAAATTACATAAGATGCATCCAAGCATGGAAGAGTTTTCCCATGTAAGCGACTGCCGAAAAATAAGACAAATGTCGATGCCAGCAGAGTGTGAAGGAGGACCAGAGAGCCCACCCACCATCTGTATTGCCCAGACCCTGTCAAAAACAAGCAATGGCTGCCACAAGATCATGGGCACTGAACTTTAGCTCTGAAGAGACTGCACTGCTCGTGAGCCTTGTGCAGCAGTGGTGCAGGGTGCTGTTGCTCCCTGGGAGCAAGGGACACACCCTTAGAGATCATAACAAGGTCTGGCAGGTCATAGGTGGCAGAATCTACAAGTTGTCAGGTGACAGGTGCATACTCTGGCAGCTTTGACACTGCTAGAATGCAAGGACTTTGCCATCCTGCAAAGGCTACAGGACATGGCCTGGGAGGCGGACATATCCATGTGCACAGGACAGTGGTCTGGACAAGGTAGGTGTCACAACACACAGGCCATGTCATACACTACAGCCTTGTCATCGAGGCACAGGTCAGGAAGCATAGGCAAACCAGAAGTTATAACATTTGTAAGTAGCATTTTATTTATTTCCAATAACAATAAAATAAAGAATTGTACAAAATATTTTTTTTTTAACATAGGCAGTTCAAATAAAAACAAAGTTTTTCAGATGAAGGTCTCTAATTTTAAATTTCAGTCTCTCTCCAAGAAAAGATTGTTCACTTTTTATAAGAAGTCTTTGCCTGTCAATTAATTTCTACATCCTGAGATCATTAACAAACATCCTGTTTCTCACAAAATGTATCAGAACTTTTTCAATTTATTGTTAATTTATTTCCTTGCAGGTGCAACAAAATAGAATATGGTGTCCCAGAACTAATCTCCTGTTGACAACTTTGCAAAAGAGTTTGTGGAGGTAAAACTACATCTCCAAGTTAACATCCTTGGTTCCAAATACCTTTCTGCAATCATTTCAACCATATAACTATATACATTGGCAAACAAAGGGATCCCAGTTTCACATAAAGATCCAAATATATTTTTATGACCATGACCATAATTAAGAAAGGGGGAGGAAAAGACAGAAACAGCAAGAAACAGTAAGTGAAGGCAGGCAGATAGCAGGAGGGGGGAATCGTGAGACTGTCAGAGTGATCAGTTCCCAGGTTTCACAAGAAAATCTGATTGCCAAATCAGACAGACAAGAGAGAGAAAAGGAGAGGATAGAAAAGATCCTTGCTTTTACCTGTTCCTGAATAACAAATGAGACACAGTCTTATTCAACCCTGTCACAAGCCTGTTCCACAGCTGTGGAGGATCCCCAGCTAACACCATGTTCTCACTACTTATGTCTCCAGAGAGGTGCAGCAGACCCTAGCTGCAGCAGAAGATGGCACCATGGCCGTATCAGTGCCCTATAGTTCCAGCAGGAGGAAACAGCTGGACCTAGTGGAGAAGGTAAGATCCATGTGCAGTGCAGTTCAAGAACGCAGTGTCTGGTAGTGACATGAGCTCAGGCTCAGACATGATGCACATGTCTGTGAACATAGAGGACAGTCTAATGATGTGACGTGCACCACCCCCAGAATGCCTATGCCCCTGGTCATGGTGTGCAACTACCCTGAATCCCAGTAGTCACAAGAACACAACTGCTTGTCCCACACAGGCATGCTACAGGGCTCTGGGAACCTGTGCTATACTACACAGGTGGGAGAGGGCCCTGTGCACACAGTGCACTAGGAAGCAGATCAGCATGGGGGGAACATGGAGCCTGTGGAGGGGATCACAACCATGGCCTCACATTACCATCTGCAATCGCATGTTAAGATCATGCCAGCTGGTATTCGCTCTGTGTGGGGGGGGAAATGACATAATTGCATGTCACTCATGTTCTAGTTGCCCATTTTCATGTGCTCTATCTTACATCACTCTGGTTGTTTTTGCCTTAACATGTGTAAATCCAGTGGGTCAAACATGGACGTGGTCAGTGGTTCACGGGCAGGTGGCATGACATTGTCCAGTGCAACATTTGCTACAACAGCACAGTGGCCATCACCAATGTTGTTGTAGTAGCTGGTGGCCATGCCAGTTGGCCCTGTGTATATGTGTGGTGCACAGCATGAATTGGGGTAGGGATACACATCATGGATGGGACACATATGGATGCAGGTACGTAATTATGAGGTGTGACCTGCAACCAGTCAGGGTGTAGTGCATCCAGCACACTACCTCTGGGATGGAGTCCTCAAGACACTTGTCTGGTGCAGGATCTGTGTGGGCCACACATGCCATGGTAACACACCACTGCTGGCCCACATACCTGGACACCTGTGTGGTAGTGTACATGCTGGCCATGGGTCATGGGACTGCCAAGGAGTGAAACCAGTGGGCAACACAGGATGGGAATGGAAATGTACTTCCAGCACAGACACTGCTGTTATGTGTCCCCAAGGAACAGGCCCAGTGCCAGCCACCACCACATCCCTGCATAGTGGCATAACTGAATGCACTTGTGCACCTAGGGAATATGTGTCTATTGGAGGGCACAGCAGAGGGAGAGTTGGGATCCTTGTGCTGTGCAACTGGTGTGTTGGTCCATGTCCTGCAATGCTGGCTATACTGAGGGAGTCTGTGTCACCATCAAGTAGTGCTATACATGTAGGCAGTTTCAAGCACAGATAACCTCAAAAGATGGACACCAAAGGCTATATTATAAACTCACATATTTATTAGATAAAAAGCACACAAAACAGTGTAGATCATTGGTAAATGGCAGTGTACCTTGGTGTGTGTATCAGCCTTTGTAGGTATCCCACAACCACCTTTTAGTACCATACAGTGGTGCTCCTCAAAGACTTAATCTATATGAGGGTAAGCTGCACATACATGGCATGGGACTGGCGTGGCCATCAGGTGCACCGCAATGCTGTCTAGGGATCCTGGTGGTGCTGTACCTTGCATGGCCTGGCAGCAGTACAGTAGTGACAGCATGTACAGGGGTCACATAGTGGTGTACACAATTGCACATGTATAATGGCTGCTCCTGGAGCCGACCTCATGCAACATACTGTACACACTTAATGTATGTGTGTGTGCTGTGCCCCGAACACAGGTGACCCGCATAGGCCCCATCCATATCCCATGGATACGTGGCACCTGGTGTGCATCCTCCAGCCTGGTGTTGTGCACACCCAGGGACCTGGGAAACCATGCCCAGTGCCATACATGTGTGTGTCTACTGCAGATGTGACAGCCTGAGCCATGTATCCAGCCATGCTCCATTGATGACTGCTGATAGGGCAGTGGTACAGGATGGTAACATTGAACAACACCACTGCAGTGTGCTCCACAGGCTAATGACCATGTCCATGGCTCATCCCACTGATTGGGTACCATGTGGCACCACATCCCCAGATGTACCCCTCACCTGGGCATGTGATCCAGGGATCCCCATGCAGCAGTTTCCATCAGCAGGATGGGGCAGACATGCATGGCCATATGCCTACTGTTCAGGCAATCTGAAGGGCAGGCAACCCCATGTTGGGCATGGCTACCAGCCACTGACATCCACCGTGCTACCCCCGGCATGCCAAATATATGACACAATGCCACATGGACTGGCCAGCAGCAAACAACACTGTCCCACCAGGGTATGGCCCACACAGCATGCATCCCAAGTGCTCCCATGTGGGGCCCAACCAGACACAGTCCCCAGACCATATGAGTGGGTCAGGGGTTCCACAGTTGGGGATTCCATGGTGCACCATCACCTGGGGGCAAGGTCCCCCCTCCCCACCAAGTCCCTTGATGCAGGGGGGCATTCTGCATGTGTGCCTGTGGACACCCCCTGCCCTTTGTGTCACCCATCCATATCCAGAAGCTCACCAGACAGGTGGAACTGACTGTGTCCCTAGCTCCTACATCATGATTGAACCACCTGTCAGGCACACGCCAGTCATGAAGGCATACACAGTATGGCCCAATGCGATTCCCCCTACATGTTGTAGGTAATATCAAACAGCTGTGGCAGACTTACATAGATGCCCAACCCCCTCCCTCCACTAGCATGCTGCTCACATTACAGACCTAGCCCCCGAATCTGGCTAAGCACACTGTGTCTGTGGGATAGATGTTATGGACTGTCCCCTGACAGTACCATCAACACACCTGTGGGGAACTGGCAGCAACCCCTCACAATGTCTTACACCCCTGCCCTGCCCACAGCACTCGTCCCATAGGATAGGCAGCAAGCCCTGTCAAGACCTGGGGCATACTGCCATGCACTGACTACATGACAGAGCTGACCAAGGGGCCTGCCACTATAACACCATAATGCCTCCCTCCCTTTGTTGCTACATGTGCAAATCAGCTTGCTGCACATGGTCGATGGACTGCTGACCCATGCCTTCATGCTCTGGAGAGGTCTATGTGCAGACAGAAGCACCAGTACACAAGGGACTATGCAGAATGAACCAGGCAGTAGCTGTAGGAGGCCTAGGACACCACAGCAGGGGAGGGTGATTCCCAGGAAGGGGAGCAAGATGAGGAGGAGGTTGTTATGCTGCCACCCACCAACATTAGGGTGATGCCTGTTGCTGAGGTTAATATCACTGAGGACACAGTGGAAGAGGAGGAGCCCAGTGTTGATGCAGTGGAGAGGGTGCCCCCTGTCCTGGATGCACCCACACAGGCATAGCAGCATGAGGTGCCAGAGCTGTCCAACCCCCAGCAGGCAGAGCTGGGTCATGGGGATGCACCTGAGGCAGAGGATGCAGCAATAGAGGGGGCCTTGGAGCCCATGGTGGAAGATGTGGCACTGGAGGGTCTAGTTGCAGAATATGCAGCTCCAGGGCAGCCACTGTGTGACATCATGGACACACTTGAACAGCAGATACTTTCAGACTGTCATTACTGACCTATCCTGGAAAATGGGACTCCCTCCAGGCCCTGTTGGCCACTGTCTGTGGGTATCAGGGACACTGATATGGACATGTGGGGGTTTAGCACATGCCATGGGTGGTGTTACTGTACCTTTGCATGTGTTCCACTGCTCATGCCACTGTTTTTCTTGCTGGTTGTTGTTTACCATTTAGTGTTCCTGTTCCCGTTTCAATGTTTATTGTTGTTATTCATAATATATCTGCTTTATGTTTATCATATCTGTTGTCTGTGTTGTTCTTTAATGTGGAACTGTATGTGCTGTGTGGCCACCTGCACAGCACACAGGGCCTGTGTGCCACTGTTGCTTACCATGGCCATACACCAATGCTGTTGCACCATGGTGCCTGTGTGGGGCATGGCTTATGGCTGGGCATTGCACGGATGTGCAGACTTTGGGGGGCCACATGGCACCAATGCATTCTGGGGCATGCACCAGCCACATGCATATGCTGCTGCGTATAGCATTTGCACAGCATGGGCACACCTGTCTTATGTGGTTGACAGATCCTTTAGCCTGTGTATGTCATGCCATGCCCTTTTGCTTCAGTGGTGGCTGAAGTACACCCCATCTAGCATCATATGACACACACACACGGATACCATCGATCCCCCAATTAGGTATCAGCAGACTACGGTTACCATGGTGGCCCAGCACACTGTGTCATGCAATCCACAGTGTGGTCCACAAAGGACCATAGCATGCTGTATCATGCCACCATCACGGTCATGACACCACTGCCAGGTCCTGTGCAGGGCCTGTCAGGTACGTGTACATGTACATGTTGGGGGTCCTGTCTGTCCCTGGTTCAGTGCCAAGCTGGGCCTTGGTGTGGCACTCCCACACTGCCAGGTACAGGACTGCCATGGCTGCCCAGAGTTCAAAGGGTGTCAGTACGTGTCAGTGTTGACCTGGGAGCTGAGTACCTGGTGGATGCCCCACACAATACTGTTCATGCTACAGGGACCCCAGCCACAGCATGCCATATACAGGGAGTTGCCTTTCTGGGGCCACATGTCCATGTCTGGGTGGGCCATGGGGCTGTGGGGAAAAACTGATATGCACACACATGCTTACAAATTTGTGACTTTATTTATGCACATAGTGGTGATCATAATGTGCACAATAACTTACCAACCTTGCTGCACTCTGTATACAGGCATGTGCAGCAAGGGGCACACTACATGTGTTCATTGGATATTCCCCTATACCCTTAGGCTGCCCCTGTGTCCCCACCCCATCCCCACACATGGTATTCAGTACAGTCATGCCAGGACATGATCACACAGTGTCCCACCCTCACATGGTCATTGGGGTTTGCCTTGTCTTTCTCTGTCTGGTGCAAGGTGTAGTGTCTGTATGGCTTGCTATGATCATGGTCTACCCATCCATGGCCTTCAGAGTGCTTGGGTGTTCCTGCCTTTTTCAGTTGTTTCTGTGGACACTGGGTGTCCACTGGTGGCCTCCTCTGTGATGGTTCCTCCTCTGCGTCCCATGTGTGGTGGCCTGTTGTCCACTGCAATTACCTTGTTGTAGCCCCTGTATCACTGGTGTTGCTTTTTGTGTGTCCTGCATCCCAGTGTGCTTTGTTTTCCTTCCCCATTTCTGGGGGAGGGCACTTGTGGCCATGTCACCATCTGTGGCAGGGATGTTCTGTATGGCAAAACCTCTTGTGGCCATGATGCTCCACCAGCTGTCATTGATGGGCTGTGGTGCGCTGATGGCCTGGGCTGTTGCAGGCCTGACTGCTGTTCTGTGCTGGCTGCAGCTGGCATGCCCTGTGGTGTATGTGCCTTCTACAGCATGTATTGTACTGGTGGTCTGGGCTCCTATTGGCCCTTGTTCTGCCACATGTTGGGTGCTGGTTGGTTGTGTATCACCAGCACTTGGGTTGGGTTGGCAGCTGGCTTCCTGAGGCCTGGACTGTGGTCCATACTGGTAGTGGTGGCTGCAGTGCAGTGCTGACCTGCTTGTTAGGTGCTTCTCTGGCCAGGTCCTATGGACCAACTTGAAGCTGTTGTGCCTGGGTATTTTTGGCCTCTTGTTGCAGGGTGTTCCGCTGCTCTGTCCATGGTGTAGGGAACCAACCTGAGCTGTTGGCACTGGGTGCACTGGACACAGTGTCACTGGGCTTGCTGTGACCTGTTTGGCTGGATCCAATGGGGCCAATGTCAACAGCTGAACTGGGATCTGTGACCTGCACTGTCTACCAGAGTACTGGATGCCTAGGCTATGTGCCTACTATGTTGGTGGCTGGTGTGGGCAGGTTGGTACTAGCTGGATGGTTCACTGGTCAAGAGGATCTCATTGGCAGTGTGTCCATGATGGTGTGGCCTAGTAGCACTGCTGCATTCCATGTGCCATAATGCCACTGTGATGTTCTGAAGCACAGCTGTGAGGGCATTGGTCTGTTCCAGTTGCACAGCAATGCTCCTCTCCAGCAATGTTGTGAAGTACTCCACTGAATTCATGTGCTGCTGTGTACACACCTGCAGCCCATGCAGTACTGCCATGCTATTCACATGTAAGTCTGCTCTCTGGTGTAGGCCAGTCTGCATAGCATCCAGTACCCAGGCCATGCCCTCAGCCATGCGGCAATGGTGTGTATCCATGGAGGTCTGTATTGCTGTCAGTTCTCATGCCTATGCCGCATAGGTGACAAGAACAATCTGACAATGTTGACCAAAGTTTGCATACTCTATGGCTTCTCGGATATGTCCTGTGCAGCCTGCTGTACTGTGACCTCCAAGTGTTCTGATGGCAATGGGCTGAGGTCTTAGGTGATGTTCTCTGGGATTGTGTCTGCCATGTCTGTCTCTAGCATCTTGCCATCAACCTGTACACCCTGCGTGGCACCTTCTGTGTCACTCTGATGCTGAGTCACATCAAGAACATCCCTTGGGCCACAGCTCTCCAGGTCTGGCATGTCCTGTATCTCCATCTCCAAGCCCCCCATGGTGTCTGTGCTCACTGAGTCTGTGTCAGCAGGCCCCTGTCCCTGATGTTGTGGCAGTGCAGTGGTGCTGCTTGTGCCAGGTGTTGCTGCTTCTACCTGTTCCTCGGTGGTTTCAGTGGGGAAACAACATAGCCTCTGTCAGTCACTGTGTTGTGCACTCATGTCAGTGTGTTCCTCTCTATTGTATGCACTGTTTATCATGGCACTGGGATGTATTCCACCCATGTGCATCATTGCAGGCACACCAGTCCTCCCAGGTCATGTGCACACCTGTGGCACTGTACACCACCATGTGCCTATGCTATGAACTTGCCATCCCAGCTCCCCCAGTTGCTGCTACTGTGCCATTTTATATACCTGCTGAATTCTGTAGCCAGAAGACATCCAGATTGCTGTCACCCCCTATGGTGATGCTGCTGAGGTGTGCTGCCACACGCTCTTCCTGGCTGCTCAGGGGGATCTGCTGGCATGTACCACCTTCAGTTGCCATCGCACACTGCCTGTTATTGGCCAACTTTTCTTTGGGCCTCCCCCTAATATAGTGGTACTGCTTCTGGAGTTGCCTGATGGACCACTTCACAGGGCCTACTGCATTGACCCTGGTGGCAACCTCATCCTAGGCTTGTTTTCTTCAGTCCCTGGCTTCTTGTCCCCATCTCAAGATAGCAGGAGGACAACCTGTGCATCCATCTCCTCAATGAGGATGACTGTCTCCTAATCAGTGAAGTTTTTCTTGGATTGTCTGCCAACCCTTTCCTGAGTCATTCTTTCTCCACTCTACTCCACCATCTCTTGTGCTGATTTTTGCTGAAGCACCTTGCGTCAATCCCACCCGTTATGCTACCTTTTATGGCATAGCTTGCGACTTGCATCATTTCATCATTTCATTGTGAGCTGTGAATGTTCCAGAATTGGGTGCCTTCTGTTTGCCACCATGTGACTTGATGCAACCTGCCTGTTTGACTCAGCTTGCATTGATCTAAGGCCTCTTTGAAAATCATGCCCCATGATCTCTCAAAAACCACCTGACTTTAGCAAAATGGTGGTTACTTGAAAAGTAGCCAAATCAGTGCAATTAAAGAAACATATGGAGGGAGGAGTTGAAGCAAAAGATGATTTTACCAGCAGACTAAGTCAACAGAAGAAAACAGAAAAAGTAAAAAAGGGTGTTTTAACAAAGATTTAAATAAACATGCATTATAGAATAGCACAAAGAATGTTTTTAAAAAAGGTCAGAAGATATAAGCGGTTGTTCTGTTTAAAGAGAATTTTTTTTTTGATAGTCTTTTTTTTCTCTTTTGTTTTTCCTTTTACTGCAATCATTATCTGCTAATATTGGTGGATGAGAAAAACTTGGCATGGATCTAATCTCTTGTCATTCATCTATTCCCCTAACAGATTCTTGCATTGATTCTACACCCTCCTGATCAGCTATAACTTGTTTCAAAATTAAAGAAGTTCCAGTTTAGCAACCTGTTGAGTATCATCATTATTTCTCTTAGCAAAATGAAGTGTTCAAGAATTTTCATATTACCTGCATTTTATACTGACCATTTCTTTCCCATCAGTCCCAGATAATTGTACAATGATTCACTTTTTCCTACCAAACAGGGATTATTACACACAGGTAACTGTGTAACACTATTACTAGAAAGATGACTTTAAGAGAGCCCTCCAGATACACTGGGCTCCCATGCTGGACAGCTGTCCTATAAATGGATGCAACAGTGATTGACTATTGGATAACAACTATTTCTGATTTAGGAAATGCTTGAAACATGGAGGTTTTGGCTCAACCAAAAAGTGACCATTTTCTGCTAGCATTGTATTTCTGTTCCTTTAGCTAAAAAAAATCATTCAAAAGATGATTAAGACTTTGTGAGTAGGTGTTCTATAATTTTTGTATTTATTTATTTTTGTTTATTGAGTATCTTGGATTAAACCTTTGAGAACAGGCTCATTACATAGGTTCCACATCAAGGGCAGACAGCAAAAGTACATAACACCAATCAACAGTTTAGTAATTAGCAAAGTAGATTTCAGGGCAATGAGACATTAGATAACAGAGTATATACTAATATCAGACAAACACAGGGGAAAGTGGAATGAGAGGGTGACAAAAGGGTGAGGAAAACAAATCGGAATGGGGAAGCAGGGAGGACAACTACAATGGAGGGTATAGTGCAAGAAAAAGAAAAAGAAAAAAAAAATTAGCCCAGGTTGTGGGCCACATCAGAAAGGGATACCTGGCTTGACTGGAGTGCCCTGGGTTAGTGGTGAAGCCTTGCCCAGCAGAAAGAAGCAGGTACAGATTTTCTAATTGTCCAGGTGTTGGGCTGGAGCAAGAACCATAGACTGATACCCGGAGCAAAGAGTTTACAAAGAGACAGTGGTGAGAGGGGACAGTGGGGGGCAGGAGGGAGGATCTGTTGGACAGTACAGGGGGGGATTTCAAGGAGTAGGGAATCAGAGGTAAGCGGTGTGAGGTAGAATTACATTTGGTATGGGACAGGGGCCCTAAAGGAAACAGCCACAGTGAGCAGAAGCAGTCAGATGAGTTCTAAGCTCACATTTAAAGAGATTGAATGTAGGTTTAGCTGTGATGCTTGCTGGTAGATTGTTAAGCCATTTGGGTGCCTGAAAGGCAAACGCTCATTGACCAAGAGAGGTGTGACATCTTGGGATCTTGAAGACCGTACTCTCGGAGCTTCTTGTGGGGTGAGTAATTTCATAGGGGGGCGAGGAGCTGCTGGACACCGGCAGGCAATATACCAAGACTTGCTTTTTTGGCCAGAAGGCAGGTCTGGAATTTGAGCCTGTCCTCGAACTGAAGCCAGTTGGCACAGGGGTGTAGGTCACAGGTGTGCGTGTATCGCTCTGAGCCAGTGGATAGATGGCACACTTTATTTAAAGCCATTTTGATATGATTGAGGGCAGAGTCCATTGCAGAGCTATAGATTACAATTCCATCCTCAACCAGGGAGACAACAGAGCTGTGGATTGCCAGATTGAGGGCTACAGGGGTCAGGCTGTGCTTGTCTCTATAGAGAAGGTGATACATAAGTTGAGGGCCTTTACAATGTTGTTGATGTGGTTGACATAAGACATGGAGCTGTCAGCTGTAATCCCCAGGTATTTAAATTGCTGTACCTGGTCCAGAGATATCCCATTGACATTAGTAATGGTGAGAGGGTGAATTCGGAGTCTATTCTGCGGATTGGAGAACATCATGGTTTTGGTTTTTTATAGTTCATGACCATGGTCCCTGAACCATCTTTCAACTGCAGTGAAGTTATTCTGTAAGGTGTGTTCCAGGATGATAAGGTCAGTGTCACTAGAAAATAGGACTGTATCATCTGCATAGAGTAGGATTTTGCAGTGGCAGGCACGTGGTAGCTGATTTAGGAATATGCAGAATAGTAGGGGCCCTAGTATGGAGCCCTGGGGAACACCAGAGTGAACTTGTCTGCTGTCAGATATGACATTGTTGATCCTAATGTGCTGGGTCCGGTTGGAGAGGTAGGACTTAAACCATCCAACTGTGTCATTGGAGAGATCAATATCTACCAGCTGTTCTGCTAGAAGGTTGTGATGGACCATGCCAAATGCTTTTGACAGGTTGGTGAAGGTTGCACCTACCAAGTTACCCTGCTTGAGGGAGTTGTGCATATAGTCTGTGGACTCAAGCAGAGCAGTTGTGGTGCAATGACCTTTGCGGAAGCCATGCTGTTCAGTACTTTGCATGTTATATTTATCCCAGTATTCCACCAATTGGTCGACGACAATTCTCTCGAGGGCCTTAGATAGTGAATTGAAATTGGTCTGTAGTTGCCAAGCCCAGATCGATCATCTCTCTTGAAAACTGGAGTCACTAAAGCCACTTTCCAGGGCTGGGGGAACTGAAATAGTCTTAGCGAGGCATTGATTATGAAGATAAGGGGAACCAGGATATATTCCAGGGCAAGGGCAACAAATTTTAGGTCCATGGAGTCTCTGCTGTAACTTGATTTTTCCAAGACCTTTAGGAGGTATTTCCTGGCTCCCTCTAAAGAGATGGTTCTGAAACAAAATAGAGTGTTCAAGAGTGTCTGGACCTTGGTTTGCACCGGGGTGAGTGGGGTGTGTAGGGAGGAAAAAGTCTGGGGGTAGCACTTCAGAGAGGTCAGTGAACATTTTATTGAATGTGTTTGCACTTGTTTCCTGGTTAGTTGTGGGTGTGCCTTCAATGTTGAGCATCGCAGGAGCTGACTTACTTTCTTTTCTCATGGCTTCCTTGAGGTTAGCCCAAAATTAACAAATTAAGAGCTGGCTGATCTAAAATAACAGTTATAAAACTGTCAGAAGCATAATCTAAATTTAAGATTAGCCCAGACATCTGTTACAAATTGCAATCTTTTATGTACAGTGTACAAAGAAATATAGAACCAAAATTATGGTTTAATGTTCAGTGTAAAAAGGGAAAAAATATCTTTAAATAATATAAAAAGGAAGTATAAAAGTGTGCCCACAAGAAAAAATCTTTTAGAATTGAATGGCGCTAGGAAAAGATACAAGATGATATTTGATGAACATAAAAAGTCACATGAAAAATACAATTGGAATAGATTTTTAGAGCATTTACGGGTAATAATACTTATCTATTCTGCAAATATGTAGCAAAAAGCACAAATTCCTATTCCAGAGACTTCAAATATTATACTACCCCAGAAATTTGGGTCACATATTTTGAAAGTTTATTTATGGATATTCACGTGGATACTTGTTATTCAGAAATTAATCCAGAACAGAATTCTCTAGTGACTATTACAGAAATGGAAGTCATTACAGTTGTAAACAGTTAAAACATAGGAAAGCATGTGGTCCTTACAAAATTCCCACAGAAGTGTATAAAATTAAAAAGGAATGGTGGGTAAAGTTATTATGGACATGTGTAATACCCATATCAGAAAGAATAAAATATGTACCTCTTTGAGAGGAAGCATAACTGTACTGCTCTATAAAAAAGAGAACAGAGTTGAGCCTTCATCATGTCATCTAAAAAGTTTGAGTGTACGGCAAACATTTTCTCCAAAATATTACTCATTTGGTTACACATGAATTTAAAAGAAAGGGGCTGTCTGTCAACTCTTCAAGCCAGTTTTACAGTTCGATACTGTACCTCTGAACATTGCTTTGTTGTAAGTCATATTCTACATAAATATATGAACATTAATAAGCAGAGTTTTTGCTGTGTATGTAAGTCTATCTTCAGTCTTTGACTCTCTCGCATGAAATACTGTATTTTATAGGAGAGGATTGAGCTCTTAAAAATAGAACAGAGACTGATGATGATAATTCAGTTATATTCAGATACATGGACACAAATAAGATATGCATGAGAAGGGATGCTCACGGTACCATTCGTCATGAATAAGGGGATTAAACAATAGTGTATGCTTACTGCAATATTGTTTAATCTTAATTTAGATGGACTCTTAGCAAGTTGTTAGAACGAAAGTACTGGTGCTCCAAAGATAGGTAATGCTAATGTCCACACTTTGGCTTACACTGACGATGTTTTATTATTGTTTGTTACAAAGAAGAGGTTAGACTCGTATACTTAATTATTTTAGGAATATTGTGATATTTCATATTTAAAGATTAATTTTGCAAAAAACAAAATTGTTCAGTTTGGGCTAAAAAAGGGTTAGGTCTTGCTATCAATGACACATATTTGGTAAAAATATTAAAAAGGTTAAAAGTTATACTTATCATAGCCTCTCTTTCACACAGATCACAAAGTGGCTTGCCCATTTCATGCTTATAATGGAAAATTTGGAAAATGTTTTATTGGGGTTACTTAGGCTTAATAAATGATATGTGGACAATGCAATTGATGTGACAGGTCATGCAGCAAATACTAAACTATCTAAGATATTGTATGAAGCAGAGATTTGGAGAAATTGGAACTCTTAAACAGGAAAATGGGAACATTTTGGAGAAGGTTATCATGTTTTCCAGATGGAATACCATTATCCGCATTTAGGGCTGAGCTGGGGCAATCCCATATTGAACCTTAAAATAGAACAAGAATGTTCACTTACTGGCTTAACTTCAAAGAATGGAAGAAAATAGGCTACCAAAAATAGCATATAGGGAACTGATCAGTTTTAAAAATAGGGGCCTACAAGGTGGTTGGTTATCAGATTTATTATGCCTGTTAAATAAAGTTTGGTCGGGAAATCTGTTCTCGGAGCAAGAGATAGGAATCCTTATAAGAAAAACCTATTAAAACTTCTATTAAAATAGTTCAATAATGTATGGGAAGCTAAATATCTTGACTAATTGAGTAAATCAAAATTTAGTCCACGCTGACTTTGTGGAAGCAAACACATAAGTTAGAGTCATATTCGTTAGATATAACTGATCCTCTGTTAAGAATGTATATTACAAAATTTAGGTTTCAGACATATGACTCAAATGTTTTGAAAGCATAATATTAAGGTAAATCGCATATTTATGAGGCCCCTCTCTGTGGTTATAGATGACATTGTCTGGAGGATACAGTGCACATTGCCTAGTTCTGCTATAGATATGATAAGTTGATAGATATGATAACTTACATAGATACATAGATACATAGATACATATACAGTGTCAGCAGATAAGGGCCTATGGCCCGCCCAGTCTGCCCATTTGAGCTTGTAAGTTCAGTTTGTTTTCCTAGAAGTCTGTTTCCCCTTACCCCTGACCTCTAGAATTCCTTTATGTCTATCCCATGCATTCTTAACTCCTGTGATTGTTTCTGCCCCCACCACTTCCTCTGGCAGGGTGTTCCACTTGTCCACCACCCGTTCTGTGAAGAAATTCTTTCTCATGTTTCCTCTGAATCGTCCTCCCTCCAACTTCATCCCATGCCCTCTAGTCCTGGAACATCTTTTTCGCTTAAAAATAGTGTTTTCCTGCACCCTGTTCCTCCCTGTAAGATACTTGTATGTCTCTATCATATCCCCTCTCTCCCTCCTCTCCTCCAGGAGTACATGTTCAGTTCCTTCAACCTGTCTTCATAGGACTTGTGATGCAATCCATGCACCATCTTTGTTGCCCTCCTCTGAACCTTCTCTACCCTGTCTATGTCCTTACGTAGGTATGGTCTCCAGAATGTACACTGTGCTCCAGGTGGGGCCTCACTGGTGTCTTGTATAGCAGAATTATGACCTCCCTTTTCCTGCTGGTGATGCCCCTGCCTATACATCCCAGCATCCTATTTGCTTTACCTGCTGCCTTGTCACACTGTTTCCCTACCTTGAGGTCATCAGAGATGACAACCCCAAGATCCCTTTCCTGCTTGGTGCATGCTATATCCTCACCCCCCAACTGATATATTGTGCCAGGGTTTTGTGCCCCATATGCATTATCTTGCACTTCTTTGCATTGAATTTCAACTGCCAAACCCCTGACCATTCTTCAAGTTTCTGCAGGTCGCTTCTCATTCTGTCTACACCCTCTGGTGTGTCTACTCTGTTACAGAGCTTTGTGTCATCAGCGAACAGTGAAATTCTGCCTTCTAGATCCTGCGCAATGTCACTGATGAAGATGTTGAATAGGACCTGTCCCAGCACTGATCCCTTTGGTACCCCACTGGTCACTCTTCCCTCTGTGGAGTGACAGCCATTTACCACCACCCTGTGTCCTGCCACCCAGCCAGTTACCTACCCACCACACTACTGTCCTGCCCGCACCTATATTCCCCAGTTTGTGTAATAGTCTTCTATGTGGCACAGTGTCAAAGGCCTTGCTGAAGTCTAGATAGGCCATGTCCACTGCCTCACCTGATCCACCTCCTAGTCACCCAGTCAAAAATTCAACGAGGTTGGTCTGACATGACCTCCCTGGTGAAACCATGCTGCCTTGGGTCCTGTAGTCCATTGACAACCAGATGTTCCACCAATCTCTCCTTCAGTAGTGCTTCCATGATCTTCTCCCCACTCAACGAGGTGAGGCTGACTGGTCTGTAGTTCCTGCTTCCTCTTTGTTCCCACTTTTGTATAAAGGGACTACATCTGCTGTCCTCCAGTCTTTGGGTACCTCCCTGTTTCCAGTGATCAGCTAAACAGGATAGCCAGAGGTTCAGCCATCACCTCTCTTAGTTCTTTAAGGACCCTGGGGTGCACTCCATCTGGCCCCATTGCTTTATCAACTCTCATTACTTCCAGTTCCTTCAGGACCCTTTCTCGTGTAAAGGGACTTGTGTCCATTTCTGCACCAGTCTCACCCCTTGTACTCCCTTCAGACCCATTACCCCTCTTCCTCAGTAAAGACTGAGCAGAAATACCTGTTCAATATGTCAGCTTTACTGTTGTCATCCTTCATGCGGCTCCCATCCTCCCCTTCAGTCTCACTATCCCTCCCTTTGTCTTTCTTTTTCACTTATGTACCTGTAAAGGTTTTGTCCCTTTACCCACTGATTTTGCAATGTGTTCTTCTGTCTGAGCTTTGGCTTCCCTTGACACCTCCTGCCTCCTTTGCTTCTCCTGGTACTTCTCCCTATCCCCTTCTGCCTGTGTCTTTTTGTATTGCCTGAATGCAATCTTTTAGGCTTTCACTCTCTTTGATACCTCTTTGGAAAACCATAATGGTCTCCTCTTCCTTTTCCTCTTGCTAACCTGCTTAATGCATAATTCTGTTGTTCTTGTAATCCCATTTTAAATACTGCCCTCGTTCCTCAACCCCTGATTCCTGTCCCATTTCCCTTAATGCCTCTTTCAAGTATCTCCCATTTTCCCAAAGTCTGCCCCCTAAAATCCAGGATACGTGTTTTGTGTGGTTTGGTTCTGCTCTTTCTGTGATTTCAAACCACAATGACTGGTGGTCACTGTTACCCAGGTGCTCCCCACTGTTACCCCCATCACCTGTCCCTGTTTGTGAGCACACGGTCCAGTATTGCCTTCTGCCGAGTTGGTTCCATGACCAGTTGCTTGAGGAAGGCACCCTGATGAGAGTCAGGATAAATCTGCTCCTAGTTGATGCTGCTGCTGGGATGCTCCAGTCCACGTCTGGAATATTGAGTCTCCAACCAGTACTACCTCACCCTTGTCTGCCATCCTTTGGATGGCTAGCATCACTCCCTATCTGTTTCTTCCTCCTGGGCTGGTGGTCTATAGACCACACCTGTGCGGATGGCTGGCCCCATTTTCCTTTCCAGCTTAACCCACAGTATCTCTCCCCCATTTTGTTCCTCCTGGATCTCTGTGACCCTTATGTCATTTTTCACATACAGTGCCACTCCTCCTCCCTTCCTGCCTGCTCTGTCTCTTCTGAATATGTTGTAGCCAGGTATGGCCATCTCCCAGTCATGGTTATCATTACACCAGGTTTCAGTGATGGCCACAATGTCCAGGTCTGACTGTACCATGACAGCCTCCAGATCTTCCATCTTGTTGCTAAGGCTCCTGGCATTTGCACACATGGCTTTCCATGATTTGACCTCCCTAGACTGCTTCACTGTTCTACTCCAGCCCCTTCCTTGGTTGTCATTTATCCCTGGTTCTCCTTGCTGTCTGCCCTTCTGCTGAATTTTGCCCTTTTCTGTTATCCACCTCTTGGCACTAATCTCCATCTTTTGCACACTGCTTTGCAGAGATAGCCCTCCTCTGGTTCACTGGTTCCACTGCTGCGCTGTGGGGTGAAAAGTAGGTACCCTCCTTGCTGGCCTTCCACCCCCCTTTGCTAGTTTAAATGCTTGTCAATGTAGCATTTACACTTATCATTGAGTGCTTGGATTCCCCTCCAGGCTGGATGCAGGCCGTCAGGCTTGAACAAACCTCCATCCCTCCAGGTGGGTCCCCAGTCACCAATGAATCCAAACCCTTCCTCACAGCACCAGTTCTTCAACCATGAGTTAAAGTTCCTGGTGCATGCACTCCTATGCTCTCCCTTGCCTCTCACAGGTAGTACTTCACAAGAAAGTGACAGAAGTAGCACTTGCTTGAGACCCTCCCAGTTCCTAAACTCTTCCTGAACTTCCTTTGGCTCCCCATTTGCCAGGTCATTAGTACCTAGGTGGATAATGACATCCAGCTCACCCTCCGTCTTGCCTTCCCAGTGAGCCCCAGGATCTTCCTTCCATCTCTCCATGCCATGGCACCTGGTAGGCACCTCACCTCCCTGTCCTCCCCCTCCTGTGTTCCTAGCTGGATCCCTCTTACGATGGAGTCCCCCACCAGGATTCGCTTCCTCCTCCTCTGGGGTCCACTGCTTTCCCTGCTGAGGTCACCTCCTTGGCTAACCTCCACATCCTTTCCTTCCACTTCTCTGGGTACCTGTATTTGGTTGTCCTCGTTTGCCAGTGTGGCATATGAGTTCTTGAGTGGAATAGGATCTGGGATGTGCCTCTGCCTGACTGCTCTATCCCTCCTGGGCCCACTGTCATCCAAGTGCTCCTCGTTCTCGGCATCCTTTGAGGCAGCTGCATTGGACTGGGTGGTCCCTGGATAGGGGTGATGGTACTCCTGACCCAGTTTACTTCCGCTCTGAGTCTGGCTACCTCATCCCACAGTCAGAGAGATGCATGCAGATAGGGCAGCACCTCCAGTGTCAGAAGGTCTGCCTGAATATGGCTGCCCCACAGCCACTGCATTGCACCACTCCCCACATTATACCGTAATTCCACTACTTGTCTGCTACTGAAGCTTCCTAGTTCTCTTTTATTAATTTACTGTACTAAAAATCCTGTCACTGATCCTCAGATAATTTTCTTTTAAGGAAAAAACCAATAAATAAATAAATGAGTCAAAACACTTGTCGTGCTGAGGGTGGGCTTCCTCCCCTTATGCCCCTCCTACTTCACACCCTTACTATACCCTGTGTTTAGCTCCTGTCAATCAGATTTATCAGGGCATATAATTAAGAGTTGGGAGAAGGGAAGGGAGGGGGTGAAAATTTGCAGCAATTAAAGACAGCACAGAATTACACCACCACTATGTTTTAAATTTTCAACAGCCCAAAAACAACTATAAGTAAAGACAACAAAGAAAGTATAGTGTCACTACAAGCCCACAATCTAAGTTTAAAAGAAAAATAGCAATTGCCAATTACTCTAAAGCACTGAATTGAATATGTTTCCTTCCTTCCCCTTCTGGCTTCTTCTCCAAAAACTTGTCTTGATAAATTGTCACGTTGTCTTGTTCTGCTCTAGATATGATAATTTGATAGATATGATAAATTGAGAAAAAATGCTTCTTTTTTGGCAGTTTTCTGCAGCAAAGGGAAGGTTTTGAATCTAGGTCAAGAGTGGGACAACAAAATTGAGCATATGTTAGAACAAATTAGAATAAATGCATTTTTGGGAGCAGTTTGTTTGCAGTAGGTAGGGAGTGTATAAATCAAGAGTTAGTACAGATTTTTTTTTCACAATTCAGCAGCTTCCTTTCTCTCTCTCTCTCTCTCTCTCTCTCTCTCTCTCTCTCTCTCTCTCCCATACAATCAATCAGAGGCCATAGTCTGAAGGAGGGAGCAGCCTGAGCACCAGTCAGGGGCTGCTGAGCTCAGACAGGAAGTTCTGCCTGGTGGAAGTCACACAGGGAGGTTAAGGGAAGCACTCCTAAAGTGTCCCACTCACATTCATGCCCCAGCACATGAGGAGAACAGCACAGGAGTGGAACAGGTGTGAGATTGGGATCTCAGGCATTGGCAGACATCCAAAGGAGGAAGCAGGGGAGTCTGCTGGTTGACTAAGGTAAGGTATCTTCTCACTCCCATGGTAACATTCACTGCAGGGAAGGGGGGGTAAATGGTAGATCATAACTGGGCATAGGTGCAACACCCTATCTAGGGAAAGAATATAAAGGGATTGAGGGAGGTATATGGGAAAAATAATAACACCCTAACTAGGGTAAGGGTATAAAGGAGAAAAGCTAGTAAACTTTAAGTAAAAGCTTATGGAGAAGCAAATTAATAACACACCTAGAATATAACAAGAAGGGGTAATCCAAACAAAAAAGGGAAATCAAGAAATGCCCTATGTGGAGTAACGACAAAAGTTATTTTTCAGGTCATAGAGAGAGTAGATTTGGGAATTGTAGGAGTGGTACAGTGCAGTTGCTGTGGAGCAGTAGTCTTCAGGGAGACCTTCTGGAGACTGAGGTCCCATCTGTGTGCACCTTTCTAGGCTGAAGCAGGAGGTCCCTAGATTCTGGGATGAGTTGACTAGGATTTGGGTGGCATCTTCACCTTCCCAGGGTCCACTAAGTCTACCTCCATTGCCTCAGAGGGTGCCAAGAAGGAGGGATGGCTGGAGTGTGGTGGGATGCGTGTAGGTTGATGTGCTAAGGTCGGACAGGACTGCCAAGATGAGGCACCCATTGTAGTAGCAAGGAAGGATGTGGTGGTCCTTTCAGAGCAGAGGCCCCAAGGTGGGAGACATAGGACCCCAATGAAAGAGGGAGCAACTTCTGGTGGGGGACTCAGTCTTTAGAGAGGTATTTTTGGGAATACCGCAGGAGAGAAGGAGAGAGGTGAGGTACCTACTTGGTACCTCAGCATGGGGGGATGGGGAGTGCATCTTTAGGCTCTATATGGAGGTGGAGCAGGAGGGAGAGGTGGATTTCATTGTCCACCTGAGGACAAATGACCTGTCTGGGGATGCAGCAAGGGTGGTGCAGGGTTAGGGAGATGGAGAGGGGTTTGAAGCAGGTAGCAGACACAGTGGTCTTTACTGAGGTGCTACCTGTACACTGATGGGAGAGGAGAGGAAACACCACACTATGATCTTCAGTGACTTGTTGAAGGCATGGTGCAGTGAGGAAAGGCTTGACTATGAGGGACTGGGGGTCCTACCTGGGTGGATAAAGGCCTGAACAAAGGAGATGGCCTCTGTCCATGTAGGAAGGGAAGGATGGTCCTGGGTAGAAGGTTTAAATGCTAATTCAATGGGCATTCAAACTAGCCAATTGAGGAATCAGAAGATTAAAGGGAGGCAGGGAATACCCACCCCAGAAGATGGAGCATCAGGAGAAAAGCGCAGAGAAATAAGTACCCAGGGTAGGGGGTACGGAAGAGGGAAGGGATGGGAGGGTTGAGAAGTGGATCTAAGGCTGAGAAAAAAACTAGGGAAGATGGGCAATGGGAGGATAAGAAAGGGAAGGAGAGTACTTTGGAAAAGAGAGGGATGATTGATGGACTCAGGAAGGGAGGACAAAGTAGGGGCACAGAAGGTCAAAAGGAGTGGAGAACAATCTGTGCAAATGCCAGAAGCCTAGGAAACAAAATTCCATGCCTTGAGGCTACCATTGTGGAGGAGCACTTGGATCTGGTGGCCATAACATAATCATGGTGCACCAACAAGCACAGCTATGAGGTCACCATACCAGTTTATACCATATTTCAAAAGGATTGGGCAAGGAGGAAAGGGGGAGGGTTATTTTATACACAAGGGATCATGGTATACAAGCCATTGAGATGCAAGGGTACAGCAGGGAAAAGGAGGAGTTGGAAGCTCTTTTGGTTGGTTTAGAGACAGGATCCAGGGACTTTGTCCATGTGGCAGTGGTGTACAGATCACCAACACAGGGAGAGGAGCTGGAAAGAGTTTTTTGGGGAGGCTATTGGCAGAATGGCAAGCAAAGGGGAACTAGTAATTATGGAGGATTTCAATATGCCGGATGTAGACTGAAACTTCCTGGTCACAGTTATGGCTTTGAGCAGGGTCATCTTAGATTCCCTGCAAGGGGAATTTCTCAAGTAGATGGTTACAGATATCACTAGAGACAGGGCACTGCCAGACCTGGTACTTATGAACAGGGACAGAATTGCAGCTATCACAGTGTGTAACCCTCTGGGTAAAGTGACCATCATACATATATGATGGCATATAGACTGGGCAGAAGAACACTTCTGCAGGTAAGAACCATTTTAGAAATTTGTGATGTAGTTTATGTTCCTTGCTCAGATCTTCCATCGTTGGCACAATGCATCTGTGTTCTACTATAGAACTCTGTGACTCAGAGGGACATAAACTACATCATGCAGTTCTGAAATGGCACATACAGTAACACATATTATACAATGGCAAGAAAGAAACCTGGTCTCTGATTGGTCAGTCTGGGACTGGACCCGTGATGTTATCCCAGCACATCATGGATCTAGTCTCAGCCTCACTGTGAACCAATTTGAATGCCCACCATGATGACCATTAGTTACTCTTTTTTTGCATCTTCTCTTAAAAAAACAAAAATATTCTTCCACACCAACAAAAACATTCTTTAAAATATTTTTTTTATTCTGTATTACAACAAGCCATTGTATAATAGCAATAATGCCCTCCAAGGTGTATGTTGTGCTGGGATGACGTCATGCCTCAGGTATGGGATGCACGTGGCCTGTGTCCTTGTGCCCAACCACCTGAGGCATGCCGTTATCTCAGCACAACATACACCCTGTCAGGCATTATTGCTTAAACAACATAGTGTAAGTCAGAAACACTCAATGGAATAACTAAAAAGCCTTTAGAGATGGAACAATGAGAGAATAAGAACCAATATTATAAAAACAGCTTTTACTTGGCAACATGACTTATAGGTTCAATGCAGTTCTCCTTTAAATCCACACTATCTCATGATGTCATATTGATGTAAAAACATGCTAATATCATGAACCACCCAGATAGGAGATCAGTGTGATAAGGTTCTTTCCTCGCCCTGCACAAGGTAGTAAGTCCCAAGAAAGAGATCTGGCTATCTTACCCCCCCCCCACCTCACATTAAGCACAGGACCTTCTAGCCATCTTCAATAAAGGATGGCCTGTTGCCAACCAATTAGGTCAACATCAGGAACAATCCAACATGTTGCTAACTATTCCAATTAGTACATTGGTTTACCCCAAACCTTCTAGAATCTGAAACTGATATCCACTTGCAGTGCTACAGCTGCTTGCAAATTTATATTTTAAATTACTCATCTGCTGACTTGTTGGTTATTGACCATTACACAATGGCAAGAAAGAATCCTGGTCTCTGATTGGTCAGTCTGGGACTGGACCCATGATGTTATCACAGCACAACATCACGGGTCTAGTCTCAGCCTCACTGTGAAACAATTTGGATGTCACCATGATGATCATTAGTTACTCTTTTTTTGCATCTTCTCTTAAGAAACAAAAATATTCTTCCACACTAACAAAAACATTCTTTAAATTTTTTTTTTATTCTGTATTACAACAAGCCATTGTATAATAGCAATAATGCCCTCCAGGGTGTGTGTTGTGCTGGGATAACATCACGCCTCAGGTATTGGACGCACTCGGCCTGCAGCCTCGCACCCAACCACCTGAGGCGTGGCATTATCCCAGCACAACGCACACCCTGTTGGGCATTATTGCTTAAGTAACTTAGCTATTACTGTTTTAATGCTCTGTTTCAATGTTTTTGTATTACAGTTGCAAAGTGTATTAGATTGTATATCCATGGGGCTCGCCCCAGCAAGTTTTTAGTCTTCATTTATAAAATATGTGTATCATAAGAATGTACACATAATTCCATTGTGAAATTTTCAATAAAATGTTATTTATAAAACAAAATATTCTAAAACATACTAATTACATTTAAATTGGGCTTGAGAAAAGCAGTATATAACCATAACACCACAATCTACATGTACTGTACCATAGACATACACGTAAAACATATATATTGAAATATTTCACCACTTTATACATCGGAAAAATTATGTATAAATAACATAAGTTAATTTATATAGGGTTCTAGATTAAATCGCAGTTCTGCTTTTTCTTAGCCTACCTATCTCTCTTATCTAAAGAAAAAACCTTTTTATAGCTGCATGGGTCGAGCCATGCTGACATATTACTATGATGTAGGAGAAAGAAGGGACTATGGATGCACATGACTAGACTGAGTTCTTCCATAGTGGAATCAAAGCACATGTGGTCCTCTTCATTCACCACAGTGCTGTTCTTTTGTCTGTTTCCCTTCCCTCCATGTTGCACTATTTATTTGCTGTATGTTTACTTCCGATTCACTTCTGGTAGCCACTGAAGTATCCCCAACCTGTACCAGTGGAGTGTGAATTATATTCCCACTATTAGAATGAAAATTAAACAGTCATATAGAATTTGATGGCACATAAGGACCGCTTAGCCCACCTAGTCTGCCCATTTTTCACTACCTACTGTATCACCACAGACATTTCTTGATCTCTGGCATATCCCCCCTTCCCCCGTCTTATCACTAAGGTTCCCTTATGCCTATCCCATGCTTTCTTGAATCCTGTTACAGTTTTGGCCCCCACCACCTCCACTGGGAGGCTGTTCCAGGTATCCATCATCCTCTCTGTGAAGACGTACTTCCTCACATCTCCCCAGAATCTACTCCCCTCCAGCTTTAAAGCATGACCCCTTGTCCTTAAGCATCTCTTTTTCTGAAAGATGCTTGTTGATTGAAACTTTATTTATACCTGTGAGGTATTTGAAAGTTTCTGTCATATCCCCACCCCCATCCCTCCAGTGTATACATATTAAAGTACTTCAGTCTTTCCTCATGGGGCTTTTGATGCAGACCCTGCACCATTTTGGTTGCCCTCCTCTGGACCACTTCCACTCTTCTTATGTCCTTCTAGAGATGAGGTCTCCAGAACTGGACACAGTACTACAGGTGAGGTCTCATCAGTGATCTATACAGGGGTAACACCACCTCCCTCTTTCTGTTAGTGATCCCCCTTCCTATGCACCATAGCATCCCGCTAGCTCCCCCAACTGCCTTGTCACACTGTCTAGCCACCTTTAGGTCATCAGATATGATAACTCCCAGGTCTCTTTCCTGTTTGGTGTTCACCAATACCTCTCTTCCTATTTTGTACTCCTCCCCTGGGTTTCTGTGCCCCAAGTGCATGATTTTGCACTTTTTTGCATCGGAACCCAGTTGCCATACCCTTGACCACTCCTCTAACTTTTTCAGATCCCCTCTCATTCCCCCACTGCAGTGTTTACTGTGTTGCAGATATTAGTGTCATCTGCAAACAGGCAAACCTTTCCCTCCAGCCCCTCTGCAATGTCACTAATTAAGACGTTAAAGAAGACTGGTCCCAGCACAGATCTATGAGGTACCCCACTGGTCACCCTCCCTTCCTCAGAGTGAACTCCATTTACAACTGCCCTTTGTCTCTTATCCCTTAGCCAATTTCTTACCCAGCTTACCATCTTTGGTCCCACTCCTAGGCTACCTAGCTTGCTTACTAATCTCCTATGTGGGATGGTGTTGAAGGCCTTGCTGAAATCCAGGTAGGTCACATCCACCGCTCCTCCCTGATCTAATTCCCTGGTCACCCAGTCAAAGACATTTATTAGATTTGTTTGACAAGACTCCCCCCCATGAATCCATGCTGTCTTGTGTCCTGTAAGCCACTGAGTTCAAGATATTCCACTATCCTTTCCTTCAGTATTGATTCCAATAATTTCCCCCCCACCGAAGTCATGCTGACTGGCCTGTAGTTGCCGGCCTCCTCCCTACTACCACTTTGGTAAAGTGAAACTGCATCTATCCTCCTCTGGTCCCCCAGAACCTTTCCCATCTCCAGTGTGAGGTTGAACAGGACTGTCAGAGGTGCAGCCAGCACCTCCTTGAGTTATCTTAGTATCCTTGGATGGATCCTGTCTGGCCCCATTGCCTTATCCACTTTCAGATTTGTGAGTTCCTTCAGGACTCTCTCCTCTGTAAATGGACTAGTGTCTACCTCCCTTCCTTTGATACTCCTGTCACTTTTCTATAGCCCATCTCCTTCCCTTTCTTCTGTGAACATTGAACAAAAGTTGACAATGCTGCCCTTTTCTGTAGTGACAAAAACCCTGCCACACTCCTTAACAAACTCCAGACTGATTTCGGTCGGCTCCAGACCTGGTTCATTTCCAAAGGTCTTGTCCTTAACTCCAATAAAACAAACTTCATGATTTTCTCCAGCCCTCGCAGACCCCTCGACTTTGACCTCTCCCTCTATGAAAACCTCAGTAATCCCATTGAAAAAGTCAGTGAATTTAAGTACCTTGGCCTACTACTTGATTGCCACCTCAGTTTTGATGCTCACACCACTCACACCATCAAGAAAGCCCACCAACGACTTGATATTCTTCACAGGATGAAACAGTTCCTTAACAAGGAATCAAGGTCCCTCCTTTTTACCAGCTTCCTCCTTCCTGTTTTCGACTATGGTTCTCTTGTCTATTACCCCCGCCTCTCCCTTAAAAATGTCTTCAGGCTTTGCAGTTCTTACCACAATGCTATTCATTTTGCCTCAGGCCTCCCAAAACACACTCACCACTATGACTTCTACAGAGTCTCTGGCCGGCTCGCCCTCCAGGCCGACTCAACTGCAAAATAGCCACCTACTTCTATAAACTCTCTCGTGGTTTCCTCCCTGACTGCCTCTGCTCCCTTTTTCAGACAGCTGCTCCCCCCAGGACCATGAGGTAGTCTGCCTCTCTGTCTTTCTCTTTCCCCTTCTGCAGCACCACCCACAGCCAAAAAACTCTCTCCTTTCTGGGCCCCAAACTCTTCAACTCTCTTCCCTCTGGACTCAAACTTTGTCCCTCCACCTCTTTCTTTAAACATAACGTCAAGATCCACTTCTCCTACTCCTCCTCCAGCACCTGCTATCAGGCCTAATTTGGCTTTCCTCTTTACTTACCCTATCCCCTCACATGCTGCTTATTTTCCTTAAAAATTGCACTTATCCCCGAGCACTACTTAGCACTTCTAAGTAATCATAAGGTCACCTGCTTGTTTGAAATTGACCACATTTTTATTTTTTACTGTTAGTGTATCTCTTGATTGTTATCCTTACGAATTTATATCTCCCTTCTTGTTTGAGATTGTCCACTTATGTATTGGTAATAACTGTTTTATCACTAGATTGATTGTGTTAGTTGTTTGTCACTCTCCTTGTTTCTTGTAACTGGAGACTTATGTAAATGGGCAGCAATGCTCACGTGCCTTTCCAGTATAACCAATAAATGACGATGATGATGATGAAGTATTTGTTCAAGATATCTGCCTTTTCATGCTCACCTCCACACAGTCCCCCTTTCCCTTCTTAGTCTTACAATCCCTCCCCAGGTCTTTCTCTTTTTGCTTACGTACCTAAAACATTTCTTGTCTCCTTTCTTTATTTCCTGGGCTATTTTTTCCACTGTTTGGACCTTTGTGCTACTGATTTCCCTGCCTCCTTCTGTTTCTCCCGATACAGTTCCCTATCCTCCTCTTTCAGGTGTCTTCCTATACCTCCTGAATGCTAACTTTTTTGCCCTTACCTTCCCAGGCACCTGCTTAGAGAACCATAGTGGTCTTTTTTCCCCTCTTGGCTTTGCTTACTAGCCTGACACAGAGATTTGTTTCTTCTCTATGTCCCTTTTTAGTTTTGCCCAAAGTTCCTCCACTCCATCCAAGTCCTCTCCCCCCATCAGGGAATCCCTGAGGAATTCTCCCATCTTTTTAAAATTGGCCCTACTGAAGTCCAGGGCACTTGTCCTTTTGTGGTTCACTCCTGCCCCAGTCCTCACATTGAACCACAAAGTACAGTGATCACTAGTCCCCAGATGGCCACCCTCCATGCAGTCTGCAACACTGTCCCCTTTAGTTAGTACAAGGTCCAGTATTGCCCCCTCATGAGTGGGCGCTCTAGTTATTTGCCTGAGGAACACCCCCTGCAGGGAGTCCAGCATCTTCCTGCTTCTAGCTTTAGCTGCAGCTAGGATACTCCATTCTACATCCGGCAGATTGAAGTGTCCCACCAGCAGCAACTCCCCTTATTTGCCATCTTTTGGATGGCTGCCCCAAGAACCGTATCCAGCTTACCCCACTCTGTGCTGTAGGTCTGTAGATCACGCCAATGTGAATAGTGGCTCCATTTCTCGTCTCTCTGTAATTCTGCAGTAACCACCTGCTTCAATGATTACTGTGCTATTCACAATATAGCTTGCTGTAGAAACAGAAACATAGATGATAATGGCAGAAGGGGACCGCAAGGTCCACCTAATCTACCCAAGGTTCATAGATTTCTACCCCGTCCCTATTTACCCCTCTTGAGAATGATACTTTGTTGTCTGTCCCAAGCTCTTTTGAACCCCCATGACTGTTTTGGCACCCACGGCCTCTGGAAGTAGGTAGTTCCAGGCGTCCACCACCCTCTTAGTGAAGAAGAACTTCCTACTATTGGTCCAGAACTTCCCCCTTTCAGTATCAGATCATACTCCCTTGTTCTACTACATTCCTTGACATGAAAGAGTCCTTGCATCTGTACCTTATTTATACCCTTGATGCACCTGAAGGTCTCGATCATGTCTCCCCCCTCTCCCTCCTCTGATCCAGGGAGTACATGTTTAATTCCCTCAACCTATTTTCATATGTCATCTGGTGTAACCCCTGTATCATTTTTGTTACCCATATTTGCACTGTCTCTATCCTATCAATGCCCTTTCTGAAATGTGGACTCCAAAACTGCACACAGTATTCCAGGTGGGGGCGGGCAGGTGCCTTGTACAGTGGCAATATCATTTCCCTACTTCTGCTCATGATTCCCCTCCCAATGCATCCCAGAATGCCACTAGCCTTTAGTGCTGCATTCTCGCACTGTCCACCAACTTTCAAGTTGTCTGTTGTCATGATCCCCAGGTCACATTCCTGGCTGGTTGCAGCTTGTCTTTCTCCTCCCAAGTAGTACTCCCCTTTTTGGGTTGCTTCTTCTTAGGTGCATGATTTTTCACTTTTTTGGTGTTGAATTTTAGCTGCACTGCTCTGGACCACTCCTCCAGTTTCTTTAGGTCTGATTCCATTTTCTTTACTCCCTATGGGGAGTCCACCCTTTTGCATATCTTGGTGTCATCCATGAACAGACGCACCTTCCCCTCGAGCCCATTTGCAATGTTGGCTATGACTACAGTACACTGAAGAGTAGAGGCCACAACACAGAGCCCTGGGGCACCCCACTGGTTATCTCCCCCACTTTTGGTTTTTGAAAATAGTAAACTTTATTGAACATTTTTTACTATTCTACAATACTATACTAGACATTTTACAGTTTCAGTTGGAAGTTCTCACATCTCATTAAGAGTTCAGACATTACATCCCATCAATATTCAGGGATGAGTTGGTTTGGACATAAAGGAATACATTTTTTGACAGCAGTCATGTTGCAGCCCTGGGTGTGGGGCAGGTATACTAGATTTACATTGTATTCTTATGCACCCCCTTCCCAGGGTCAACTGCGCATTGCTCAGATCAGTACTCTGCTTTGAGGCAGGATCTACTCTCGATTGTAACAGGAGGGTTTCTAACCAGCTCCATCTGCTAAGGTACTGTTTAGGATTGTTTCTCATGTAACAGATCATCTTCTCTGTTTTTAGTGCCTCCAGAATGGCATTGAGCCCTTCATCATAGGTTGGCACTTTGTCATCCAGCCAATATTTTAAGATCAGCTTCTTCACCATTGGTGAGATGCATGTAATGTGGAATCTCCTGTTTCTCATTAGCTTGTCTAAGCTTAGGCCCAAAAGGCAGACTCTGGGGGAGAAGGCTCCCTCCAGACACAGTAAGGGATCTAGGCTTGATTTCACCTTCTCCAATAGTGGTTTTGCCTTTGGGCAGTCCCATAGAATGTGTTTTAGTGTGCCTGTGTCTGTCTGGCATTATGAACATTTGTCAGAGTTTAGCTTCCCCATCTTATGAAGTTTGACTGGGGTTAGGTACAGATTGTGGTTGATGCTGAATTGCATAAGTCTAAGCCCATCAAATTTCAGGTATTTTTAAGTTCCTCTCCAGACAGCAGCTGTGATCATGGGTGATTTGAGTTCTGGGAATTCTGACTGCCAGCATATGCATGTTGTGCTTCTTTGGTCTGTACTGGCATGTAGGAGTTCTTTATAGATAAGAGAGACTTCATGTCTTTGGGTTACCTCCCCAATTTTTGATAATGTGCCATTTGCCTGCACTCTCTGTGTTCTACTGTGCAGCCAATTGTTCACCCAGTCTACCACCTCCTGTCCCACCTTTGTGCAGTCTAGCGTTTTTGCCAGCCTTTTGTGTGGAGCAGAGTCAAAGGCCTTGCTAAAGCCCAGGTAGACCACATCAACTGCTCCCCATTATCAACAGCCTTAGTAACCCAGTTGAAGAATTCGATCAGGTTTGTCTGGCAAGACCTCCCACCATGAACCCATGTTAGGGAGGCAGTATAGCGCAGTAGTTTAAGGCTCTGAGCTGCAAACCTGGAGACCTAGGTGTGAATTCCACAGCCCCCACTTGCATACTGTGTGACCCTGAGCAAGTCACTTAACTTCCTTGTGCTCCCAGGTCACACCTGGAAACAAGCTTCAGCTTAGTGTGCTTCTCCTGGTTAAACAATGTCTCCTTTCCCTTATTTATGATCCTGCTGACCACTGGATTCCAGGAATGTTAATATTCTCTGCTTGAGTAAGCATTCCATCAATTTTCCTATGACTTAAGAGAGACTCACTGGGCAGTGTTCAAGCCCAGGCCAGTTATGCCAGCAGTAACCAGATTATGGATAGTAGCTACTCCTTTTCCTTTGTGTTTGCTGTCCCATAGCTAAAACCTCCATATTTGGAAGTTGAGAAGTTCTGTTGGTGAGCTGACTGAGTCTGCAGAATCAAATTTGCCCTGAGTTGGGTTTGTAGGAATTGGAGACAGCACTGGGCTTGGAAATACCAGGTTCTTGTTTTGTAGCAACTGCAGCTTTTTTGTTTTGTAAATGTGTGTGACCAGGTTGTGAGTCACCACTTGGTGCGCTTGGATCAGCAGTGTTTTGGGACCTCAGAGGTAGTTCTCTTGGACTTTTTCTCTGAGAAGAAATCATCTGCTGTATCCTTAGATTGGCAGACAGACTTGGACATATTTAAATTCAACCAGTGAGTACATCAGTCACTTTCTCCACTCTGCTAATTCTACTATGGGAAAGAAAGAAAAAAACAAACTGTGGTCAGCGCCACTATGGCTGCTAATGCAGTCCCTTGATTAGGACCATTTCACAGATTTTTTTTTCCAGTATCGGCAGTCAGCACCTGTCAAGTTTCGAAATGTTGACATCACATACCCCGTTTACATGCAGGGTCAGTGATGTCAGCATTTCAAAACTTGACACATGTTGACTCCCCATACTGAAACTGATACTATAAAATGGTCCTTTTGATCCTCTACCTGTACCAGTGGAGTGTGAATTATATTCCCATTATTAGAATGAAAATAACCTCTGTATTTTTGCAGTAACCACCTGCTTTGATAATTGCTATGTTGTTCACAATATTGCTTGATGTAGAACTTGAAAGTGCAGTGTTCAGGTCCAGGTTAGTCCAATCAGCCTCTAATCTACCATGGTGCGATCTAAGGGGGGGATGGCCTGGAGACAGTGGACACATTGTAAATCCACCAAGGAACAAATGCCAGTCATATTATGTCTAGTAAGGAATCACATGACTAAATTGCTAGTCATATATGAGAGAAATCATAGAAACATAGAATTTGTTGGCAGATAAGGACTGCTTGGCCCACCTAGTCTGCCCATTTCCCTACCTGATGGATAAGCTGCAAATTCTAGTTAATCAACAGCTTACTTCCTCCTACCCCCACTAGAATTGCCTTATGCCTGTTCCATGCATTCTTGAATTCTCCCACTGTTCCTGACTCCACAACCTCCTCAGGAAGGCTGTTCCATGCATCCGCAACCCTCTCTGTGAAAAAATACTTTCTAACATTACCTCTGAGCCATCCCCCCTCTATCTTCAAATTGTGCCTCTTGTTCTTGCATACCTCTTCTTCTGAAAGATACTACCCTCTTGTACTTTGTTAATTCCCTTCAGATACTTGAAAGTTTCTATCATATCCCCCCCTTCCTCCTTTCCTCGAGGGTATACATATTAAGCTGCTTTAGTCTCTCCTTATATGTCTTCTGGTGCAGACCCTGCACCATTTTGGTTCTCCCTCCTCTGAATAGCCTCCACTCTGTCTATGTCTTTGCAGATGGGGTCTCAGAATTGCACGATACTCCAGATGGGGTCTCACTAACTGTCTGTACAGAGGGATAACAATTTCCTGTTTTCTACTGTTGATGCCTCTCCCTATGCATCCCAGTATCCCCCCAGCTATCCTTACTGCCTTCTCACATTGCTTGCCCACCTTTAGGTCATCTGATATAATTACTCCTAGGTCTCTTTTGATTTTTGTTGTTGTTATTAATTCAATCCCCCATTATGTACTCTTCCCCTGGGTTTTTGTTTCCCAGATGCATTACCTTGCACTTCTTTGCATCGAATCTGAGCTGCCACATATTTGACCGTTCCTCCAACCTTGCCAAGTCCCTTTTCATTCTTTCCACACCACCTTGTGTATCAACCCTGTTGCAGATCTTTGTGTCATCTGCAAAGAAACATAACTTTCCTTCCAGGTGCTCTCCAATGTCACTTATAAAGACATTAAAGAGGACTGGTCCCAGTACCAAACCCTGCAGTACCCCGCTGGTTACCCTCCTTTCTTCACTGTGAACTCCGTTTACTATTACCCTTTGCGTCCTGTTGTCCAGCCAGTTTTTTATCCAAGCTATCACCCTGGGACCCACTCCAAGGCTGGCTAACTTGCATAATAATCTTTTGTGTGAGACTGTGTCAACTGCCTTGCTAAAATTTAGGTAGGCCATATCCACACCCCTCCCTGGTCTACTACTTTGGCCACCCAGTTGAAGAAATCAATTAGGTTCATCTGACAAGACCTTCCTGCTGTGAAACCATGCTGCCTTGGGTCCTGTGCCCCACTGGCCTCTAGGTACTCAACAATTCTTTTCTTCAGAAGTGATTCCATCATTTTCCCTACCACTGAAGTCCAACTAACTGGTCTGTATTTTCCTGCCTCTGCCCTGCTCCCATTTTTATGAAGTGGAATCACATTTTCCCTCCTCCAGTCCTCAGGTACCACCCCATCCTCCCATGATTTGTTGAAGAGAGTAGTCAATGGTGTTACTTGCTCTACCCTTAGTTCTTTTAGAATTCTTGGGTGAATCCCATCAGGCCCCATTGCTTTGTCCACCCTCAGTTTCAAGAGTTCTTTCAAAACCCTTTCTTCTGTGAATGGACTGGTATCAACCCCCTTATTCAGAGTTTCTCACTTGCTTGGTTTAAGTACCTGCCCCTCCTCTTCCGTTGTGAATACTGAGCAGAAATATTCATTCAGTATCCCTGCTTTTTCACTGTCACCCTCTGCCCACATTTCCTCCCCTTTATTAAGTCTCTGTATCCCTAACTCCCTTGGCCTTTCTTCACTCCCTAATGTACCTATAAAAGGTTTTATCCCCCTTCTTAACAGAGTTGGCTATCTTTTCCTCATTTTGTGCCTTTGCTATTCTGACTGTCTTCCCAGCCTCCTTCTGCTTTAACTGATAACGTTCTCTGTCCTGCTCCTTCTGTGTTTCCTTATTTCTTGAATGCTACCCTTTTCTCCTTAACCATCCCTGCCACCTCTTTTGAGAACCATAGTGGTTTTTTCCTTCATTTTGTTTTGTTGATTTGCTTCACACAAAGGCTTGTTGCCTCTGTGATGGCTGTTTTGACTATTCCCCATTGTTCCTCCACCCCTCCTTCTTGCCCGTTTGCTACTGCTTTTCTGAGGCATTCTCTCATTTTCCCAAAGTCAGCCTTCCTAAAGTCCAGTACTCTTGTTTTTGTATGGCTTGACTCTATGGCTGTGTTTATTGTGAACCACACTGTTTGGTAGTCACTTGTTCCCAGATGGCTACCCACTTCTAAATCTGAGATCCTTTCTCCTTCCCCATTTGAGAGTATGAGGTCTAAGATTGCTCCCTCCCGAGTGGATTCCAACACTAGCTGTCTGAGGCATGCCCCCTGTAGGGACATCAAGAATGACCCTGCTCTTGGATGTGCCTGCACCAAAAGGTGCTCCTGTTAACATCTGGCATATTCAGGTCCCCCATCAACAATATCTCCCCCTTTTTCTGCCATTTTAAGGATACCTTCTATCATTTCCTTTTTCATTTCCTCCTCCTGAGATGGAGGTCTGTACACAACCCTCATGCAGACTGTGGTGCCATTTCCTGTCTCCAGGGTGACCCACAGTGACTCATCAACTTCCTGTTTACCCCTTAGTTCTGTTGCTTTAGTCCCTTCCCTTATATAGAGAGCTACTCCTCCTCCTTTTACCCACCCTGTCCCTCCTGTAGACTGTGTATCCCGGTATGTTGACATCCCAGTCATGATTCTCTGTGTACCATGTTTCAGTGACTGACACAATATCCAGGCATCCCTCTTCCATCAAGGCCACTAGTTCAGGGAGCTTGTTGCACAGACTGCAGGCATTGGAACTCATCACCTTCCATTTATTTTTTATGGCCTTACCTCTTTTAGCCCCATCCCTGTCATTACTGCCTTTTTCTGCATTTATCCCTGTCCTGCTCCCTACTGACTTCTCTACCTTGGTATTTACCTCTCTAACTATTGTGTTTTGTGGGGGCAGGTTGGGATTTCCCTGCTCCTTTTCAGTAACTTTCCCCTTGGCTAGTTTAAATGCTTGCCAATGAAGCATTTAAACCTGTCACCTAGGATCCTGGTTCCCCCTCGGACAGATGCAGACCATCACGCCAGTATAAGCCTGCATCCCTCCAGGTTGCTCCCCAGTCCCCAATGAAGCCAAAACCCTGAGCTCCACACCAGTTTTTCAACCATTCATTGAATCCCATGGTGTGGAATACCTTAGCATCATCCTTGTCATAGACAGGCAGCACCTTCGAGAAGGTTATCGTACATGTTACTTTTCTAAGCCCCTCCCCAACTCCATAAACTCCTCTTGCACTGTTTTGATCCCATTAACAGCCAGGTCATTTGTCCCTAACTGGACAAAGACATCCAGCTCCCTCCCTTATGCAGCTGCTCCCATGATCCTGACAATTCACTTCCTGTCCCTCCAAGCCATGGCGCCAGGCAGGCACCTTACTTCCCTATCCCTTTCTTCCCCCACTTCTACCCCCCTAATGATCGAGTCCCCCGCCAGGAGTTGTTTCCTTCCCCTGTGGGGTTTCATGCCACTCTCCTGTGGGTCTGCTTTGTGAAGGTTCCCAGCATCCTCCTTGGCCTCCACTGCAGGTGCCTCCATAGAGGAACCACTCTTTGCCAGAACAACATATGAATTGTGGAGAGCTACAACTGGAGGGATGCACCTCTGTTCCACCACCCTTTCCCTCCCTGAGCCCACCTTGGTCCAACCACTCCTCTTTCTTGGCAACCTCTGAAGTAACGGTGGTGGCACTGGTGGTCCCTGGGTGGGGGAAGAGGTCTCACGAATCCTAGCCAAGTCAGCCTGGAGACGGGCAACCTCCTTCCTCAGACCAGAGAGGTGCCTGCAAACAGGGCAGCATCGCAGCCTCCAGAATGTCTCCCGGAACACTGCTGCCTCACAGCCATTGCACTGCACCACTCCCATCTTGACTTATTTTGTGTCCCCTCTCCTGTTGCTTTGTATGCTTACTATCTCCTCCCTCTATGTATTTTTACACTTACTTTCCTACTGACTATGTACCCTTACAACTCTCGCCCTTCCTGTTCTGGGACAGGTACATGTTAGATCCTATATTATCGTGAAAAATCATAAACAGTCATTAAGATCATTAAATATTGCTGACAATGCACATTCCAAAAAATGAATCTCTTAAACATGGTTATACCTCTACTTTTCACAAGTGATTCTGTAATTGCTGAAAAAACAGCAATCATTTACATGACTTTTAATAAGTAAATTCCTCCATCTTTGAGTGCCTATAGCACAAGCAGGTTCTCTGATCATGATCACTACACAAAGTCAAAATGCAGCACTTGAATACTAGTAAATACTGAGAACACTGCAGTGTATGATTAGTTACTTCCCCAAAAAGAACAGAATTGAGTGATTGTATAATCAGAATTCATAAAACATAATTTTGGGGATGAAAAAAAGGGGTGAGAAGTGAAGGTTCCTTAGCTGAGGGAAGGAGGGATGCACTGACTGCTATTTTGTCCAGCAATTACAGAATCACTTTTGAAAAGTACTGGTATAACAGTGTTTAAAGAGGACAGGAAATAAAAGACAAATACATTGCTTGCTACAGTAAAGTTGCACTGTAGCACAGTATACCGACTGGTGTACAATTGTGGTACCCATTGAATAACATGTATATCGCTACTGTGCAATTTGAGTGGTAGAGTGGTACCAAGCTACTCTTCTGTTGTAACCACTGTATGTCCTGTCTGATTTTGTGACCTGAAATATAGTGGCTGTTTTAAAAGTACTAAGTTTAAAGCTTGTTTAGCAGACCATGCTGTTCAATATATAGCAAGCATATTCTTTGGAGTGAGTCATTTTCTCATTGGTGTTACACTTTCTGTTAGTAGTGGCATGGGTGTTTGTCATGATATTGTTTTGAAATCAAAAGGCTTATGACTGGAAATATTTTCTGTCATTATGGACTTGCAAGGTTTGATTTCCAGAGCATAGAAATCATGTTTTTAGAAATGATGTTTTTTGAATCAGCTCAACTGTCCAATATTGTTGTCCATAGTGATTACTGATTCAGTGCATCTAGTAATGAAAATTAAAACTCTGCATATCATTAATGGGTGGTTTTAAGGAGACAGCTGGATCTGGCCCATGTTGCAAGCTGTATTGTGACTGCAGGGTCTGTGGGGTGAGTACTGTTGATAATGTTGGACATGCAAACATTCCATGCTGGTGACCCAAGCTCATGTACTGACAAGGCTGGATGGCATCCACTCTAATGTCACCAATCTCTGTAGAGGAACAGCTGCATTTCCTGTTGCACACTTGCCCCCTTGTGGCCCCTGGGGAGGGGAAATGAGCACCTTGTGAGTGGATATGTAGTAAGGGTACAATGATGTGTAGGAGTGCCCAAGGAGTAGATAGACTGTATATTTCACTGATGTGCCAATCTTGTTGCATGGACTCCACCTTTCAACCTGTCAGGATACTTCCCAGCAGGGGCCTACGTGACTGAGACACATTAGTAACCCTGGCAGGTGTGGAGAGAAGCAAGGCATATGTTGTGAGAAAAAACACCCAACCACCACTACTCAGCACAAATGGCACTATTCCACTCACTCAACAGTAAAGATAGGACCAGATGGACATGCACCTTGAAAGAGTGAGGTCAGAGTGGAAAATAGATATGCTGACATTACATCAGACAAGCTCTCAAACAAAATAAGCTGTTGATTAATAATTCCAAATGTTCTATGGATGCCTGTTTAAAACAATTTAGTTTCTGGTAGTTCTAGCAGGCCATGTTGCTGATCTGTATTCACTATGACAAAATGAAGTGGAATTATACCCCCCAACACACACACACACACACACACACACACACATAACCCCTTATGTTGCACTTGACCTGTCTTAGTCTCTATTCAGACAATGACTAGACATTCACTGGGTTATTTGTGATTGTATGATTTCAGACTACAGTAGGCACATATGGGGAAATATCTTGTGCCATTACGGACTTGCAAGGTTTGATTTCCAATGCAGACTTCCTATATCTGATGTCAATTTTTAATGAATGCAGAAAACTGAATCACACCATGCTCCACATTTTAAAGCCATTTATTTTAAACTGAACCATACACATCTGATGATGCTTGTGTGTGCTGGTTGGGTTGTAGGGATGAGGGTGTTTAGAAAGTGAACATGAATGCGTGAATGACATTGACAGTGATTTGAGCAGTCAGTCTGGTGCAGACATGACGTCAGGCAACAGATCAATGTTGGAAAATAAATGTGTAGCAGTGACTTCAACTTTTGCTTAAACGTATGTTATATGCATACAGGCTAACTGAAAATATTTTATATTTCACAAGAAAGTACGTAAAACAATTTAATTCATTCTTTTCGGTCGATGCAGAGATCACATCCAAAATCCACTGAGATGGAAAATTTTCACTATGGTAAAGAAATAAGTTAAATTATTAAGAAAGAAAGGTAACAGAGCCACTCTTTCACCAGGCTTGGTTCTGGCGCAGTCACAAAAGATAGGACATGCAAACAGCCACCATCACTCATATTAAGTCACTGCAATGATAGCAGAGATGGATGAGCGGATACACTTATTTAGTTTATTGTAACATCTTAAAACAGTATCGTGAGAAAAAAACACCCAGTCTGCTATCATTTCAGTGAATTCACATAACTGAATGCAAACTGATGTTTGCATTTCCTAAAATTATTCATGGTAGTATACAACAAGCAATGCACAATTTCTGAAAGGGGTTCTATTTGTTCCTTTAAAATTCTTTACAGCTGTGAGTTGGATATTATTGATCTGTTCACTTCATTAGCTATACTAAATCTGACACTGAATCATGCACATATAGAGTAGTGTACACATTTAACATTTTAGTGCAGACATTATGACTGGTAATGATAAAAAAAAAATACCATGTGTTTTGCAATGTTGCTTGTGCATTTCAGCATGGGTGGAATATAGGCAACTAAATATGTATTAATTTATGCTAAGTATCAAAGCTTCTGCAGTCCATTTACATTTTTTTTCTTTTATCTGATTGCAATCAGGAAAGAAAACATTAGTTTCAACCCCCCACCACCACACACACAAACACACACACACACACACACACACACACACACAAATCTCCATACGGTATCAATCTTTTTTTCATACCTTTGACAAGTAACAGTTTTTCTATTAAACATTTCAGTACATAAATAATTTTGTTATACAACCCCCCACAAACATCCCTACCTCCATGCATTAGCAATCTTGTGTTCATATCTATGACAAATAAAACTTTTCCTTATACTTTTTTAAATGTTAGGTCCTTCTCCATTTAATATTGTGGCTCCATTTGTTTTTATGGGAGATTGTAAGGCTTGCTGACCAGCAGTGAAATCCTGTGCTGCTGCTGCTGTCTGCAAGTGAGCAGAAGAACTGTGGAGCCACTGTGGAACTCTAGAGGGGGGAACTGGAGAAAGAGTCTTCAGTAGCAGCAGTTTCTCCTCGGGTTCTTGTCCTTTATTACATACTCATGATGGGAGTGGGAGACTGACCAGTGCCAAGGGTCCCAACTACTTGTATAAAATCAAAGTACTTTCAGTGCTCCCAGATATTGAGCAATTCCTACAGTGTAGTACTAACAAGTGAAGCAATCAGCTATTCAGAGAAAAATACAAACACTGAAATTGATGGCACAAAAAGCCCCATTGGTCCATTCAGCAACATATTAAAGAGGGACTCCTGTCAAAAGTTATAAACTGCAGAATTAGAATAAGCATACCTCCAATAAATCCCATACCAAAAATTAGATTTCTGCATTACTTTGTTTTAAAGTTATAGGCTATTTTGTAACCCTGATTTCACTACCTGTTCAGAGAAGCCAGTTTCAGTGAAGAGCCACTTATGATGTCATCTTCTGAACTCACACGCTAGTCCTCCCTGTCAGCAGCCTTATAGGACCTGCTTCTCCGAAGTTTAAGAAACTGTAGCTATAGTAATCCTTTTAAAAAATGACATAGGGTTGGCTGCAATGCTTGCATTTCCAGAATGTTCAGTTGCATGGTTCTGCACTTTAGAACATGACAGAAGATGGTTTTGGACTGCAACACTGAACCAAGGCACAGAATATCAAGGTGGTGCACAATTTTAAAATGTTGGGGGCGACACATAATCTCAGCATTTGACAGGGATGTGCCATCTCAAAATGTGGTAGAACAATCAGTCTTGGAATGCAACACACATTGAGGAATTTGGTGGGGACTGGCAATTTCAGAATATAGTGGGGATACACGCTGTCAGTATGTGACAGGATACACCATTTATTCTGAAATTGCTTGTCCCTGCCACATTCCAGAATAGTACGCACCCACTATACATTTCAAAACTGTGCATCACATCCCCACCACATTCCAACATTATCTGCCCCAGCCACATTCTAAATGTATGCATCCCTGCTACATTCCAAAATTTCACAGCTCTTCCCCAATTCCCAAATTGCACATCCCTGCCACATTCTGAAATGGTGTATCCCCACCAAATTCCATAATTGCACATCCCTGCCAAGTTGTGTGTCAATGCAACTTTCCAAAATTATGTATCACCATCACATTGCAAAACTGAGCATCACCACCACATTCTGAAACTGTGTCACCGCCACATTCCGAAACTATGCGTCACCACCACATTCCAAAATTGTACATCACTGACACATGTAAAACTGTATGTCACTGCCACATTCCGAAATTGTGCATCACTGCCGCATTCTCAAATGGTGTGTCACCACCACTTTCCAAAATTGTGTGTTACTGCTGCATTCTAAACCTGTGCATCACTGCTGTACCTGAAATGATGCATCACCACCACATTCTGAACCTGTGTGTCACCACTGCTTTCTGAAATTGTGCATCACTGCCGCATTCCAAAATTGTGCATCACCATCACATTCCAAAATTGTGCATCACTGCCACATTCTGAACCTGTGCGTCACCACCAAATTCTGAAATTATGCATCACCGCCACATTCCAAAGCTGTGTGTCACCATTGCATTCCAAAGTTGTGCATCACTGCTGCAATCCTAAATTGTGTGTCATTGCCACATTCCAAACCTGTGCATCATCACCGCATTCTGAAATTGTGCGTCACCGCTGCATTCCGAAATTGTGCATTACTGCTGTATTCCAAATCAGTATGTTACCACCACATTCTGAACTTGTACATCACTGCTACATTATGAACCTGTGTATCACTACTGCATTTTTAAATTGTGCATCACTGCTTCATTCCAAAATTGATCATTACCACCGCATTCTGAAACTGTGCATCACTGCCACATTCTGAAATTGTGTGTCATGGCCATATCCCGAAATTGTGTATCACTGCCACATTCTGAAATTAATGTGTTCTGGCTGCTTTCTGAGACTGTATCATTGCTGCATTCCACAGTAGCAACTTGGTGACATTTTGAAATCTCATACCATGCAGTATTTTAAAACTTGTACACAACTTTGTCATTCTAAAGCTATTTTGAAGTACTGTACCTTGCATCTACACATTATGGAAGTGCATGTGCTGACCCACCATGTCAGTTTTCCTTTTTCAGATGTTTACTACATCTGCAGTTTTAACCCTTAGGCTGCCGACAGAATTAGAACGTATAGGAATTTTAAACTGGTATATCAGCCCGTGGCCCTGCAAGGGTTAAGTAACATAGGAGAAATAAGTTGTATAAGGTAGTTTGCAAGGAGGACTACAGTAGGTTGTGAGTTCAAGATATAACATCATCAGCAGCTCTTCACTGAAACTGGCTTTTTAGAACAGGCAGTGAATTAAGGGTTACAAAGTGACTTGTAACTTTTAAACAAAGTAACTTACAGATCTGATTTTTTGCATGAGACTGTTTGAGGGTATGTTGATCTAAATTCGGAATTTATTGATGCCAGAAATTTTGGACTCAGTCTTTCTTTAAATATTAAATATATATTTAAATATTAAATTGACAATTTTCAATATAAAGGGACTATATTTGACAGGAGAAAAATCCCAGTAGATTTACAAGGAACCATAAACACAATCTGGATCCTACTTTATGTATACTGTGGCCCGGATATGCAAAGCCAGTTGCACATGGTGCAACTGAGTTGTGCTGGCACAAGTGCAGACTTGCACCAAGGAGCAATATTCAACAGGAACCAGTGTGCAGCACAAATCTCATTGCGCAAATGTGCAACTATAATGAATGCAGGTGCAAGTGCAGGGAGCGTGCCCATGAATATCCAGTGCAGTGCGCTATTCAACTGTTAAACTATGGCCCAAGTGCAGAGCAAATCAGAAATGCTCCTAGCAGACTTGTTCCTATAAATACAGAGAGCAAGCACGCAGAAAGCACTTGCGCCAGGCCAGAGGGTGTGAGTGAGTGAGATAGAGAAAGAAAGAAAGAAAGAAAGAAAGAAAGAAAGAAAGAAAGAAAGAAAGAAAGAAAGACACAGAGGGAGAGGGACAGAGGAGGCAATGAAGAGGGAGACGGGGTGGAGAGAGTGTGACAGACAGGCAGACACACTGCCAGGCAGTGCACCAGGGTGGCACACAGCCAGCAGCAGCCAACTACCCAGGGGGATATTGGACAGCAAGAGCCATGGATAGTGAGCCCTTCATGATGGAGACCATAATGAGGGGTGTGAGGGGGGCAGCAGGAACAGCAATGTGGCCGTGGAAGGGCCCGTTGGTGGTGTGCCTGACACAGGTGGTAGCATGCCCACATCGCCTTCGAGCAGTACAAGTGACATGGAGATCGTGGGCTGGTACCACCTAAATAGGGCCATTCTGAGGCAGCTCTTCAAGTTGTGCAGTGAAGAGATGCAGGCACCCACCAGATGGAGCCATGCCATATCTGTGGAGACGAAGGTGACAGCCATCATGTGCCTGCTCACCATGGGCACCTTCCAGAGACCAACAGGGACACTACAGGCATAATCCAGTTGGCCACATCCCACCTCCTCACACAGTTCCTCAATGCTTTGCTGCCACATGTGTTGGAAATATATCTGTTTCCCCAGCACACAGGTGGAGCATACAGCAATCATGCAGGACTTCCACAGGGTAGCATGTATGCCCGGCATGATTGGATTCATTAACTGCACCCACGTGGGCGTTTGCATGCCACCTGGCCCAGAGGGTGTGGCGTACATTAACAGGAAGGGGAGCCCAAGTGTCAACTGCCAGGTGGCGTGTGATGCCATGGGGTGCATTACCAATGTCTGCGCCACACACCCTGGGAGTGCACATGATGCATTCATCTGGCACACCTCTGTGCTGTCCAACAAGTTTGAACATGGGGATATCCCCATGGGCCACCTAGTGGGTGAATATGGCATGGGCAAGGGGAGAAGGGCAGAGCATACCTTGGAATGGGGGAGGGCAGGGTGTGCATGTTGGCATGGGCACAAGGGACAAGCAAGGGGAGCAGCATAGCATAGCAGAGGGCTAACCATGTCAATATCCACACAGGGGACAGTGCCCATCCACTGCAGCCCTGGCTGCTCACCCCCTACCGGCGCCCATTGTCCCCAGTAGAGGAACGCTTCAACAAGGCACACACCAGCACATGCAGCATCATCGAGTGAGTCTTTGGCATGCTGAAAGCATGATTCTGTTGCCTAGACAGGTCAGGTGGTGCCCTACAGTACAGCCCCTTGAAAACCTGTGGCCTATTCCTGGCCTGCTGCATACTGCACAATATGGCCATTGACCATGGGATAATTGTCAAGGCTGATGAGGGTGACAGTAGAAGGGACTATGGAGGCAATGGGCCAGAGGGAGGTGGATAGCCACCCCCTGGGTGGAGGGATCCCTGGCAGATACAGCAGGCAAGATGTCACCGGGACACCATAGCACGGGAGCACTATGGTGCACACAGGTAGGTGGTGCGATACACATGCATAGGCCACACAAACAGGTACAGCACACATGCAGGGGCATGCATGGCAATGGACATGCACACACTGAGATAGGAAGCAGGGGTAAGGGTGACAGGGGCACACACCCACACACAACCATACACAGCACCCCCTCACAGCCCCCACCACACACACACATGCACCCACACACACAGGCGTGGATATGTGGCGTGGATCTGATGTATCACACTGGTGCATGGGCACAACTGCTGTCATCATGCCCACACCACATGGCCCAGTGGCTGGGCAAGCACGCACACAGGCAGCGTGTGGTGTGATACACAGGCACCACACCTGCAGTGGGCATACACATACCACCCATGTGTGCACTGAACAGCAGCTGCAGACTGGAGGAGGGGCGGCCCACACATCAGGTCTGCTGCATGGACCCATGGCCATGAATCAGCCACACCTGGGCCAATCAGCAGCCACAGGCTGCACATCAGCCATGGGTGAGTGTGCAACAGCCCCCCATGGGGTGGAACCATGGGACCATGACCGTGTCCATGTGGGGTGTCGAGGTGCCCATATAGCCCAGCCCTGGGCATGCCTGGGATGCCAACATCAGTGCCCGGCATCGACTGCACAGGGGTCACCTGAAACCGGGTGCGCAGGGTGGACAGCGCACTGCAGGGGGGTAAACTGTGCCTGTCTATGCCCGTGTGGCAGCCAGCAGTGCAAAGCCATCTGAGATAGCAGTGGCAATGCAATCCAGGGATGCAGTCATGGCCTTCTGCATGTGCTGCATCCCCACCAGAATCTGCGCAGTGCCCCTCTCCTGCTGCTCGGCTAACTGGTGCACCTCCATGCACAGTGCGCGCAACCCAGTGGCGAGCAGCACCTGTTGCTAAATGGACTCCCGCAGCAAATGGGTGTGCTCAGCCAGTGGGTCAGCATCCTGGGCCTCCCAGGCCAGGCGCTGATCCTCATGTGGTGACCAGCCATGCTGCACAGCCCCCTCTTTGGTGCATGCTGCACAGTGGGGTCTCTAGGGGGATTGGGTACGGCAGGTGCACCAGCAGTAGACCCTGTGTCTGACTGCCTGGTGGCACCCGCAGTCTGCTGCTGTTGCCCGTCTGGCCACTGCCACCACCCAGTGCCTGTGTGGCTGCACCACCTCCACCACAGGGCACAACCAGAGCAGCACACTCTGCTGCACCCGCAGTGGTGGAGGGCAGCTGTTCCACTGCTGGAAGAGTGCTGGGTGTGCTGCCTGTGTCAGTGGCCGGCAGGGGCATCTCCCCCACAATGGTGGCCATGCTGTCCAGGATGAGCGTTACATTGTGATCGGTGTCAGACCTCGCCCCGATCTGCATCTTTGTGCACAGGACCCCAAGGCTGGTACCCTGCAGAAACACATCCAGTGCCTCATCTGACCCCAGGTCCAGGACATCTGCCTGCACAGTGGAGGTGAGCTGCAGCCTGTCAGGCCCCTGGATGCCCATGAAGGTGGGTGGCTGGTCCTCCGGGGCCACGGCTGCTGCCGCCGCTGGCCCCCTTTCATCTGCATGGAGGCATGCTGGTGCTGCAAGAGAAAGAGAGGCATGTTAATGATGCATTGCCCACATGTGCCCCCCCTCCACACTGCCACTGCATGTGTCCAGCAGCACGGCATGCGCGTGGGTGTGCACTTATGCACATGACATGCATGCTGGCTGCATGCACACCAGCATGGCTATGTACACACCCTCCACACCCCCAGCGGTGCATGGCTGGCATATCATGCAGTGGTGGGTTGCCTCCCATTTTGAATCTGCCACCAGGCACACCTTCCACTGAAATTGCAGCACATGGTGGCTACCACCATCAACTCCTGCACTGTGAGTGGTGGCGCATCTGCTGGCCCTTCTCCAGTAGCATTCTGGGATGCACGGATGGCTGCCACCTTCTCCTTGATGCACCTCTTGTCTGTGCCCACCTTCTTCCTGCACTCCTGCACTGACTGCTGGTGGCTGCCCTGCTGGTTGATGCATGCTGCCACCTCCTCCCAAGCCCCAGCCCTGGCCTGTGGTGTGCCTGTGGCACCACTCAACAGGGGCTCCCTGTCAAGGTAGACATTGAGCAGGGCCTCTATCTCCACCTTTGTGAAACTGGGCCTGCGCTTGTGAGTAGGCCCACACTCCTCACTCCCCTCATGTTCCGACATGTCACTTCCTGTAGACATAGACAGCACAGTGTGGCAGTGGCAGCATCACCCCAATCTGTCCCACCCTGCTGTGCCAGCTGCTCCCAGTGAGCTGCAGTGGCAGGTGCAACTTACCCCAAAAGGATGCAATACAGGTCCATGGCCTGTGCTGTTTTCTGTGGTGCTTATGTAGCACAACGCATGAACATGAGCTTTGGCGCAATGGTAATGACATGCTAATGCCCCCAGTGTGCCACGCATTGGCTGATGAGCTCATTTGCATGTGGCATCTGAATATCACGATTTTGCTGCATGCACAATGAGATTGCTCTGGAGCAAGTCACAGCGCAATGCAAATGCATGCATGGTGCACAGGCCTGCAGTGTGCATGTACCGAATGGTAACATAGTGTTAATTGCACACTGTGCGCTGACTGCATGATGGGGGCATGGCGCATGCTGTGCCAGGCCTGCTATCATGCATGTGTGCACTGCACAGAGTGGGCGACTCCTGACCCCTGCTGAGACCCCTAACCCCTGGGTCACCCACTCACCCATTACCCAGCCTAGCCACGCCCATGCCACACATCTCCGAGACTGCACAATGGGTGGACACAGTGCATGTTCCCTCACATCGTGCATCTGGCACATGTCATGGCTACATGTGGTTACTGCCACCATTTTGCTTACTGGCCACTACTCGCAGCATGGTGCAGTGAAGGGCACCAAGGGCACAAAACTGGATGCAGGTGGAGCTGGTGAACCTGATCACCTGTGTCCAGCCCCATGCACCCCCAGATGTTTGGCCAGATGCCCCTGCAGCAGCCCAGGGTGAAGGTGTGGCATGGAGTTGCTGCCACACTGCAGAAGAGGACTGGGGTGGCCAGGATGGGGGAGCAGTTCCACCACCAATATGGAGACCTGGTGAGGAGGGACCCAGAGCACCTGAGGAGGCTGGAGGTTCATGTCAGGCATGGGGCTGTGCCACAGCCAGGTGAGAAGGCCCATATTGCATGTGTGACCTGGTGCTGTACTGTGGTGTTGGCTAGGCTGCCTGGCATGCCCTGCAGAGTGGTGCACTGCCATCATGCACATCGCGGGGTAGCAGTGCCAGCCACCGCTTGCGTTGTCCTGCAGCTGTGCAGTATGTGTCAGGCAGGGGCTCACCCTGTGCACAGGGGTGGGGGTGGTGGGCAGCTGCTGTGGCTGTTTATTGATGTGTACATGTCTATGTTCCATTCCAAGGGTCTGAGAATCACTGCAGGGTGGTGGCAGTGGCAGTTGCAGTGACAGGGCGGCAGGCCACAGCGGGACCAGGAGGTGGTGCAGGAGCTGCTCTGGCACCAGCAGGGCCACAAAGGACAGGTAGGCACTGTCATAGTCCTTCGCACTTTATATGGGGGTGGCGGGGGCATGGGTGTGGGCATGGCAGCTGGTGCCATGTAACGTGGCAGCTGTGTGTGTTGCACTGTGTGTGGTGCTTGCCCCTGTGGCGCATCCATTGGACATGTGTGCCAGCTATTGGTGGGGTGGGTGTGTGCCCAGCTGCCACTGACGCTGTGGTGGTGCACTGTGCCATGTGACTGTCACTGTGCAGTCAGTGGCCATTGTGTGACGGGGACCACCACTGTGCACTGTTGTGGTGTGTCGCGTTGCTGGCAGGTGTTGGCCCACCCCCCTGTGGGTGACTGGTATGGGACCTCTGGGGGTGTGTGTTCCCACTGCCTTTTGCATGCTGTAGGTGGTCATGGTTCCTTGGGACATTACACTGATCACCAGTCCTGTCCCTTGTCATGGGTGTCCAGCAGAGAAGACGGAGGCCCATGTACTGCTGGCTGCTCTGGCAGCTGGTTTTGATCTGTTCAATAACCATGGAGGCTGTGCTGCAGGTGCGCTGCATGCTCCTTGCTGATCAGAGGCAGTGTGGGTGCCAAGGGGTGGCAGGCCATGGCCACCACTGAATGAACCCCAGCATTCCCCTGTTTCCCTGCTGTACCTCCCCCTACAGTCCCTAATCCCACTCTACTGTCCCCGTTCCCTCTCCCCTTCCCTCGCTTTCCTACCCTCTCCCAACCCCTTGTTGCTGTAAATAATTTTTTATAATTATATCTCTTTTGACTTACCTGCCTGTGTCAGTAACTGCTTTGCAGGTGGTGTGAGGAGCCATGCTGCAGTGGCCCAGTGCCTGTCCATGTTGTGTGTATGTGTCGGGGTGCATGTTGTGCTTCTGTGGTTCACTGCTGTGTGCTATGGTGTGTCCCATTGTGGTGGTGTCCCTCCCCTCGGTCAGTGGCTGTGCCTTGGGGTGCCCATGGGGCTGATTTCAGGGGTGTGTGGCAGGTGTGTGCATGGTGATGCACACAGCCATGGTCTTTGGTCGGTTACTGACTGTGTGCTCTGTTGGGGCCCCTGCTTGGCGTTGTGTGTCCTGACCCATGTGGTCTGCTGTGCTATGTGGCTCCCAGTGCATTCCATGCCTGCTGTGTGGGCCACCTGTGTGTCTGTGTGGCGCATGTGTGTGTGTGCTTGGCTGCATGGTCCTGGGTGTGGCCTTCTCTGGTCTGGGTGTGTGGGGGGACATGGCCTGCAGCCTTCAGGGGGGCTTCTTTGGTGGCTCTCCACTGGCACCTCCTGTTGTCTACTATCTGTGCCACTGTTGTGTTCTGGGGGGGTCTGGGTGCCTGTGTGCACCCTGCTGGTGGTGGCCTCCTGTGGCCTGTCACTGTGCTTCCCTGGCTCTGTCTCTGGGTCTCTTCTCTGTGCCGTGCCCCCCTCTGTTGCTTTGCTCCCACAGATGCACTGGGGCATCTCTGTCTGTGCCATGGCACAACTCTTGTTGTACCTGGTGCACCTGTGCCATATTCAGCCATGTTGCGCTGGCATAGTGCAACCAGCGCAACCTCTGAATATGGCTCCTGTTGCACTACAGCACATCGGATTTGCTCTGTGCCAGACTTGCTCCGGCCTTTGGCGCATTTCTGAATATCTGGGCCTGCATGTACAGTATATTGAGATATTAGTAAAGTTATCAAGGATCATTCCTTATATGTAAATGAACATATTAGTTATTCAAATTTTAAAGATCAATGGCAATGCTTTGATATTATAAATTAGTGAATATTTCTTTTCTTGGCATCATGTAGTAAAAGAAACACTATAAAAGCAAAGCCATGTGTTTTGCATCTTATTTATCATGTTGACACGCACTGGAATTCTTTCTTAACTGATACTGAACTGACCAGCTGATTGATTTTTTACACAGCTCGGCTTAGTGATGACTACCTTTGACATCATTCAAGGAGTAACATCAGTGGCAGATGCATGTGGGGTACAAGATCAGCTGTTCGATTAGCTGGCTCAAGATCCTGTGACTTGGTTTCCCAAGAAATTTTCCATTTTATATGGTATATTCACATGTTAAAACATATCTTGAAATCAGAAGTGGATGTAAAATAAAAATATAAAAACATTGCTGAGCAGTCCTGTGAGCCTGCTGACGACAGCTAGGTACATCAGTCTGAAACACGGCAGCTCCTTCATGATTACCACCAGCACTGAACTTTGTGTGTGCTACTCGTCTGGTCACCCTGTATGCTCTGGGTTTTGTTTTAATAATAATTCTGTGTTTAACTTTTTTTTAAGTTGTGCCTAAACCAAGTTACATATTAGCCACTGCAGCAGGTGCTGACAAGGTGAACAGTCTCATTTTATTTTACATTCATTTCTGATTTCAAGCTGTGTTTTAACAAGTGAATGCGGTATTCCATAGAAAATGGGAAATTTGCTGGGAAACCAAGTCACAGGATCTTGTGCCAGCTAATCAGAACAGCAGATCCTGTACACCACATGCATATCTGCCATTCATGTCACCCTTGAATGACGTCAGTGACAGTCAACACTGAGTTGAGCTGTGTAAAAGAATGATCGTCAGGTCAGTTCAGAATCAGTTAAGAAAGTATCCCAATGTGTGTCAACATGATAAATAAGACACAAAGCACAGCATATTATTTTGTTTTACAAGTGTTTTGTTTATTACATAATGCCAAAAAAAAAGTTTTATAATTTAGAATACCAAAACATTGCTATTGATCTTTATAGGAGCCTGTTTTATATTGCGTGAACTGTATATGTGGTTATTAGGTATTCATTTTTTATGGGTGCATAGCAGAGTTGTGCATGATATTTTGCTACTACACACAGAGAGAAGGGAGCTCCCAAATCAAGTCACTGGATTCTGAACAATGCACACAATTTTGAAGTTGAAGCACAATCACTCCGCTACTTGAAGCACTCTGCTGTCTCCATTCAGTACTGTCCCCCCACCACCACTACACTATTTTCTTCCTGCCAACCCCACTGCCTGCTTGAAACTCCATGGCACAGCTCTGCTTTTATGTGAACTCATTACAGCACATGCAAACTTATGTTTCTCATGTAGATAACTGTAATTTACTTTGGTGGTTCATGGAAGAGCTGGTAGCAGTGCCACAGCTGCGGCAGTGAGATTTTTTTGTCCAGTTTGCCACTTGATCAGGGCCAACAGCAGCTAACCACACCATGACTATATGGATGCAGGGACCTTGGGCTTTTGCTTGGCAGTATGAACAGTGAGTTGAAAAGGCAACTGATTTACAAGTCTTGAGAGAGACACTGAGCAGCTGGCAGTCATTAGCTGGACTAGGAGCCCCTGCTACTCTGTCTACTCTCTCAGTTGCATGGATGCACCACCTGTCTAAGCTGCTGATGATGCCAGACCAACACCCCCAACCCCGTAGGTCCCTGTCATTCCCCATGCCTCTTCATAGTTACTGTGTGATCCATCAAAATCCCAAGCACCACCACCCGTCTCATCTCATTCAATCCCATCCCATATAATGCACAGTAAAAATGTTGCTGTGGTGACCAGGGTACTGACCTTCTTTGTCGACCCATGCCATGTGGATTACTGTAATAAATAAATGAACAAATTCAAGCCAGCCATCACTGCACTGTTTCTCCTTTTTCTCATGGAGAGTGGGGAGGGCTTGAGTCAGACCCACTTTACCATGCTGTGCTAAGTTGTGAGTGAGAGTTCAAAGTGACAGTGGCTGTACTCAGGCATGTTCTGCTATACCCTGCCACAGACAAAGTGATTTCTAAATAGAGAACAGGTCCCTGAAGATGACAAAAAAGTGATGTACTAAAAAGAACACTGTAACCTGTTAAAATCAATGGCCACTATGAACGAACGGGGCGGAGGTACACACAAAAGGTGCGTACCCCACCCATTTAGCTGCACACCCATGGACAGGTGTGCACATGCATCTGCCCATTTGTGACTCCTCCCTCTAGTACACAGGACTCTGCAGGGTGGCCAGAGTTGTTGACCAAGGTGGGCATCCAATTGGATGCCTGTCCTTGGTCCAGGAGTAGATCACTTGTGCCTGTAGGCACGGGTACAGGTCATGAATAGCCCCTGTGGGCACCTGGACCCATATGGCCATGCCCCAGTGACTAGTCTTCCCCAGTGACTGACCCCCAACCATGGCACAGTGTGCCCTTGACCCAGTGTTCAGCTGGCATACCCCCACCCCACAACACCAACACTCCATCCTCATACATGTGGCTGGTGCCGCAGAACTTGCCTGATCAGCTGCCCCTGCCCTCCCCATCAGCCTTGTGTTCTGGAGCAGTATGGGGGGGTCAAATCCTGGTCTCATCATGACTGGTGGGTGATGACCATGGGGGTGTGCAGTGGGTTACAGCAGGATCTGCCCTGGCATAACCTGCACCTTACTGCACCCCCCAGCATGCAGCACATCACTGCTTAGTGCAGGCATGCCACTGGCATGCCCCCTGCCCATCCCCAGTGCATTGCTGTCCATGCGGCTGGGGGATCAGGCATGTAACTGCTGCATTCCCCCTTTGTGAATGCCACACGGTTTCTCCTCCACAGCATTCATGCATATGATGCCAAAGCACCCAGATTCTGTGGTCATATTGGCATCATGCATAGCGCCAAATGTTTCTGTTGCCGCCAATACCCATGCTCAGAGTCATGACTTTACATTTCAAAACATTAATTTTAACAGGTTGCAGTGCTCATTTTAGCACCACACTTATTTTGTAATGTTCAGGGAACTCTCCTCTATTTAGACATCACTCTGCATGCAACATGTTGGAAAAATCAAAGTTTGTACATGCACGACTTTATATGAACTGATGCACCATGTTTGAAAGGCATGCACAGGAGGAGCGGACAGGGGAGCAGATCAGCAGACATTCAGTCAGGTGTGAGAACTATAGGAAACAAGCATTTGTCAGTGTTGACTATTGTCTTTCTGGCATTGGCATTGGTAGTGCAGGAGTTAGAGAGATGCATAATAAGAATGGCAGTGAAGTATTGAACTGATGCCAACACCACCCCCACCCTGTAGAGACTGACAGGCACTGGAATGTGCCTGTGGGTCATTGGACATAACGCTCACTCCATTTCACTTCACCCTACCCTGCAGACACCAACACGTGTTGTGGTGTGCCTTCAGGTCTTTGGGCCTTATGCCCACCCCATTCCATAAGGAAATATGCTAAGATGGGTGCAGTATAGGAGAATGGGGTGAACTTTGGGGCAAAAGACTCCAAGGCACACCCTGATGCCTGTCACTGGCTGCAGGGTGGGAGTGGGGTTGGAATGGCAAGAGCATTACAGCTGATGATCCCAAGTCACACCCCTGATGCCTGTCAGTTTCTACAGGGTGGGGCATTACAGTTGGAAACCCTAATGTCCCAGGCATTAGTTGGTATTTTCACTCAAAATTTTCAACACGGGCTTTTTGTGATCCCACCTCATGAACAGTGGCACTATCAGTTCATTAGCCAAAAGGTGATTTTGTACAGGAACTGTGCCATTTGATGTCACAGGTGTGAAAACACATTTTGGATAGGATGTGAAAAATGACAGCTGTACTGTTCATGAGGTGGTGTTAAAAAATGGCAATGTTGAAAATCTGGAGTGAAAATATGAAAAATTGGTGAAGACATGAGCATGCATAGAAACTGCACAACGCATACCTGTAACGCAATGATTTTGGGGATTTTTTTTAACCACATTTTCAACATAGGCATTTTGGGACCTCTGTTCATTAACAGTGGCACTGTGATTTTGTTAATCTGTCCAGAAAGTTGATTTCCCACAGCGACCGCGCCATTGTGTGCCCAATGTATGAAAACACATTTTGGGCAGGATGTGAAAAATGACAGTTGTACTGTTCATAAGGAAGAGTGAAAAAATGGTGATGTTGAAAATCTGCAGTGAAAATATTAAAAATTGTTGAAGTTATGAGCATGCATGTAAAATGCACAACACATGCTCTTAATGCAGTCATTTTTTGGATTTTTTTTCACCAGATTTGCAACACAGGCTTTTTGGGACACCACCTCATGAACAGTGGCACTGTCATTTCATTAATCAGTCCCAAAAGGTGATTCCACGCAGTGAACGCGAAATCACCTTTCAGGACCGAATAACACGATGACAGAGCATTTGTTCACAAGGTGGGGTCCCAAGAACCCCATGTTGAAAATTTGGATCCAAATTTTTTTTAAAATGGCTGAGATATCCACCTAAGTTGACCCCCCCCCCCATTGATGCCATTATATAGCTTACCTGTATTTCTTCATTTTGCAGTTTGGCTTTGAAGAGTCCAGACGCATCCCACTCCACAGATGATCGTAACACTGGACCTACAGAGGTAAGTATGGGGTGAAGGGGTGCAGGGAGGTGGGTGTGCAGAGGATGGTGCGGGTTGGGGGAGGAGGCACTGGGGACTATGAGGGACCGTTTTCTTTTTTACAGGGAAAACCAAAAAATGGATATTGAAGAACAGTTTTATTTCTTTACAGGTGAACTAAAAAAATGTTGGGCACACTGGGGTGAGCTCCCAGTGTGCTCCATGAGTTTGGGGGGGCTGATGCCAATGGGGATTGGGCCCCATTGGAAAAGAAGGTGTGTGTGTGTGGGGGTTAATGATGCCAATGGGGAGTGGGCCCTATTGGCAAAGAAATGTATGGGTTGGGAAACATGCCAACACGGGCCACCCCCAATGTCAGTATGGGGATTGTGTGTGTGGCAGATGGCAGGAGCCACCATGTTTATTGAAAAGTTTCACCAGGAAAGGCTCGTTGGGCAGGCGTGTCATCTGCCGCTGCATGACGAGCTTGTCTCTGATTGCAGCAGCAGATTTCTTTCAACTTGGTGACACTTTTTATAATTTCCACATCAGCGCAAACATGCTCACTAATTGGGGGATGAGGGATGCACCTACTAAAGCATGCCCTGCATTCACCAACACTGACACACCTCTCAATGTGGTACTACCACAAGGTGTTGCTTGCACCTACATTCAAGACAACATAAAAATGGTAAAAATAAATGAATGATACATATCAAGCAGGAACTATATATTGCATTTCAACAATAAAGGTGCCTGGATGCATTGTTTTTCAGAAGGGGTCCAAAAAAAAAAAAAAAAGCGAGTTAACAGCTGACTGTCCATTTAAGCCCCAATGCAGTAGCAACCATTGCGGCTCTGACCAGAGTTTGTTTTTCTAGCAAGTGCAGTCTCAAAATACTGTGTGTAAATTCCTGATTTAAACAACTTCTCAAATGCCAGTCACACTGGCATGTGCTTAGACATGATAGTTTGACTGGGCCAACTGTGTGTCCCCCTCGGATGGAATGGAGGTTTTGACTGGAAATCATATTTGAAGTACAGTAAAACAGGGAGGCTGCATCTATTAAATGTGGTCTTTTCTGATTCTTCCTTTGTTGCATGTAGATAACATGCATGGTTCCAGACCAGCATTTAAGAAGCTGTTTAAATCAGGAATTTACAGACAGTATTTTGAGACAACACTTGCTAGAAAAAAATAATTTTCTTTTTCTTGAGATTTCAATTTTTTTCTGTTCAATTAAAAATGATAATATATATATATATATATATGTATATGTATATGTATATGTATATGTATATGTATATGTATATGTATACATGTAGAGTAAGAAAAAACAGAACTGTGATTTAGCCAAGAACACCTTGTAAATTATCTTATGTATACATAATATTTCGGATGTATGAAGTGGTAAATATTTTAATATATATGTTTTATGTATACCTGTATTTCTATGGCATATGTATTTTGATCATGGTATTATGGTTATAAATTGCTTTTCACAAACACAGTTTAAAATGTATTAGTATGTATTTTTGCATCATTATGACATCATGAAGGTTTGTGGATTTAAGGAGATGGGTAATCTGGCGAAAACAACCTTTGAAAAGGATCACAACAAATCCAAAATATATCAGGCATGTAGAGGGACGGCTGTCTTTTAATATGTTTTTGATTTGGGAGTAAAGGTATTTTTTGTGGCACCTCTGATTTCTGGAGCAGAGTATCAGTCCTTACAGGTAATGAGTTCCTGATGTTGTGAGCTTGAAAGTTAACTAAAGGAGAGGACTAGTTTGCCTATAGAGGACTGCATGTAGGGTAGGGCCTTGAGAGTAGTATCCTCCAATAAAGCCAGTACCAGCGGGATCACCTGTCTCCCAGCATAGGGACAGTGGGGCAGTGAGAGAGACCAGGGAAAGTTTAGATATTGGCTGCTGCATGGAAGTACCTGCATTTCTTCACCAACAGTTTTTCACAGAAAGCAGAGGAGGAACCAGCTGCCACATCCAGTCATTTTAAACTAGAGTTTCTCTTTCTTCTGAATCATTAGCGCCTGAGGTCCTTCATTCAGCTCATCAGCAATGGAAAGTTCAGATAAGGAGTTAAAGAAAGGACAGTTGCCAATAGACTTTTTATTCTGAAAGTCAGTATTTAAAAGTAACTTTTCTTAAAGGGAGTCAAGCACAATTGACTTGGGGGGCTAACATGGGAGCAAGACACACTGTCAGCCATTTTATTTGTTTTAATTGTTTATTTGAATATCCTACAGAACTAGAAAATTGCAGTGTTGCAGTGGTTATGAATTAAACAGAGTTTAGATATCCAGTAAGGGGGATCTGAGTAGGTCAGTGGGCTAGCTTACATTAGAGTGTTGTCTTAGCAGTCACTGTTGCCCATAAGTTTAATAACTACCAGTGGACCAAGAGTTGGACCCAGTAGTTTTAAGGGAGGGCTGGGGAGGTTTAAGCCTGCAGTTATTCACTGAATACTAAATGCAGGTGGGGATAGCATGTGAGAGACAAAGCATTAGATAGTTTTAGAGTGTTAGGCTGTTTAAAATATAAGAAGACTGGAAGTTATTGATATTGTTGAGTGTTTAATGCAAGCACACCCTCTGTGCATACACCTCTCAATATCTCAGCATTAAAATTCATAGCATGGCCTTCAAAATTCAGAGCAAATAGCTAGAATGTGTAGCACTTATATTTTAAGGATAATAAAACTAAGAATAGTGGGCCCCATATACTTAGTGCTAAGGAATGTTTCTATCATGTTAGTTCAATGTGTTAATAGTTTGCGTGTCCAGAAATAGCTCTAACATTGTCAAGAACATTAGAAAACTTTTGCAGAGCAAGAGTAAATTTTAGTGTAAAAAATCCTTGTTGCTATGCAAAATTCATAGCTGTTGAGAAGGATGGACACTATTATTAGTAAAGGTTTTCCAGTTTGGTTATTTAGAGCTGTTGTTGAGTCATTACTCCAAGGTTGTGCCTTTTTTCCCATTAGTCCTGTGGACTCCATTTTTCAGTACACTGTAGCCTTGTCATTATTACACTCCAACTGTTCCTTTTTTTTATACAGGAGTTTTTCACAGGACATATGGTTGGGGCAGCCTAGTCAAGCATACCAGCTGAAGCCCCCAATACAGATTATATGAAGTGGCTGGAAGACAGTAACCTCTTGTAGAAGTGCTTGCCTTGCTTCTGTGTATTCCAGTCTAGCTCTGGTCCACTTCCCTTATAATGCCTCCCAGTATATAGTTCTCTAGTCATCATTATACATACAGTATAAAAATTCAAAACACTATGTCACCCCCAGTGTAAAGTTCTCCCTTCATCATTATACATATGAAACACAAAAACTTGCCCCCTACCTCTAGTATACAGATATTCAGTATTAAACACATAGAACTTCAAAAGTGTCACCCACTAACAATTGTACCACACTGGTTAGATGACGCTATTGTTATGCCATATGAGGTGGCCAAGGCTGCTCTCTCCCCCACATCTAGAGGCTTCTGTGGTGGCACTGAGTCAACATCAGTTTCATCAAGACTTTCCTAATAGAGGACCATGCACCTGACTGTCCCACAGAAATGTCTGCAAACAGGGAAAGAACCTGTTAGTTCATCGCATCACAGAGGAACAGCACTTTCATCAAACCAAGCCATGTTGTGTCCCTTAAGCATGAAGTACCATGCTACATCACGCTGCTCAGTATGACACACTGTGCAACATCATCATCTTCTCTCATGGGACAGACTGGCATGGACAGTGTGTTACTCATGTAAATGTACAATGACACACAATTAGTAACAGTGAAAACATGATGTCTCCTGTTGTATGTAACTCAGATGGTTCTGTCGTGAACCACACTGTGATGACGTTGTCCATGTCATAGTGTTCCACCTTCTCCATATCACTTGGCAGTCTTATAGCTACACAAGATGACCATCTCCCCTGGTCCTGACCAATGCATTCCCCTCTGCATTGTCATTTGAGTTGGATGTACCCTGGAAACCCTCAATGAGAAATAAATGAGTCATGTATTTGAAAAACTTGGGGGCGAGTTGGTCCATATTTGTATTTTTTGGGGGAAAAAAGGGACATTTGAAAAACTGAGGGGAGATGTCGGTTTGGACAATTATTGTAATCTTCCTTTAATAAAGTCTTTAAAAATAACAACAAACTGTTACTCTTATATTTGTATCTGGTTACCAAAATGCATGAATAATGACTAGGTCCCATAGAAATACATCGGTCATATAGGAAAACAGAGAAATTTCATAGGAAATAATGTAATCTACACAAAAACACAGGGAAATTGCCCCACTGGAAAATTGTTCTAGAATAATCTGGGAGCCATGCAATAAGAAATCACCAGCCCACCCACATACCGACCTTGAGTCAGTACAGTACATGCAGTACTATACTGTACTGCACATGCTGTGTTAGGGTCACAGGAGTCACAGGGCAAGTGTAACCACATAAAGCTTTGCATGACCGCTGCTAAAAGACCACACTGCTAAGTGTTCATTATTACCCATGCATGCACACTGGTAATAAATGCAGTAGCAAAATGAATGGCGGGAGACACCTACTAGCAAAAATTTGAGCAGGTCATGGCTCCAGTATGGTACCTGCATAACTAAATGATGTTGATGGCTAAAAATATACAACCCTTGCTGACAGACAGTAAATGGCAAAATCCAACATGCTGCCACTCCAGTGTTTAACGCTCAGGACACAAGGTAATTACAGTGGTATTAGATACATGTGGTTAATGACTCTTACATTTATTTGACAATTAGATGTTTCTGGTGCAGTACTAGCTACTGCTTAGCAATTAAATTACAAATTGTAGTAAGAAAGAAATAATGTGATGATAACTAGAAAAGACACGCTGAGCCAAAGCTCATTTGCAGGTGTGACCCAGGGAGAGGGAAACAGGAGAAAGCAAATATAGACAAGATGAGGTAACAATTCTAACTGATGCAGACACTCAAACATAGTAGCTGAAAGCTACAATTGATAAATGTGGTAAGCCAACAACGCAACATGACCATTACAGAAAATAAATAAAATTCAATGGATGAGCGTGATTAATGAAAACAAATTACCAAAAAGGAAACAAAACCAATTAGGGTTGTACAGGTAGAAAAGTTAGCAGTGGCAAACAAGATCAGGTGGTAGTTAAATGAGGACAGGTGCAAGGAAGTGAGAAGTGGGACTGCAGACGAGGCAAGGTATATAAGACGAAAGGTATACGGGGGCAAGTGTGGGGTTGGGGGGCCAGATTGAAGCAGCTGAGCTGTCAACTGGTCAATATGTAGATAGCAGCAGGAAATACTGCAGAAACGAGTGTTAGAAAAGCAAAGGGAATAAGTGGAGGGAGAAGAGGAAAAGAGCAGGTCAGAGAGGTAGGAAGGAAATGACACAAACCAGTATTTAGAGAGACAGAAGGCACAAGGGAATAGGTAGCACCAAGAAGACTGGAACGGAGGAGAGAAGAGTTGGTAAAGGTAATACAGTGGATTCTACTTAAATGTAATCCTGATAAGTGCACATTCTTGATAAGTACTTTCTCCATTTCCCAATTTTCTTTTCATATTTAATATACCTTATTTAGGTTTAGAAGTGTGCAAAGATCAATAAGAGTGATATCATACATGCCTTAAGATCATTCGGTAAATATACAGAAGACAAAACCAAATTGTCTTATCATTGAATGAAGACCACAAATCACAATTGCCTCTGCAATGAAGTTAAACATCTAAAGTGACCTATATCCCATACTCCCTCGCCCTTCACCTACCATTTCTCACATGCAAGAGTAAAGATAATCAGCAAATCTTTAATGCCCAAACCAGGTGTGTTGCAGGGTATAGGGGTAGTGTGAAAAATAGAGCTCAGGAAGCATAGCCACAAGGAGAGTCAGGCTTGAGCACAATCCTATGGTGGTAAGGTTAATAGGGTCTGCAGTAGTTCCCAAATTTGTTTATATCTGGCAGGCTTGCCAGACATGCTAGCTACCGACCTTTCTGCCTGAAGCTCAAATAGTATCTCTCTGTGCCATTCCATGAAACCAGGGCCATCTTGATCCAGCCAATGCCGTAATATAACTTTCTTTGCACACGCTGAAATCAAAGCAATATGGTCCCTTTGATTACCTATAAGAGAGTCTGGTAAGTCCCCAATATACATATTTCTGGAATCCATTTCCCAAATTTTTTCATACAGAGCCATATTAATAATTTCGGTTTAATGCACACTGGTTTTAATTTAAGAGCACAATTTCACACTAGCAGCATGCCATCAGTCCAATAATAATTGTTCCTGATAGGTGCATAGTGAGGTGTTAACAGATGCAACGAGGTGCTAACAGTTATTGCTGGTACCTGAACTTAGCCTGTCTCAAGTTTTATCAGGAAAAATTTAAAAACAATGGAGTGTGAGAAACTGTTTATTGAGTGACAGACGTGAGAGAAAAAAGGAAAGAACCACCAACGTGGAATGCCACTGTGGATCCCAGCTGTTTCACGTTTCAGTATACAGAGCTTACAGACCCGGCCTCCAACCCTTCTGTGGTCCCAATCAGCCCCTGTTAGGCATAGTACAGGGTTTACAGCTGCCTGATGTGAGTTATCAGATGGGAAGGAATACAGATCAGCTGTCAGTGAAGCGAGAAGGTGGGAGGCATGGTACTAGCTCAGAGACACTGCCATATCTAAATTGTTAAAAAACATTAATGCAATTACTCGGTGCCATTTCAGAACTGGAGGGCTTTATAATCAGTTGAAGTAGGATTCATATATAAAGCATGTTTTCTAACAGATACTGATTTTACATGATGGGAGATGAATTGCCTTATACTGTGACTGATTACTTCTGGATATAGTCACTGTTCATTATATTTTGCTTTTCTTTTGTGCTTTTAATATGTAATAATTCAAAACTTAACAAAGTACATTAATTTGCAAAAAAAAACATTAATGCAAAAAATGTAAATCTAATCTGTACTTATTTCACCACTGGAAATTACTGAAATACATTTTAAATGTGCTAACTGATTATTTTAAATGATACAATACCACATTAAAGGCTATTATGACTTAAACAAGTGTTTGCATATTTTTCTATATTGGCCCTTTATTTACAATGTAATTTCAGATTAGTGCAAATTCCATTTAAGTGCACTTTGCATTTTGGCCTGACAAATTGGGTGTGCTCTTCAGCAGAATCCACTGTACTGATGAGTAAGAGAAGGAGAACCAACAGCAAACTGGAAGAAGGAGTCAAAAACAGGCACCAGTCTGACTAAGGTAGATTTGCAGGCACAACAATAGAGCATGTCTGTGTAGTTAAATGGCAGAAGGATCAGTTTGAGAACAATCTCATGCAAAACTGGACGTGGAAGGCAGGATGTAATCCCATAGAGGGCATCAAGTTTTATGCATCAGTTTTTGATGATGCCATCAATGTGGGCTGAGAAGTCAAGATAACTATCAAGGTGTACAACAAGGTCAAGATGACTATTAAGCCATTCAGCAAGGTATTTGAAGCAGGGGACTGACTCAAAGGGAGTGCCACCAATGGTTTTAAAAACATGGACATGGCTAAGCCTTCAAACTGTTGATGGGTACCAGACAGCATAGTGTCCATTTTTTGGTATTCAGTGAGAGCTGGTTAGTACAAAAGTTAACTCATTCACTCCACAAGAGCAATTTGAGACTTCTACCACTTGTGTCCTGTATACTCTAAGCACTGCATCCTGGGTCTTTCTAAGCAAAATCAAGCCTTAATCAGCATGCTACAAATAAATGCAACTACCTCTTGAACCATAAGTGCTATACACAAAGTATGAGTGGCAAAGTTGTTCAGCACAAAATTACCTTTCCAATGGTGTTATGCAATCAAGTGTAATCAATTCAGTTTTCATTTTATGCTAGCTGAAATACCAAACAACTGTGGGGTTTTTTTCGGATTTATTCAAGGTGCTTAGGTGAGGCTACAGAGACAAATGTCAAACATGCACACCATACCATAAACAAATGCAAATAACTCCTAAAGTATACGTGATAGACACAAAGTATCAGCAGCAAAGTTGTTCAAAACAAAATTACCTTTCTAACGGTGCTATGCAATCAATTGTAATCAGTTTGGTTTTTATTTTATACTAGCTGAAATACAAAAAGAGTTTTTTTTTCAGATTTATTAAAGTTGCTTAGGTGAGGCTTGAGTGACAGATGTCAGCCATGCATACCATACCTTAAACAAATGCAAATAACTCCTAACATATACATGATAGACACAAAGTATCAGCAGCAAAGTTGTTCAGCACATAATTACCTTTCTAACGGTGCTATGTAATCAATTCTAAGCAATTTGGTTTGTTTAATATTTAGGTAAAAAATGTTGACTTCCTCAGACATTTCCAGACCAGAGTGAAAGTCAGCTGAGTACGTCTACAGTCATTATTAGCCTGAGAGGCTATATTTTCAGATGCCACCTATAGGCGTATCCAGTCCTGAGTGAGTTAATGATTTGTTGTCTTAGCTTGGGAGGCAAAAAGGTGGTTGTGACAGTGGCTCTCACAGTTCTGATGCTGCTGCAGCCTTGGCCTACAGAAATATGCTCCAAAAAAACACCAATAGGTAAGGGTGCAAGAGAGAAACTTACAAGTATTGGCTTGCTTAGGAGTCAAACTAAGTACAGGGTTCAAAGTTCCTTACAACTTTTTCTTGGTTACATCCCTTCCTGGATCCAAATGCTGAGTAATCAGCAATGCCTGCTACTGAGGCTGCACCAAATGAATTCCATGTTTCATTTGGAGATGGCATTGCATCTCTGTTGTGTCAAGGTGTGTTCCTACCTTACCCCTGCTAACATTTGCCTTGCATGTCTGACAGATGGATACACTTTGGCCTACCTCATCAACTGCAAAAAGATCCCACGTGAGTGATTTACCATTCAACATTTTTTATGGGGTGGGAACCTGGGGGGGGGCAGTCTGGTTCCTCATGCTACTACTGCTATTGATGATAATGATACTCATCAATCTTTACAATATCACCAGCACATCCCCTCTTACCTCAAGGTCCTTTAACATTTCTTTCTTCATTTGGCAATACTGTTGGGGGCTTCCAATGACTTGGAGGTTCACTTTTTTACAGGCCTGTGGAGACTTTCAAATAGGGTCAAGTAATGAAATATATATATATATATATATATATATATATATATATATATATATTGCAGAAACTCTGTTAATGCATCAGTTAGGGTTGTTTCCATACCAACAAAAGTGTGGAAATTCCACATTAGGGTTACCACCCACCACCCCACCCCTCCTCAAAACCCTAACTCTGCATCCTCCACCTCACCCCACCCCACCCCCACATACACACACACACACATACACACACACGCGCACACACACCCACACACGCGCAAGGAAGGGAAGGGCAAGGCAAGACAACCAATCCAAAACAAGCAGGATCAGGTAACAGAAGTAACATACAACTCTGTACACATTCCACAAGACACAGACATCATCTCAGTCCACCAACTGTATGAGTTCTGCTGCCATCATAGAGCCTTGGGGGTACACACACATGCAGGGCAATCATGGGTGATAGCTCACAGTAAGCATTTATGCATTACAAACATCAATAACAAGATTTAAGCAGATGCCCATATTTCAATAGTTAACAGCTGCTGAAACACACAGTATGTTATCCACACATAGTGTATAAGAAATGACAGTTTGTGTGAGCCTAGCAACAGTCATCGGATGTTTGCATTTTGTTTTGTGTTACAGTGAGTCAGTCCTAATAACAAACAGTGGTAATAATAAAATTAATGTTTTTGTAGCATAGTTTACAAGTAAGATGTAAAAGTAACAGTTGTAACATGCAAAGATAACCATAACATGCTGTTAATGAGTATTTCCAGGTGACGCAGCAGCATAACAACATGAGATGGTAGTAGTTTCCCATCTGATCAGTATCTCAAAACTACTATGCATGTGTCAGCTCTATCTGTCCTGCTACCACATGCCTATGTGGTAGCAGCAATAAGCAGTGATCTAATTGTTGAATTATGACACACATAAATCAATATTTTGAAAATATGTGTGGACTGAGTGTTATTGTATTGAGTAGATATGCCAGCTATAATGTGTCATCATACTGTTCTGGCAGTATAAAGTTGATTATACTGTACTCATTTTTTCATTAGATAGTGTTATGTGAAATCAGTACAGTGTTGTGATTATTGTGCTTACAGATGTGCCAGAGTGGTATAGTGTCTTACAGTGTTGCATGTGTCTTGCATGTGTGTGGGGGGGTGGTGGTGGGGGAATGCAGAATTAGGGTTTTGAGGAGGGGCATGGGGTGGGGTGGTGGGTTGGTAACCCTAATGTGGAATTTCCACACTTTAGTTGGTGTGGAAGCAACCCTAACTGATGCGTTAATGGAGTTTTTACAAAGAATGTCCTTTCTTTTTTTTAAAGCGTAATATAAATAGTAAATGGTATATGTTGGTGGGAACGTGGGACCCTTTGGACCTCACGCTCCCACCAAGCTGCCCAATTGTGCATAATGATATGTGTCTGTGGGACTGTGGGCTCTCCGGACCCTGCGCTCCCACTTATACATAAGTATGGAGCCATACAGCAGCCATAAAAGACAAAAGAACCCTTGTAACATTAATTTGCCCATATCTCAGGAACCATAGCAACTAGAAAAAAAGATTCAAGTGTGATTGTAATCATCAACGTGAGTAGTTTTCGCAACATAAATTGATCGACTCCATATCTCGCATCATTTCTGAGATACGGGCACCGAAAAGCACTGTGAGTACTAACTCTGAGGTCATAATACTGGCCTACAGACATGAAAATGAGCAATTGGAACAGTAATTCCCAAGTATGTCAGGAACTGTACAACATAGAAAAAAAATCTAATTTCATGGTTTTCATTGCTTTCCAACTGACTTCTGTACTTAGTCCCTCTAGATGGGGACTAAGCATTTTTATGACGAAAAGTCCATATCTTGAACCGTTTTTGAGATACGGGCTCCAAAAAGCATCACAGGCGCTACAATGTTATCCTATGGGAAAATTTCTGAACTTCAGAGTGCTGTAACTATGGGCCTGTTCATTGTTTCTGTACCAAACCATGGAAAGGCACATTTGTGCGACTAGGGCTTGCCACCCTGAAAATGTCAGGCCAATAGCGCAATCCACGTTGTCGCAATGAAGTGGCAAAGAAAACAACCACCTCAATGTTATCCGATGGGAAAATTTCTGAACCTCAGAATGCTGTAACTATGGGCCTGTTGAATGTTTCAGTACCAAACCACCAAAAGGCACATCTGTGGTAGTAGGGCTCACCAGCCTGAAAATTTCAGGCCAATATCACAATCCAGCTTGCCACAATCAAGTGATAAAGAAAGCAACACTTAGCAAAATGTGTTTGTGCAGTGTTACCGTGATTACTTTCATGTTTGCGTGATTGTCCTATCTCTATAATGGGAATGTTATCACGCACAAAAAAATGTAACCATGGTTACTTTTTTGAGTGACCGCAATTGTGCGGCAATATTAATGTTTGCGCGATCAAAAAATGGCAACAATTTAAAAAACATATTTGTAGATAGCTGGTGAAAAACTAATGCTAGGGACATATTCCTCGTGGCCCGATTAGGTAAACAGAATGGTTGGTATTTTGTAAAGTGCAGTATTTTTGAATTACATTTTTTTTCTCTTTTGCTAAATGAAAACAAGATGGCAGCAGCACAACAACATTTTTGGGCAAGCTCAACAACAAAATGTGGCTGCGACTGTTTTCACAGTGCACATATACATTTTTCCATAGGCTTTAATGGAACATGAAAAAATGGCATAACTTTTGAACGGAGCCATAATTTTTTCACCAGATCTTAAAAAGGCACCAGTACAACTTAGAACACATGTAGACAACCCAATTTGAACCCACTCAAATGCATTCTTCAGTGCATTATGGGTGGACAAAGAATTTGCAACATTGGGGAAAATTACCCTTTTCAGCATGCTACAGTTCTGCAAAGTCATTTTTTTTTTGGCATTCTGTAACTACTCAACCATACATCTGACCATAACACAAGTTATCAGATCCAGAGATCTGTGATACCAGACCATGTATATGCAAAATTTCAGGCAAATCCGTCATACAGTGGCAAAGTTATTAAGGTGCAAAATTTGAGGTTTAACATGAAAGTGCTTACTCAACCCTAGCTATAGTGGCACTACCATGCCACTATAATATATATATTATAGGGGTGTGATCTCACCCCTATAGTTAGGGCTAAGTAGGCACTTTAATGTTAAACCTCAATTTTTGCGTGTCAATAACTTTGCAATTGTTCAATGGATTTGCATGAAATTTGAAATGTGTGGTCTGGTATGGTAGATCTCTTGATTTCCCAAGTTGTGTTTTTGTCAGATTTATGGTTTCTGCGCAGTGAAATGCTAAAAAAACAAATTTGTCACCACTTATGACATGTTTTTTTGCCTATGGTGCTGCAACCACACCGTGTGGTCTTGTGGTCTAAAATTTGGAACATAGAAAGAAGTTGTGTCAAGGAACAATTCAGTGTTGGTTTGGTAACAAAAATATTAATCCATTCCATAGTTATAACATTTTTAATTTTGGGGTTCTGAGCATGCTCAGTTCACTCCAAGATTGATATGGTTATTTTTCAGACAAAGATTGGTCCAAAAATGTTCAGGGAAGATGCAATCCTGGACATGTCTTTCGAAGATTTGGTGTAAAAATATTACACCATTCAAAAGTTATTTAAAAAAACAAATTTCCCATTATAGTCAAAGGGGAAAGTTAGCTGTGCAGCATGAAAGTTTCACAAATGGCATTTTTACTTTCACAAATTGTCCTTTTACTTTTGTGATTCAACCTTCTTGTTTTCAGTTAGTGACACAGAAAAATGCCTGGCATTTAAAATTGGGACCCTCTAGGTAAACACTGACTGTTGTGTTTACCCAGTGGGGTCCTGAGGATGCTAGCCCTATATCTTTTGGGATTAACCCCCCCCAGAAATGTCTTTTCCAACTTTGAGGAAAAAGTACTTTCACAAAATACTTTTGCAAATGCGAAAGTTTTGTGATTTTTTTTTTTGAGAAAGTAATTTGAGAAAGTATTCTCAAAATAACTGCTAATTTTTGCCATCCTCCTGCAACAAAATGGCTGAGTCTTTTGGGCTGAAATTTGCAGGGTTGTAAGCCCGGTTCACACAGATGTGTCTTTTGGTGGTTTGGTGCAAAAACATTACATTAAAGTTACAGCATTCTGAAATTCAGAAATGTTCCCATAGGATAACACTCCGGCGCCCATGACACCTTTTGAGGCCAGTATCTCTAAACAGTTCGAGATATGGATTTTACGTCACAGCATTTCTTCATCCCCCTGTAGAGGGGACTAAGTGCAGAAGTAGGCTGGAAAGCCATAAATAACATGGAATTTGAATGTTTTTTCTACCTTGTATGGTTACTGAGATATTTTGGAATTAGTGTTCCAATTGCATATTTTCATGTCCGAGGCCCACTATTACACCCACAGTTAGCATTCACAGCACTTTTCACTGCCCGTATCTTGGAAGCGGTGCGAGATACGGATTTGGTCGACCTTTATCTCGCGTGAAGTACCCATTGTCATGGTTACAACACACTTGAAATTTTTCTACCTGCTATGGTTCCTGAGATATTGGCAAATTTGTGTTACAAGGCTTCCTTGCCCTATAGGGCTGCTGTGTGGCTCTGCTTATGTATGAGGTGGAAGTGCGGAGCCCGCAATACATACCATTTACTATTTATAGTACGCGTTCAAAAAAGGAAATTCTTTGCAAAACTCCATTAATGCATCAATTAGGGTTGTTCACACACAGACAAAGTGGGAAATTCAATGTTGGGTTAACACCCCTACCACACCACCACCCCACCTCCACACCAACAGGCATCGGGTGTGTGTTGGGGTGGTCATGCCTCACTCTCACCCCATTCTCCTATACTGTCTCACCATAGCTTGTTTACACATGGAATGGGATGAGAGTTAGGCCGATTACCCCAACGCACACCCCGATGCCTGTTGGTGTGTGGAGGGTGGTGGTGGTGGGATGGTAGGGGTGTTAACCCTAAAATTGAATTTCTACACTTTTGTTGGGTTGGAAACAACCCTAACTGATATATTAATGGAGTTTTTGCAAAGTATATATATATATATATTATAGTTAAGGTTGCGTAGCCATTTCTAAGTTAAACCTCAAAGTTTGCACTTTAATGATTTTACAACCATTTGTCTGATTTGCCAGAAATATGGAATGCAGACCCACTTGCTATAGATCTTTGGATCTGGAAATTGTTGTTCTTGTTGGATGTACGGTTGCGGAACTGTAGCATGCTCAAAAAGTGAAATTTGACGCTTTTTGTGAATTCTTTGTCCAGCCATAATGGACTGAAGAATGCGTTTCAGTGGATTCAAATGTGTTTGCTACATGTGGCCTGGGTTGAACTGGTACCTTTTGCAGATTTGTTGAAAAAATATTGCTCTGTTCAAAAGTTATTCCATTTGTTCATGTCCCATTATAGCCTATGGAAATATTTATATGTGCACTGTGAAAACATTTGCAATCAAATTTTTGTTGTCCAGCTCTCCAAAATTGTTTTCATGCTGCCACCATCTTGTTTTCAGTTAGCAAGAGAGAAAAAATGATTTAATTCAAAAAATAGTGCACTTTGGTAAACACTAAAAGTTGTGTTTACCTAATCGGGCCCTGAGGAATGTGCCCCTGGCATTACTTTTTCACCAGGTGGTCTGGAAATATGTTTTTTTAATTTTTCCCATATTTTGATCACGGCAACATTTTTGTTGCCGTGCAAACAATTGCACTCCGGAAAAAAGTAACTGCGACAACATTTTTGTGCATGCGTTAACATTCTCATTATAGAGATAAGAGTGTTGTGATAACATTAAAGGAATCACGGCAACACTGTATGAATACATTTTGCTATGTGTTGTTGTGGAAAGGTGAATTGTGCTATTGGCCTGAAATTTGCACGGTGGCAAGCCCTGGTCCCACAGATGTGCCTTTTGGTGGTTTAGTATGAAAACATTGAACAGGCCCATAGTTACGTCATTCTGAAGTTGAAAAATGTTCTCATAAGATAACATTACGGAGGTTGTTTTCTTTGTCACTTAATTGTGGCAAAGTAGATTAAATTATTGGCCTGAAATGTTCATGGTGGCCAGCCCTATGCCCACATATGTGCCTTTTGGTGGTTTGGTACAAAAATATTGAACAGTCCCATAGTTACAGCATTCTGAAGTTCAGAAATTTTCCCATAGGATAACATTGTGATGCCTTTCAGTGCCCTTATCTTGAAAATGGTTCAAGATACGGATTTGTGTCACAAACATTGTTAGTCCCCCTGCAGGGGAACTAAATGCAGAAGTAGTTTGGAAAGCCATGACTACCATAACATTTTAATTTTTTTCTGCCTTGTATGGTTACTGAGATATTTGGGAATTAGTATTCCAATTGCTCATTTTCATGTCCGAGGCCCACTATTATGCCTACAGAGTTAGTATTCACAGCATTTTTTGCTGCCTGTATCTCAAAAACAATGCAAGATATGGATTTGATCGAACTTTATCTCTCTTGAAGTACTTACTGTCATGATTACAACACTTGAATTTTTTTCCTACCTGCTACGGTTCCCGAGATATTGGCAGATTTCTGTAACAATGCTTCCTTGTCCTATAGGACTGCTATATGGCTCTGTACTTATGTGCAAGTGAGAGCGCAGGGCCCAGAGGGCCCGTGCTCCCACAGACACATATCATTATGAAGAAATGGGAAGCTTGGTGGGAGTGCAGGACCCAAGGGAGCCCCCACTCCCACCAACACATACCATTTACTATTTATATTACACTTTTTGAAAAAGAAAGGAAATTCTTTGCAAAAAAATCCATTAATGCATCAGTTAGGATTGTTTCCACACCAACAAAAGTGTGAAAATTCAACGTTAGGGTTACCACCCCTACCATGCCACCACTACCCCCCCACCCTCTGCACACCAACAGGCATCGGGGTGTGTATTGGGGTTGTCGTGCCTAACTCTCACACCATTCTTCTATACTGCACTGCCATAGCTTCTTTACACATGGAATGGGATGAGACTTAAGCCAATGTCCCAAACGCACACCTCGATACCTGTTGGTATGCGGAGGTTGGGGGATGGTGGTGGGATGGTAGGGGTGGTAACCCTAATGTTGAATTTCCACACTTTTGTCAGTGTGGAAACAACCTAACTGATGCATTAACAGAGTTTTTTGCAAAGAATATATTATAAGGGTGCGGTTGCACCCCTATAGTTATGGTTGAGTAGGCACTTTAAAGCAGCAGTACTACGAAAAAAAAATTTGCGTTTTTTTTACAGTTTATTCCCTGTGCCCTGTTAATCATATACCTGGTACTCTTTCTCATGGGCATTGTACTATCGCCAAGTAATTTGCTCAGTTATTCTTTGCTTTTGTTTACATGTCTGCCAACCAGCATGTTGCACTGGAACCCCTTCTGCTGCCAACTGCACGTGTTTATGACTTGGAGGGACATCAGGAATGGTCAGCAGAGGGTCCCTCTGCTGTTGTCAAAAGATGTGATGTGATCTGAAGAAAAAGCGCAGCTGAAATTAATCAGCCGCCATATTTGTTGTAGCACTACAACACTTCAAATAAATTGCAAATATCTAAAAAACTAAAGACAACTGGAAAAAAACATTTACAGGTATGGAAACTGGAACTTTGGCCGCATGCTAACAGCCAAAAAACAGAATTTTGATAGGTCACTTCCTGCTTTCATAGTACTGCTGCTTTAATGTTAAACCTCAATTTTTGCACATTAATAACTTTGCAATCATTCAATGGAGTTGCACAAAATTTGGAATGCATGGTCTGGTATGGTATATCTCTTGATTTACCAAGTTGCATTTCAGTCAGACTTACTGTTTCTGTGCAGCAAAACACCGAAAAAAGTTTTTTCGCCACTTTTGACACATTTTTTGCCCATGGCGCTGTGACCACACCATGTGGTCTTTTGATCTGCAATGTAGAACATAGAAATGAGCTTGGACCATGGAACAATGCAGTATTGGTTTGATGAAAAAATATGAATCTGTTCAAAATTGATAAAATTTGTAATTTTTGAGTTCTGAGCATGCTCAGTTCATTCCAAAATTTGTATGTATTTTTGATGAACTAAAAATGGTCTCACAGTGAAGGATTTTGTCAGCTCGTAGACTAGGATTATAAAAAAAATCCTAGTCCTTCAGAAAAATTCCTTGTCCACGAGCTGCCATCTTGTTTTCAGTTTTTCAGCCAAACAAAATATCATAGCTTTCTCTGTGGGTGACTTTTGGGCCAAATGAGACATGGGTTTTGTTCAGGGTGACACCCTCTACAAAGCCATACCTTTGGTTTGGCTCATTTTGGTGAAAAAATAGCTTTTTAAAAATTTTTAATTCTTTGACCTCGACTCGATAACGATACTGGTCCACAAGCTGACAAAATCCTGGTCTGCGAGCCTTGTCTGTCATTGTGTGACTAGATGGCCAGCATTTTGTGACCAGATGTCCCTGATGGCATGACCAGATGTCCCCTCACTGATCAGTATTGAACTGACGGACTAGTATTTTGCTACCTCGCGACTAAAAAATCCTAGTTCACGCGAAAAATGTCTTGTCCACAAGCCGCCATCTTGTTTTCAGTTTTTCTTGCCAACAAAATATGGTAGCTTCTCCACGGGTGAATTTAGGGCCAAATGAGGCATGGGTTTTGCTCAGGGTGATGTCCTCTACAAAGCCATGCCTTTTATTTGGCTGGTTTTCATCAAAAAATAGCTTTTTAAAATGTTTAAATTCTTTGACCTCAACTTGCTAATGATCCTAGTCTGCAAGAGCTGACAAAATCCTGGTCTATGAGATGATCCAGGACCATGAGTCTTGTCCATCATTGTGACCAGATGCCCAGAATTTCATGACCAGATGGCCGTTATGGCGTGACCAGATGTCCCATTGTGGACTAGAATTTTTCTGCCTCACAGATGGGGATTGAGCTGATGGCCCAGGATTTTGCTGTCTCATGGAGTAGGAATTTTTAAAGATGTAAAAACTTTACCATTGCATTGCTAATGAATGTTTTTTTTCTTTTTACTTGCAATTTTCAGGATATTGAGGGGATGCCCTACAGGTGTGAATGATGCTGTGTAGGTGTTGGGGAATTAAATGGTTCCATAGATATGCCATTACGAAATTGAGATTTTACACATAGGATAACATTGTGGCACCCATTGTGCTTTTCAGCTTCTGCATCTTGGAAATGAAGCGAGATACAGACTTTTCACTAGCCCATTGAAACAAGATTGGAAACCACAGACTACACCTGCAGTGGAGTTTTTGTCGTGGATTGCACGGTTACTGAGATATTGTCAAATTAGTGTCACAAGGGTTCAAAGAGTGCCTGTCCAGTGGTTTTCAGTGCTTGTATCTCATAAACAATGCAAGATATGGGTTTGGTTGTTTATTGATGCATGCAGTACTCGCTGTCACGATTATGACACTTTAATTTTTTTTCTACCTGCTACGATTCCTGAGATATCAGCAAATTAGTGTTACAAGGGTTATTGGCCCTCTATAGCTATGCATAAGTGGGAGCACAGGCCCAGAGGACCCACGCTTCCAGAGATGCATATTGTTATGCAGAAATGGGCAACTTGGAGTGAGCGCGACAAATACATGTTATTTTACACTCTTTCAAAAAGTAAGGAAATTCATTGCAAAAAACTTTGTTAATGCATCAGTTAGGGTTGCTTACGCAGTGACAAAAGTGAGGAAATTCGATGTTAGGGTTTTCAACCCTAACTCTGAATCCCACCTCACACACACACATACACAACACACATACAATCAGGGGATCATACAACGCAACACAACCTATCAGAAACAGACACCAAAAGGTAACAGAAAGAATATACAACTCTGCAAAAATACCACAAGAGGCAACCATCATCTTTCAGTAACTGTATCACTTCTGCTGCCATCCCAGTGTCTTGGGGGTACACTCACATGCTGTGCAAAGATGCTGGTAGGTGTTAAGAAAGCTATGTAGAATCTTTTAGGTGAAAGTTCTTTAATATAAGATGGTTATGACTGTTTCATACTATTTTGCTACACCTGCTCATAACTTGATGCGTTGAAGTATATGGGCTGCACTCTGTTACATTTCCACAGATGGATACATAGTGAATTTCCACCTGTGGATGGATAGGAACGCATCGTGTAAACCAAACTACTGCGTGACTGTGACTTACACAAACTGTTCTTTTGTGTAGATGGAGGTATGGAATTGCAGGATGTATAGTATCATGTGGTTCTGCTGTCAGCTATGTACACTGTTCTACTATCTGCATGTAGGTATGTGACCACATGTAGGCATGTGACTGTACTGTGAATAACTCCACACTCCACACCTGATTTATGCAGACTGTTGTAGTATCTACATGGACCAACAGTGTTCCCAACATTTCATAAAGACACTGTTGTATTATGTCAGAGTGGGGCTGGGAGTGCGCTGTCTTTTGGACCATGCACTCTTATCCATAGATTGGCATAGTATGTCAGAATCCATAGAACACAGTGTTCATATGTCACTGTGGCACACTGTCCTCCTAGTCCTACATCAAGGTAGTGCAACACTATCCATATGTCACATTGTACATATGTCACAGTGAGAACACAGGGTAGTTTGGACCATGCACTACCATACCTCTATTGAAATAGTACAAGACAATCCATGTGTAACACTATCCATATGTTGCATTTTTGTCATTGTGACATATAGGCAGTGTGACGTATGTACTGTGTTGTAGTATGATGATGGAGGAATTGGACAGCAGAATACAAGCACCCTGTACTCTCACTGTAACATATGGATAGTGTGAAATATAGATTGCATTGTACTTATATCTTGATGGAGGGACAGGAGTGCAGTATCTGAACAACCATCAGGTGACACTATGACATATGGATACAGTGACACACAGATAGTGTTGAACTATGCTAATGCAGGGATGGTAGGGCAGGATACACAGCACCCTGTGGTCCCTCTGTGACTTATATAAAGTGTTTCTCTATCTCAATGGAAGGATGGAAGAACAGGGCCCAACTCACCATGCGGTCCCACCATGACTTATAGGTACTGTTGTACTATCTGCATGGAGATATATAGTTCATGCACTGGCCATCTTATATGGTTGCACAGCATGTGGGTGTACCCCCCAAGACACTGGGATGGTAGCAGAAGTGATACAGTTGCTGAAAGATGATGATGGATGCCTCTTGTGCTATGTTAACAGAGTTGTATGTTCTGTTACCTTATGGTGTCTGTTTCTCATTGGTTGTGTTGTGTTGTACCATCCCCTGCTTGGATGTGTGTTGTGTATGTGTGTGTGGAGAGGGATTCAGAGTTAGGGTTGAAAACCTTAACATCAAATTTCCTCCCTTTTGTCGCTGTGTAAGCAACCCTAACTGATGCATTAACGAAGTTTTTTGCAATGAAAATAAATATATATATATATATATATATATATATATATATATATATATATATATATTTTATATATACATACATACACATATATATATGTGTGTATATATATATATTATGTGTGTGTGTGTGTATATATATATATATATATATATGTATGTATGTATATATATTATAGGGGCACAGTCAAGCTCCTATAGCTAATTTTGCATGCTAATAACTTCACAACTGTTCAATGAATTTGCATGAACATTAGAATACACCATCCTGGATGGTAGATCTCCTGATTTTCCAAGTTGCATTTTGATTGGATTTGTGGGTTTTGTGCAGTAAAGCACTAAAAAAAGCATTTTTCACCTTTTCTGGCAAATGTCAGGGTCATTTTTTGACATCTCGCTGCACCCACACCATTTTGTGTTTTAGCCTGACATTTTCAGGATGGCAAAAGGTTGTCCCACGAAATAATTCAGAGTTGGTTTGGTGAAAAAATATTAATCCATTCCAAAGTTATTACTTTTTTCAAATTCGGGTTCTGAGCATGCGCAGTTCACTCTTTGGGATAGATACAGTTTTGATCAAGGATTTCTGGTCTCGAGTGGCTCGCAAACAGGGATTGTGAAAAGGGATTTGGAAATCTCACGAAATCCCTTTTTCTGATTTAAATCCCTGTTCATCTCCTGCCATTTTGTTTTCTTGCTTAGCGAGGGGAGAAAACAAACAAAATGTTGTAATCCTGGCTCCCAGGGATCGTCATTAAAACCAAGGCATGTGTTTTGTGAGGGGGACATTCTCACCTGCCCATGCCTTTGGTTTTTGTTACTTCCTAAAAAAACAGCACTTTTAAAGTTTAAAATCCCTGTTCGCAATCCCTTTTCACCAGTCAATCCCTTTTTGTAAGATCCACTTGCAAAAAGCGATTATTTAAGGTTTGCCCCATTTTCCCTGGTGTCTAGTAGACCCCATTACTACCCTATCAAATACATTCCCTGATGTCTAGTGGCCCCCATTCTCTGATGCCCACCCCGGTGTCAGAAAATATGCAATTTTTGATGCAGACTCCAGCAACAAACTGCCATTTTTTTTATACAGAATCCTGAATTAAACTGGCATTTTTCCATGCAGAATCCTGCATTGAACTGCCCCCCCAAGCCCATTCTACTCTTTTTTATTTTCACAACATCCAGGTGCCCAATCCCAGTGTCGGCATTTCTCCCTTCCCCTTCACTCCTGTGGCACACTGGGGAGCCCACTCCCAGTGTGCCAAAATAATTAAATTAATGGAAGTATGTTTCTGACATCAGGATGCCCACCCCCAGTGCCGGATGACCCTCACCCCAAGCCCATTCTATCTTTGCTGACATCGGGATGCCCAATCCCCGTCTCAGCATTATGAAGACCCCCCAGCCTCCAAGCAATGTGGGACACTGGGGAACCCACTCCCAGTGTGCCAAAATATACATTTTAAACCTGTGAAAAAAAAGAAAACTGTACCCGACGTCTTGTTTTTTTTTTTAACCTGTGAAAAAGAAAATGGTCCCACGTCATGTGCCCTGCCCCCATCCTGGCCCTCCCTCTGTGCACCCACCTCCCCGAACCTCCCCTTACTCCATACTTACCTCTGGAGGTCAGCTTGTCATCTTCTCTGGAATGGGACGTCTGCACTCTTCAAAGCCAAACCTCAAACTCAAGAATCAAGGTAAGCGCCGTACAATGGTGGTCAATGGGGTTTTCAACTTATGTTGATATCTCTGCCATTTTTAGGAGTTTTGGCCCTAAATTTTCAACATGGAGTTATTGGGACCTCTCCTCATGAACACTGACACTGTCATTTCGTTACTTCATCCTGAAAGGTGATTTTGCTGTCACTACATGGAATCACATTTTGGGACCAAGTAACAAAACAACAGTGCAACTGTTCATGAGGGGTGGTCCCAAAAAGCCCATGTTGAAAATTTGGTGCAAAAAATCCCCAAAATGACTGCATTACAAGCATGCATTGTACAGTTTCTATGTACACTCGTAACCACCAATTTTAATATCTTCATTCCAGTTTCTACGCATGCTCGTAACTTCACCAATGTTAATATTTTCACTCCAGATTTTCAAAATTGCCTTTTTTCACACCTCCTCATGAACAGTGCCCCAGTGCCATCCCCCTCCCCCATGACACCTCCTGGTCTTCATAGCTCAGGGGTGGGGTGTTAGGGTGAAACCCTAACACCTCATTTCCCTGCTTTTGTTGCAGCAACCCTAACTGATGCATTAATGAAATTTTTGCAACATATATACATATATATTATATATGTAGGGTCTACACCAGAAGCCATATGAAGAGAGATTAAAGAAGCTTAATATGTATACCCTCGAGGAAAGAAAGGAGATGGGGAAAATGATAGAAACTTTCAAGTACCTCAAGGGAATCAGAAAAGTCCAAGAGGATAGCATCTTTCAGAAAAAGAGATGTGCAAGAACAAGGGGGCACAATTTGAAGATAGAGGGGGGATGGCTCAGAAGTAATGTGAGGAAGTATTTTTTCATGGGGAAGGTTGTGGATGCATAGAATGGCCTTCCTGAGGAAGTCATGGAGTCAAAAACAGTGGGGGAATTCAAGAATGCATGGAACATACATACAAGGCAATTCTAGTGGTGGGTAGCAGGAAGTGGGCTGTTGGTTAAATAGGATCTACAGCTTATCTATTGGGTAGGGAAATGGGCAGACTAGGTGGGCTGAGTGGTCCTTATCTGCCGTCAGAGTCTATGGTTCAATGTTTGTAGATATATATATATATAAATTCATGGCAAAAAAAAAATTCCATTTAATGCATCAGTTAGGGTTGTTCCACAGCAACAAAAGCAAGGAAATTCAGTGTTAGGGTTGCCACCCCTTGCACCCCAAGCCCACCCTGTCCCCACCATCAGGCATCGGGATGTGCATTGGGGTCGTTGGTCCTAACTCTCACCCCATCCCATGTATAAACAAGCTGAGGTGGTGCAGCATAGGAGAATGGGGTGAGAGTTAGGACCGATGACCCCAACATACACCCCAATGCCTGTTGGGGGGACAGGGTGGGCTTGGTGTGCAAGGGGTGGCAACCTAACACTGAATTTCCTCGCTTTTGTTGCTGTGGAACAGTAACGCTAACGATAACACAAATGCAAGTGCAAATGGTTGTGCACATGGTGATGCAAACATAAATGATAACACAAACAGTAAGAGAAATGCAAGTGCAAACATTAATCAAAACAGAAATGGTAACACAAATGGTAATGCAAACACTAAAGGCAACAGAAATGCAAACAGTAACAAAAACAGTAACGTAAACACTAATGCCAACAGAAATGCAAATGGTAACACAAACGCAAACAGAAATGCAAATGGTAAAGTCAACGGAGGCCACAGAAGGAAACAGTAACACAATCAACAAATGCAATGCAACAGAAAATGCAAATGCTAAGGCCAACAGAAACGCAAACAGTGATGAACACGCAAACAATAACGGTAATGCAATTGGAAATGCAAACAGTTACAGTAACAGCAACAATGACGGCAAAGTGAACAGTAACCCAAATGGAAACGCAAACACAAGTGCATAGGGAAATGCAAATGGTAACACGCACAGTCATGATACCACAATTGGAAATGCAAATGCTAATGGTAACACCAACGATAATGCCAAAGGAAACACAAACGGAAGCGCATACACAAATGTAAATGGTAATGCACATGGTGACACAAAATGAAACGCAAACAGAAGCAGTAATGTAAATGCAAATGGTAACAGTGATGTAAATGCAAGCGCAAATGAAAATGCAAAGGGTAATGCACACGGTGGCGTAGACGGGAACTCCAACACAAATGGTTATGGAAACACAAGTGGAAATGTTAACTGTAACAGTAACAAAAGTGCACTCCCTTTTTTCCCCAAAAGCTGCCTTGAGAAACACAGTGAATACAAAGAATGTGTGCATAATAATGGGCCTAGGAGCAGAAAATGAGCACTTGGAATACTAAATTGCTTATATCTCAGAAACCGTACAATGTAGAAAAAAAATTTAAATTTCATATAATTTATGACTTTCCTGGCTAGTTTTGTACTTAGCCCACTGTTGGGGGGCTAAGGAATTTTCTGATGAAAAGTTCATATCTCAAAGCGTTTCCGAGATACAGGCCCCGAAAGGCGCAGTGGATGCCGTAATGTTAGTCTATGGGAAAAATAGTCAACAGCAAGGAAGATGCAAAACAAAAGAGAAATGGAAACGCAAATGAAAGGGCTGCCAGAAACACAAATGGCAATGCGCACGGTGATGCAAACAAAAATGCAAAGAGAAACAGTAGTGGAAATGCAAATGGTAACAGTGACGAAAACACAAGCGCGAATGACAACTCAAAGGGTAACGCAAACAGAGACATAAACGCAAGTGGAAACAGTAACTGTAACAGTAACAGATGCGTATACCCTAGTTTTGCCAAACAGGTGCATATAGAAACACAGTGTGTACAAAGAATGTATGCATTGTAATGGGGATCGAAGCTTAAAAAGAGGATTGGAAGTACTTAATTGCTAATATCTCAGCAACTGCATGACGTAGAAAAATAATTAAAATTTCACAAAAATCATGATTTTCTTGGGTAGGTTTTTACTATTTTGCTTGCAACAAAAATTTCGTATCTCGCTCCGTTTTCGAGATACGAGCCCCGATAGGCGCGGAGGACGCCACCATGTTAGTCTATGGGAAAAAAATGTCAACTTCAGAGTATTGTAGCTTGGGAGCCTTGCAATATTTTTTCACCAAACCACCAAAAGGCACATCTGTGGGATCTTGGCTTTCTTTCTTCCTTCCAAATTTCAGCCCAAAAGACCAGACCGTTCTTTTGCAGCAGGGTGTCAAAGATTTCCTATTCTTTTGGGCATAGTGTCACAAAGTAGTGTCGCAAATCATGACACTTTCACAAAAAAAAATCAGGAAAGTGTCACAAGTGCGACATTACTTTGCGACACTACAGTTTACAAAAATTTGAAAAACATATTTCTGGGGTGTTTAACCCCCCAAAAAAGACATGGCTAGCATCCTCAGGGCTCGACTAGGTGAACACAGAAAGAATTGTGTCTCTAGAGGGTCCCACATTTAAATACCAAGCATTTCTGTGACCAGTAAGTGATAAAAAATGGCTGACTCATGACACAACAGGGGTCATTTGTGACACTAGAAACTGCATTTGCCACACTGTTGAACTTTTTGTTAACTTTTCCCTTTGACTATAATGGGAAACTTGTTTTTTGAATAACTTTTGAATCATTTAATATTTTTTCATGAAATCTTTGCAAGGCACATTGGGGACCCCAGCTGCATGCTCCTTGAAGGTTTCGGACTGGTCGTGCAAACCGTTCGACCTGTAGGTGCGAACAAAGAATGCACAAAAAAGCATAAATGTGACTTTCTATTGTGCTTTATAGCTCCTCAACCATATATTCAACCATTACAAAACTTGCCAGATCCTGAGATCTGTTATACTGCTCTGTGCCTTCCAAATTTTAGGCAAATCCATCATACAGTGGAAAAGTTATTAAGCTGCAAAATTTCACACTTTAACCTTAAATAGGGTACTCAACCCTAACTATAGTGGCATTACTGTGCCACTATAATATATATATATATATATATATATATATATATATATATATATATATATATATATATATATATATATATACATATATATATATTCACACATATACATATATATATATATATATATTAGAGGCAAAAACTCAATTTAATGCATTAGTTAGGTTGTTTCACAGTGACAAAGTGAGAAATTGGGTGTATAGTTGAAAGCCTTGATTTTAGCCCACCTTCAACCGCATTGGGTGTGTTATATGTCATCAGCCCTAACTCTCACCCCATCACATGTGAAAAAAGCAGAGGTATAGGAGAATGGGAGTGAGAGTTAGGACCAATGACCCCAAGTGCACCCCAATACCGATTGGGGTGGGCTGGGGGTCCAAGGGCGGCTTTCAACCCTAACACTGAATTTCCTCACTTTGTCACTTTGAACAACCCTAACTAATGCATTAAACTGATTTTTTTGCCTGTAATTTCCCTTCTTTTTGAGAATGATGATGAGAAATAGTGAATGAAATGTGGCGGCGGAAGTGTGGGGCCCTTTGGGCCCCGTGCTCCCACCACATGATGTCTTGTGACATAGTAACAGGAACAGGAATGCAAACAGAAATGCAAACAGTGGCACACCTGGTAACGCAAAAGTAAATGGTGAAGGAAACGTTAATAGAAATGCAAGCGCAAAGTGATGCCGAAACGAACAGTGACGCAAATGGACATTGAAGTGCATAAGAAAATGCAACTGATAACATGAACAGTGATGGCAGTGGTATTTTAAATGGAAATGTTAAGTGTCACAGCAAAAAGAATGCAAAAGGGAACAGAAACAGAAATGCGAATGCAAGCGCACACGTAAACGTAAACGCTAACTGTACTGCGCACAGGCATGGTACCGCAATTGTAAATGCAAATGGTAAAGTTAACATGAAGAATAATGCCAAAGGAAAGAGAAACAGAAACGGGAACAGAAGCACGTAAGGAAACGCAAACCGAGACGCGCACAGGCACAGTACCATAATTGTAAACAGAAATGGTAATGGTACAATAACAGCAAAGGAAACAGAAGCGCAAAAGGAAACACAAGTGCATATGGAAATGCAAACCGTAAAATGCACTGGCAGAGTAACACAATTGCAAACGCAAATGGTAACAGCAACAGCAAGGAAGTTGCAAAACGAAAGAGAAACGGAAACGCAAATGAAAGGGCTGCCGGAAACACAAATGGCAATGTGCATGGTGACGCAAACAAAAATGCCAAGAGAAACAGTAGTGGAAATGCAAATAGTAACAGTAACGAAAAAACACAAGCGCGAATGACAACGGAAAGGGTAACGCACATGGTGGCGTACACCAGAACGGTAATGCAAATAGAGACATAAACACAAGTGGAAACAGTAACTGTAACAGTAACAGAAGCGCATACGCTAGTTTTACCAAACAGGTGCATACAGAAACACAGTGTGTACAAAGAATGTATGCATTGTAGTGGGGATCGAAGCTTAAAAAGAGGATTGGAAGTACTTAATTGCTAATATCTCAGCAACTGCATGATGTAGAAAAATAATTAAAATTTCACAAAAATCATGATTTTCCTGGGTAGGTTTTTGCTATTTTGCTCGCAACAAAAATTCCGTATCTCGCACCGTTTTCGAGATACGAGCCCCGAAAGGCATGGAGGACGCCACCATGTTAGTCTAAGGGAAGAAATGTCAACTCCGGAGTACTGTAGCTTGGGAGCTGTGCAATATTTTTTCACCAAACTACCAAAAGGCACATCTGTGAGATGTTGGCTGCCTTCCCTCCAAATTTCAGCTCAAAAGACCAAACTGTTCTTTTGCAGCAGGGTGGCAAAGAATTCCTGTCATTTTGGCCAAGTCTGAAAAAGTAGTGTTGCAATTTGCGAAAGTTTTCGCAAAATTTTGCGAAAGTGTCACAAGTACAACACTACTTTGTGACACTACTTTTTCCAGAAACTTGAGAAACATATTTCTAGGGTGTTTAACCCCAAAATAAAGACATGGCTAGTATCCTGAGGGTCCGACTAGGTGAACACAAAAAGAACTGTGTTCCTAGAGGGTCCCAATTTTAAATGCCAAGCATTTTTCTGATCACCAATTGAAAACAAGATGGCAGATTTGTGACACTACTATGGCCATTTGTGACACTAAAAAGTGCATTTGCGAAAGTGTTGAACTTTTTGTTAACTTTTCCCATTGACTTATAATGGGAAATTGTTTTTTGAATAACTTTTGAACCGTTTAATATTTTTTCATGAAATCTTCAAAAGGCACACTGGGGACCCTGGCTGAATGGTCCCTGACATTTTTGGACCAGTCGCGCAAACTGTGCGACCTGTAGGTGAGAGCAAAGAAATCACAGAAAAAGCGTAATTGCACAATTTGTTGTCGCTTAATAACTCTGCAGCTGTATATCTGACCAGTACAAAACTTGGCAGATCCCAAGATCTATTATGCCCAATCATGCATACCACATTTCAGGCAAATCTGTTGAATGGTGGCAAAGTTATTAAGGTGCAAAATTTGACCCTTCAACCTTAAAAATGCTACTCTACCATTATACACAATATATAAATATATATATATATATATATATATATTAGAGGCAAAAACTCAGTTTAATGCATCACTAGGGTTGTTCATAGTGACAAAATGAGGAAATTCAGTGTTGAGGTTGAAAACCCCTTGGACCTGACCCACCCAACGGCATCGGGGTGCATTGGTCATCAGCCTTAACTCTCACCCCAGCACATATGTAAAGAAGCAGAGGTATAGGAGAATGGAGTGAGAGTTAGATCCGATGACCCCAACGGCACCCCGATGCCGTTGGGGTGGGTGGGCGGGGTCCAAGGGGGCTTCAACCCCAACACAGAATTTCCTCACTTTTGTCGCTGTGGTACAACCCTAACTGATGCATTAAACAGAATTTTTGCCTCTAATTTCCTTCTTTGAGAATGATAATGAGAAATAGTGAATGTGATGCGGTGGCGGGAGCGCAGGGCCCCGTCTTCACACATACTAACACAGTGCGCACAAACACAAATGGTAATGCGCATGGTGAGACAAAGCAAAACACAAAGATAAACAGTACTGTAGACAGAAATGGTTAAAATGACAGAAACAGAAGCGCAAATGAAAACGCAAAGGGTAACGCACAAGGTGGCGTAGACAGGAAAAGTAACTGAAACAGGTACAGAACCAGAAGCAGAAGCGTTAAGAGTAAGAGTTATGGAAACGCACACAATAGTTTTCCCCAAAAGCTGCATATAGAAAGACTGAGTACAAAGAATGCATGCAAAATAATGGCTCTCGGAACAGAAAATGAGGACTTGGAATAGTAAATTGTGTATATCTCAGGAACCATACAACACAGAAAAAAAATGTAAAAGTCATATGAATTATCACTTTCCTGGCACATCTGTGAGATGTTGGCTGCCTTCCCTCCAAATTTCAGCCCAAAAGACCAAACCATTCTTTTGCAACAGGGTGGCAAACAAGTCCTGTAATTTTGGCCATAGTGTTGAAAAGTAGTGTCGTGATTTTCGACACCTTTTGAAAAATTTGAGACAGTGTAGCAAGTGCGACACTACTTTGTGACACTGCTTTTCCCAACAATTTGAAAAACATATTTCTGGGGTGTTTAACCCCAAAATAAAGACACGGCTAGCATCCTCAGGGCTCAACTAGGTAAACACAAAAAGAATTATGTCCCTAGATGGTCCAATTTTAAATGCCAAGCATTTCTGTGATTGGTAACTGAAAACAAAATGGCAGATTTATGACACTACTAGAGTCATTTGCGATACTAAAAAGTGCATTTGCGACACTGTCGAACTTTTTATTTACTTTTTCCATTAACTATAATGGGAAACAAGTTTTTTGAATAACTTTTGAACCGTTCAATATTTTTTCACGAAAACTTCAAAAGGCACATCGGGAACCCCGGCTGCATGATTCCTGAAGTTTTTGGACTGGTTGGGTAAACGGTGCAACCTGTAGGTACAAGCAAAGAATGCACAAAAATACATAAATGCACCCTGAAATGTCGCTTAATTACTCCGCAGCCGTATATCCGACTGGAACGAAAGTTGGCAGATCCCAAGATCTATGGTTTGCCTAGTGCCTGCCAAATTTCAGATAGATCCATTGAAAGGTGACAAAGTTATTAAGATACAAAGTTTCACCATTTAACCTTAAATGGGGTACTCAACCCTAACTATGGTAGTACTACCGTGCTACCATAATATATGTATGTATGTATGTATATATA